>OZ038512.1:30227859-30347859 GCA_964036315.1 Acanthosepion esculentum
GTTTCCGTTAGCGATAAATTTAGACAATAATTTTCATTTCGCTTTGCGTCTTCTCTCATCAGGTAACTCCATTTTAGGATTACTGTGATCAGTGCATCCGCCGAACATTTACGTTTCAAATATAAAGTTCCAGTTGATCCATGAACACGCTTAAATACGTGGGCGACATTTAAGCTCTTCTGTCAATGACTGTTCCATTCACCCATAGTTCTCAATGCGTTGAGACCAAACATTAACTTGTCGATTTCAACCGATTTAAGCTCTTTTTCATAGATATTATTATATTACAAATTGTATTATAATGGAAAGCCGAGTTCGAATTCCAGTCGAATCCGTTACATTCACTTACGTGCTAATATCCTTGGAAAAGGTATGAATCCTCTTCTTCTCTCCCCTCCCCCAGTTATGGGTAAATAGAGTACAGGCTGGGTTCTATAGCCTTGGATGGCTAGGAGAAGGACAACTTGAATTCAAAACCTGAGAAGGGTCGTTTGGGGACATTTGTGGCACACGGTGCACCAGGTCTCTGTATTCGACTCTCCAAAAAGTGTGGTTGGCTTTGCACAAATCTTTCACCATTATAATCAAATCATATGTGCAGGTTGTCTAGCTCTTGGTTCCTATGAACTCATACGTCGTAGGGAGAAGTATAGATTTACTTGACCCCCCACTGAGTCAAATTGTGAAACGAGGTCATTTTTTAACGTGGGGCCCCGAGTGTTTTCACTCGGGCCGCTGGTCCAAGCTGGTCTTAGCTGGTCATAGCTTGTCCAAGCTAGTCAGAGCTGGCCTAAGCTAGTCAGAGCTGGTCCAAGCTGGTCAGAGCCGGTCCAAGCTACTGATATCCGTGATACTAATTGTTGTTGTTGTTGTTGTTGTTGCTGTTGTTGTTGCTGTTGTTGTTGTTGTTCTTCTTCTTCTTCTTCTTCTTCTTCTTCTTCTTCCCTTCGTTAGTTAGTTCTCATGACCGATAAACCCTGCCAATACTTAACAAATAATGGACTATTCCGTTTTGACCGCATGAAAACACAGACAAAGATATATCAGAGATCTAATTGGTTTCAGTGAAAGAAAGAAAAATGAAAGAAAGAACGAGAGATAGAAGTGTTTAACGTCTCCTGCCAATACCTCATACATAATGTGCTATTCCATTTTGGTTACGTGGAAAGACATATCAAAGACGCTACTTGGTTTCACTAAGAAAAAAGAAAGCAGGGAAGATAGAACTGTTTAAAATTTGTTTCAGTGAAATGGAAAAAATTGTTAATTTCAAATCTTTTCATGATTGTTATTGCAACATTTTATTAAAGTTGTTAAGTTCAACTATTTAACGATGCGATAGTATATATATATATATATATATATATATATATATATATATATATATATATGTACGTATATATATATATATATATATATGGTTTAAAGAATTCTATATTTATGGGATAAAGTGATCAATATCAGAGACAGAGTGTATGTAATTATAAAAGTGAACATTGAAGTAAACATTGAGAGGCGACAGACTGTTTCATGCTAAATGCAATCATCAGGCCACATATTTTTGAGTCTACATATTATTTACATATTGCGCACACATGAACTCCATGTATATTAAATACTTCAAACCTAAGTGTAAAAATGTTATTTACATATTATTGTACGTAAATTATTTCTAATTATATTAAATGCTTATTAAGTAGGTTCACAACGGTGGCTGCCATTTGAATATATATACAGGGCGCGATGGATAAATAGACGCCTAAATGACGCAAAAATGAAAATAACAGTAGCATTTCATTTTAATAGATATATTTACCAAAATTGTGCAAAAACTTCTTGAAATACTAAAGAGGTAATTTATTCAATAAAGATCTCCATTGGCTTCAACCACGGCCTCTTTTGTAGATTTTCGAGTGCAGTGAAAAAAGATGCCATGACTTGTTTATACTCTTCACAATTCCATTTCGTTCATTTCCTTTTTTTTTATTAAGTGATTTGGCATTAAGTCACCAGGTCCAATGTATCATTGTTGGTGGAAGAGTTTGTTCCAGTGACAGATTTTTCGACCCCAGACTGGTTCCTCTCTGAGGGACTTGACCCTTGTTGACGCGAGTGACGATCGAAACGGTATGAGATTTGTTTTTAAACATTGAGATTTATAATGTGTGTGTTGTGTGTGTGTGTGTGTGTGTGTGTGTGTGTGTGTGTGTGTGTGTGTGTGTGTGTGTGTGTGTTTATCCTTAACCGCCAAGGGGTAATTTTGTTCAAGATATCACACCTCTAGGACTGTCGACCAAAACTAAAGAGCTCGTCCTCCCCATGAGATCCAGCTATTCCTCGCCAGGTATCACCCCGATATTTCTAAGCCACGTGATCTTTTATTTATGAATTTATCCTTATTACCATTAGTATTCCGTTTGTTGTTGTTATTATTATTATTATTATTATTATTATTATTATTATTATTATTATTATATTTCCTTTGATTTCTGGTGTGCACTCATTTCTTTCCGGGTCCCACCAAGAAACCTAAGATTAGAAATGGCATCATGACATTTTCCACTGACCAATTAAAAAAAAAAACACAAACATATTTTACATAGATAAAGCCCTTCGTAAGGTGTGGGCTGTACTCGTGAGAACAATCTTTTGTATTTCTTTAAGGCATAGACTTCCAGGAATTCCTTCAATTAGTCTACTGAAATCTTTTCCAACCAATCTGCATGGACTGCCATATCAATAAGGAGGCTCTTTTTTTTGTCTGGGCGGTTAGCTTTGATTGTTCTGTCTGTGTGTATTGTGTCGTCCCATAAAATTGTAACAGGTCCTATCTCCGTCACCGGTCTGGGTGATGTTCATACCAATTTCTTTCAGTTTCTTTCCCGTAGAAGTTGCAGATTTTCCAGCGCAGATATTGGCCCACTCCTTCGTGCCGGGTTTTATATTCAGTGGGTGCCAATGCCGTGCAGCCTGATACAAGATGATCACTTGTTTCTGGATATTTATCACAGTATCTGAATTTTGGGCTAACACAATATTTTAGTATGTGTGCTTGATAATTTCTCGTTAATAAGCACAGATCGTGTGCAGCAAGGATAAAACCTTCAGTTTTAGCTTTTAACCCCACCTTACGTAGCCACTGATGGGTACTGGGTTTGTCTACATCTGCTTGTTTGGTACGGGCAGAGTATTGGCCATGAAGCGGTTTATCATGCCATTGTTTCTGTATCTGGTCGGTTGCATTTGTCTTTGCTCTCTTTTTTAAGTATTTAGCAGCTTTAGTAGGTGTATTGTGCTTTACTTGTATTTCTGCACCCATTTGATACTCAATTTTGAACTTGTTGGCGTATTTTATTACGGAATAAAAACGCTTACTACTTTCATTTTCTTTGACACATATCATTATCCAGTCTTCTGTAGTTTCCAGGTATCTCTGAAGGCCAATTGTTGTAGTTTTGTAGGACAGTTCCAGTTGAACTAATCCTCTGCCTCCTTCGGATCTGGCACATACAGACGGTCAACATCAGCTTTGGGATGATGTATGCGGTAGCAAGTGAGAAGCTTTCTTGTTTTGGCTTCCATTCGCTTAATGTCAGCTATGGCCCAATTAAGGATGTTAAAGCTGTATTGCACCACAGGGGCAGCCAAAGTGTTTATGGCTTATATTCTGTTTTTTTTAGTTCAGTTAGGTATTTAGTACCAGATTACTAATATTGTTATTATTATTGTTGATGTTTAGTTGTATATAATGTGTGGCATCTGTCGGTCTCGAGAGACCATTATTATTATTATTATTATTATTATTATTATTATTATTATTATTATTATTATTATTTCCTTTGGTTTCTTCCTGGTCCCGCCCAGTGACCTAAGGTCAGAAATGGCATCAGGACACTTTCCACTGAGCAGTTTTGAAAAAAAATCTCACATATTTTATATAGATAAAGCCCTTTGTAAGGCGTGGATTGTACTTGTGAGTACAATATTTTATATCTCCCCAAAGCATGGGCTACCATGGATTCCTTCACTGAGTCTACAGGAACCTTATCCAATCAATCCGAGGACACTTACTGCAACTGGAATTGTTAATGTACTCATGCGCCACATTTTTGAGATTTCGATTTCGAAGTGCTTCTATTTTGATAGTTTTTGAATATCTTCAAAGATACATTGCAGTCTGCACGGACAGCCATGTCAATAAGGAAGCACATTTTGTCTTTGCGGACTCTAATCACGATTTCTGGACGATTAGCTTTGATTATTCTGTCTGTGGGTATTGTGAAGTCCCATAAAATTGTTACAGGTCCTATCTCCGTAACCGGGTCTGGGTGGTGTTCATACCAATTTCTTGCAGTTTCCTTTCCGTAAAAGTTGCAGATGTTCCAGTTCAGATATTGGCCCACTCCTTCGTGCCGGGTTTTATATTCGGTGAGTGCCAATACCGCGCAACCTGATACAAGATGTTCAATTGTTTCTGGATATTTGTCACAGAATCTGCATTTTGGTCTAACACAATTTTTCAGTATGTGTTCTTGGTAATTTCTAATTAGCAAGCATTGGTCCAGTTTAGCAAGAATAAAACCATCGGTTTCAGATTTTAACCCTGCATTATATAGCCATTGATAGGTACAAGATTTGTCTACATTATTATTATTATTATTATTATTATTATTATTATTATTATTATTATTATTTCCTTTGATATCTGGCGTTTACACATTTCTTTCCGGGTCCCGCCCAGGGACCTAAGGTTAGAAATGGCATCATGACACTTTCCACTGCAAAAAAAATAAAATAAAATAAAAAAATAATTACATAGATAAAGCCCTTCGTAAAGTGTGGGCTGTACTTGTCAGAACAATTTTTTGTATCTCTTTGAAGCATGGACTTCCAGGGATCCCTTCAATCAGCCTACTAGAATCTTTTCCAACCAGTCCAAGGGCTCCAACTACAACAGGAATTGTTGATGTTCCCATGTGCCACATTTTTGAGATTTCTATTTCAAGGTCCTTGTATTTTGACAGTTTTTCGAATATCTTCAAAGATACATTGCAGTCTGAAGGGACTGCCATATCAATAAGGAGGTACTTATTTTGTTTGTGGTCTTTAATAACAATGTCTGGGCGGTTGGCTTTCACTGTTCTGTCAGTGTGTATTGTGTAGTCCCATAGAATTGTAACAGGTCCTATCTCCGTAACCGGTTCTGGGTGGTGTTCGTACCAATTTCTTCCAGTTTCCTTCCCATAGCAGTTGCAAATTTTCCAGTGCAGCTATTGGCCCACTCTGTCATGTCAGGTTTTATATTCAGTGGGTGCCAATATCGTGCAACCTGATATAATAATAAAACGTTGATGTCGGAGTAAACGGACGTGTTTTTCATGGCTCTAAGAAAGCGATTTAAGGAAAGTATTATTATTATTATTATTATTATTATTATTATTATTATTATTATTATTATCATTATTATTATTATTTCATCTTGGTTACTTCATCACAATATTTTGGCTATTATATCCTTTGGCCTGAAGATATATTTTTCTCATTTTGCTTATCTTTGTGCTATGCTTCTTGAAGACGTAAAAAATCATGCCTTTTATTATTACTATTTCCAGTTTTTCTGATCTAAAGTTTCATACAATACCTTTACCAAGTTTGTTTACTAAGAGCTGAGATTAGTAAGTTTTACTTAAAATGTTATTAAACATTTTACACTGAGTGAGATTCCTTTGTCTCTGAGTGTTATTCATGATAACATTTTTTAAATGGTTTTTTAAAGTTTCCTGCGATTTTCTTTATGTGTGTATCATAATCCCGTTTAATTATTCTTAATGCCCCTATTATCCTGGGAATAGTGATTGCATATCCGAAGACGTATTGGGATGGCCAAAGACGCATTCCAAAAACTAGGCAGAGTAGTACGAGACAGGAAGACTTCTTTGGTAACAAAGAAAAGAGTACTGTGACATCTGTCCTCCTTTACGGCAGCAAATGTTGGACGGTCTCCTCAAATATGAAGAAGAGACTCGAGGTTGGATCTACAAAAGGATACTAAGGATATCATGGGCCGAGTGTGTGAGCAACGATGTTTTGAAGAGGATGCAAACAAGAAGGAAGCTTATACGAGGGTCATTCAATAAATAAGGTGAATTTTTCGGTATAAGGACTTCTAATACAGATAGAAGTTTACTTCTTTTTTTTCAACGTAGTTTTTTTCCCAGCACTGTCACACACTTTTCCCATCTGTGCACAAGCTTCCGTATTCCCTCAGCGTAAAAATCTTTGGACTGATGTCTCAGTCAGTTGCTCACAACACTTTTGACTTCATCGTCACTTTTAAACTTCGTGCCTCTCGTGAACGCTTTCAAGGGACCAAACAGGTGAAAGTCTGAAGGGGCAAGGTCTGGGCTCTAAGGGGGGTGAGGGAGCAGTTCCCAGCCCAGCTCGTTGATGGTCTGCACCGTTTGGGCTGCTGTGTGAGGCCTTTGCGTTGTCATAATGCAAGATGACTCCTTCTGACTGATGACCCCTGCGTTTGTTCTTTATGTCTTTCTTGACCTGCCTCAGCAGTTCACAATAGTTGGCACTGTTCACAGGGCTTCCTTTCTCACGGAATGAAATGGTGATTGGGCTTTGCATATCCCAAAAAACGGTGAGCATCACCTTCCTCGTGAACCGCTGGGACTTGAACTTCTTCTTCACTGGAGAGACTACGTGCTTCCACTCCATGGACTGCCGTTTGGACTCAGGCTCATAGTGTCAAACCCATATGACCACTTTCTTCAGAAACTCATCACCATCCTTCTCATAGCGGGAGAGACACGGCTGGAACAACTCGACCCTCGTCTGTTTGTGCTCTGCAGTAAGCATCTTTTGCACCCACCGGCAGCTGACCTTCGAGTAGCCAAGGTCATCATGGACAATTTTGTGTGCTGTCCCAACAGATAAGCTCAAAGTCCTTGCAATGTCATCCACTGTCACTCTTCTGTCAGACTGAATGAGGTCATTGACTGATTTGATCACCTCAGGAGACCTCACTTCTGTAGGCCTCCCAGGCCTGTCTTCATCTTCAACACTGCTCCGCCCTTCTTTAAACAATTTAGCCCACTTGTAGACATATTTTGGCTAAAACATGTGACACCATACACAGTTGACATTCTCCTATGAATTTCAACTGGTTTGCACCCTTCAGCAACCAAAAACGTGATAACTGACCGCTGTTCAATCCTGGAGCATGCTTCTTGTTCGGCCATCTTTGTTAATCGCCAAAACTCTCAAAGTTTTTTTTTTAATCTGCAAAAGAAATTAAATCCATGTGAAAAAGAAGTAAAACAAAACAAAAATAAAAAAGAGTAAGCTTCTATCTGTATTAGAAGTCCTTATACCGAAAAATTCAACTTATTTATTGAATGACCCTCGTACTTAACATCAGAAAGAGGCAGATGAAATTTCTGGGATACGTAATGAGACAGGAGGGACGGGAGAATCTGATACTCACAGCTCGAATAGAGGGGAAGAGATACCAGGGAAAGCAACGTATGGCATACCTAGCGGGCTTAGGCAAGTGGATGACAGAACATGGCCTGGGGGAAATAGCAAAGGGACAAAACTTATTGAGAGCTGCAAGGGATAGCGGGGGGGGTGGAGAACCATGATCGCCTACATCCTGAAGGGACATGGCACGTAAAAAGAAAGGTTGCATTTAAATACTCCATTGCTATAAATTCGATATCCAGGTTATTATATTTTTGATAATTCGTCAAATATTTTGCTATGTTTCTTCGCAATCATCATCACCATCATCATCATCACCATCATCATCATCATTATCATCATCATCATCATTATTATTATTATTATTATTATCATCATCATCATCTTCTTCTTCTTCAAAAATTTAAATGCAACGTCAGTCGTCATCTTTTTGGAGCTAGTTTCTTTTTTTGTCACCTTGCTTGGGGTGAATCGATTATAAAATGCATTTGCATATTCAAGGCAGTTTACCATTAGGGATTGAGTGCCTGCAAATCTCCTAATATATTTAAAATTTTGTTCATTGTATTTTTGTTTCCACTTTTCTTACTTAGCCCTCTGACTCTTCTAATCTAACACCGTCACGTTTTTAATTTGGCAGATTATTTTTTTCCTTAAGATAATAAATCCCCTTTGGGGATTCAGAATCAAGATGTGAAGCACGTATTAATAAATTCTTTGAGAGACTTGGTTGATCATAGCAGAACGGTAACCAGACACGTCTCTCACGAATCGTTAAGCTGATGACCAATAAGGTCAAGTATACTCGATCCAGAGGCCTACTCGTTTACTATCACTAAATGGTCACTAGATGCGAAGGATCAAGATAAATCTTGCCTCTAGAGATTCGGCCAACAGTCAGAATCTGCTTTTTATCTCGATACCTTATTACCAAGATGTTCAACTTTCCGGTTGAGTGTTTAGTTCTGTTGCGTGTTGATAGCACTTAATTTACTGTGTCGAATACGCCGGTCACTTCTTATCATTTCTCGATGACCACTTCACGGCCAGTAGCCTAACTCGAAATCTTCCTGATTATCGACATTTCATTTAATTTAAACAGCATTTAATATATCCCCAAGCAAGGCAATAAAGTCCCTAAGACTTATGGCTACTGTCTATATTTCTGAGATTAAGTATTATGTACACTATTTACATTATTCGGACTGTTGTCCAGGTCCAGGAGTTGTAAGTTCAATACCTGGTTAAGGCAGTGGAGAACGTGGAGAGCGGAATTAACAGGAGATAACTGATAACTAACATCCATTAGACATGGAACGTGGAACTAGAACAGTCTACCCCAGCGAGCGAAATAAAAGGTTCAGTTCGACTTTCCAAACACCTGAAGAAGGCCGGAGCATACATCGGCCGAAACGTTGTGATAGATCTGGCGACAAAGATGAGGACAATAGTCCGAATAATTTAAATAGTGTACTTATGGTTACATTTAACCACTTCAACTGTGAATTGATGAGACCTTGCCGCCAAGGTACTGCGCTTAAATTCATAAAGTCTAGGTACCCTAGTGAAGAGTTCAACCAAAGAATTATTATGAAAGCATTTATAGAAAATATACAGGGAAGCTACATTACGGCTGATCTACTAAATCAAGGGTTAATTTGATTGAAAACAATCTCCTAAAAAACAAATAAAACCTGCATGCCTAGAAAACCTGCATTCGAAATTCTAGTATCTTACCTGAGCTAGTAAAACTGAATAAAACTGAATACCACATCGAATATTATTAAACGAATATTTAATTACCTAGAAAGTATTCTAAGAGGGGTAATGTGACACCAAAATTCGAATATGAATTGGAATAGCGTAAGATGCCTTCCAAAAGCTAAGCAAAATATTAAAAAAGGGTAAAATTTTGTTAGAAACAAAATGAAACAGTATCAAACTGTTATGTAATATCTCTCCTCCTCTGTGGTAGTGAATGTTGGACAATCTCCTTTCGGGTGCAGTGGATACTTGAGATAACCTCAATGTGGCTCTCCAGATGGATATTGAGAATCGCATGGACTAAACAGGAAAATAAACACGTTAATAAGAAAGTTTCCAAACACACAACGCCATACTTAGAAACGATTTTCACTTTCGTTAATTTGCCAGGAAACTAATGAGAGATTCACTTCGGCTTACCGGAAACTGTTGATCCCCATGTAATTGAAAAGAAAAATGATTAAATAGATATGTCATTCTGATTTATTGGGGATTACCGACTTGAAGATTGAACAGTGACAAGTGGTGGAGATATGAATACACGTTCCGCCAATTCGGGCCGGAGCAGACACAAAAACATTGAGTCAGCAGGCGTTCTGAATATCTGATATTCTATAGAAATACGTCACCCAATTTCTAAACGTCTAAAATTCCACTGATTGAAAACTTGAATAGCACAACTATTTCTCGCGGCATGTTTATAATAAACTGTCAGCTAAAATTGATAAACGCATTTATAAATAGATGGATTTCTTTGCCTCAAAGTGAAATCGATGACGAGAAAAGAGAGAGTGAGAAATACCGATAGAGGGAATGAGATTTAGTAAAGCTTTTTTTTTGAAAAAATCACATCACCCCGTGCAAGGCAGTAAAGACACGAGTGGTTACTGACTGTGTAAGAATAAGAAAGAAGAGAAACATTATTAAGGAGCGAGAACAATAGGTGAAGAGTAATCAAGAAGACAGTAGATAACGATTGAAATTGCATTTACATTTTTGAATATCAAAGCTGACTGGAAAGTATGGAACAGGAAGAAATTTCCACAAGCAGGAAGTGCGAGAAAAGAAATTGTTAGCATAGAACTTACGGTTAAATTTAACCAATTTAATTGTGAATTGTTTAGACCTTGCCGCCAATCTAGTATGGCGCTTACATTCATAAAGTGTAGATACGATAGTGAAGAGTTCATTTGAATAGTTGCCATGAAAGTATTTATAGAAAAGACACAGGGAAGTTATATTAGGGCAGTAGGAAAGTGACTGAAGTCGAGACGCCAGGTCAGGACCAATAATATTGCAGATTCTTCTTTGGATTTTATCAAGAATCTCTCAATATACAGCAGGTACACCAGACTATATATGACGGGAATATTCAAAGCATTGACGAATGGTAGATTATAAATATGTCAGATAGATTCTGGAGAGAAAAATTGTCTAGCACAACACAGTGAACCAACTTTCCGAGCAGCTGACCTAGCAATGGCTCCAATCTTGATTCGCTGAGTTTGCTTAACCTGCTGCTCTGCAAGATTCAACGTAATTCGGATTTTATTTGGTGTTCAATAGATTTAAACCATTTAAGATAACTGGAGAGAAAAAATTGATATACTTGTCCATACTGAGTAAGTACTCCCTAATATCTGCAGAAGGATTTGAATATAATTCCGTAAGTTTTTTTTTTAAGTAATATTTGCCACTTACGATATTTTATTACGGACAGGTCTTGCCCTGTTGACGGAGACTAGAATACGGCGATTGCGTCCCCTGCAAACGGGTAAGACTCCCCCACCAAAAAAAGTAAATGCTATAAGACTCAGATGTAAACAACCAATATTTGCATATATCCGAACCAAGCAAATGCTTAAAAACTTAAATATTTAAAAATAATAATAATAATAATAATAATAATAATATGATGATGATGATGATGATGATGATGATGATGATGATGATGATGATGATGATGCAAACCCCACCTGAATGATATCCCAAATTAAAGTGACTAAAGTGTAAATTTCCCCAATCTTCACAGACTGGAAAAATCATGCAAAAAATAAAAGCATAGTCATAGAATATTTCAAAAAGAAACCTAACCAATTTATTGATATGGCTTGCCCCAAAATTCCAAAGTTTCTAAAAAGAATTCTAAAACCAGTCAACTTATAAAGACCGCAAATCCAAGTAACATAAAATGTGGAAACTTAAAACTACGATTCTCCCTGTTGTGATAGTGGCATTATTGGGTATGATAAAAAATGGTACCGAAAATCATGTGAGTACAATTCCTGGACGCATCAGCATCTCAGAGCTACAAAATATTACTTTGTGCGGAACTTCACATATCGTTCGCAACTCACTCTCCATCTAAACGAAACGCCCCAAATGTACTACAGTGCCGTTTTTACTCACAAACCCTGGAGGGGACTTGGTAATTAGGCATTTAAATTACTGGCAGAATAATACCACACGCAATAATAATAAACGATTAAGTAAAGGAATAATACAAACATAAACCTGAGCAACTTCTCGGGTGTCGGATTTTTTTATTAAAAACAGATGAGAAAATGAAGCACAGCGAATGGGACTTAATGGCGGAAGATTAAAAAAAACGCAATGTTGATCATTTCTCGTGTCCTTTTAATACAAAAGGAAGAAGAGAAAATAACCAACCATGACCCGTTGAAGTTTGAAATCGCAAAGCTTTGGAAGCTGAAGGCTAGTTGTCATTGGTAAACTTGGTACGGTGACTGAGAGAATAGAGATATGGATAAAAATGGCCAATGATTGTCCAGTGGAACTGTTGAAAAAAGAAGGTTTCTCAGGAACGGCAAGAATAATTCGGTAAGTGATGATCACTTAGAGTCAAAGAAAAATTACATGATACCTGCGGCTGGTAGTTGGAGCCCTCACTCCCTTGTATTAATTGCCGGATATTAAGATCTTATCTGAAAAGAAGCTGAAATAAAGAAATAATAATAACAATGATTGAATTTTTAAGAGAATCCATTGCCATAAATTTGGCTTCAATTAGAAAGAGAAATGATATGAATATCAGCAAGAGGAAGTGATAAAAAGTCACAAGATATAGAATTTCTCGGTATAAACGGATCAAGTCCTTGAAATAAGACGCAACCATGTTATGGTGATTTTCTAAGCCTAACTAAAAATTTGAGGCACCCAGTGTAGGTCGAACTCACTACTCAGTCGTAATTGATCTAGCGAGGGAAACTTGCTAACCATTACAATACGTCGAAGTTCTCTGAAATGATTTTCTATGCGTAGCTTAAATCTGTCACGCTGCTGAAATTGTGGAATACCCAGTAAGGATTGAACTGAATACTCAGTCATAAGTACCGTAATTCCCTATATATAATACGCCTTTCTTTCATAATACGCACCCCTAAAATTGTGCTGAAAGTAAGGGAAAATGCTTCTACTTACGCATAATACGCATCCCTTGTTTGGTAATCAAACTCTATAAATTGTACCTTTCCAATTCCATTCAGGCCAGCGTTTCCTACTCTTATTCAAGCTGTAATTAAAGATATTTGTCAAAATTTCCGATAATCACGATTCTAAAAGGAAACCTATATTGTGCCTACTGCGCAGACTCTTTAACCTGTTTTTGTTCGAAAAAATGCAGACTCATTAACCTGTTTTTGTTCGAAAAAATGTGCAATCTACCGGATCTGTGTGTAGTTTTTCCCAAAAAGGGTTTTAAACATAGAATATCATTATAATTCAGTTTTATGATAATTCTTATTTTATTTTACATTTGTAAGTATTGTTGTGTACATATGATTGTATTTGACATCCTTATGGGGTCGCAATCGCCGAATGTTAGTGTCAAATTGTCGTATGTTTGTAAAGAGTAGTCATTTGCAATACTGTCTAATTAAAAAACGAAGCATTTTTTGAAGATATTTTTGTAGCTGTGCATAATACGCACCCCTAATTTTACCTATTATTTTTTAGAAAAATACATGGGGAATTACCGTAGACATTGTCATCTAGAGCGACAAGCTTGCTAACCAATACGTCACATCGAAGTGTCCAGACCCAAATTATGATTGATAAAAAAGCAGCAAGTGTCAAATTATTGGTTATGTTGTTCCATAGGTTATAGGAGTTGACTCGAAAGAAATTGAAAAGATGGCAAAATTACCAGGATTTGAAGTAGTAAACAATATTACAGTTGAAGTAGTTCATATTGCAATGACTATGCTTGGAATGACACCACGAAACTTAAAAGACGACTTAAGGAAAATTGGAATTGTGACCAACATTGTAGAAATCTAGAATAAAATGTAGTCCTTTGTTCTACGAGTATTCTCTGAAAGGCTTTGACTGATCTGGTTGACACTGTGCTTCAAGATCTTTGTATTTATTCCCGTATATACACGAATAAACAGGATGTTTTTTTTTCAAACAGTGAAACTAATGTTTCCCGGCCTAGACATAAACATTTTATTAAAGGAAATATATATTTTGAAAGGGATCGAACTTGCATTGACTTATCCTGGAAAACAACCTTTTTGACAGGGATCGAACATTGCCTTATCCTGGTAAACCACTTTTTGACATGGATTGAACATTGCCTTATCCAGGAAAACCATCTTTTTGACAGGGATGGAATATTGCTTTATCCTGGAAAACCATCTTTTTGACAGGGATTGAACATTGCCTTATCCTGGAAAACCATCTTTTTGACAGGGATCGAACATTGCCTTATCCTGGAAAACCACCTTTTTGACAGGGATTGAACATTGCCTTATCCAGGAAAACCATCTTTTTGACAGGGATCGAACATTGCCTTATCCTGGAAAACCATCTTTTTGACAGGGATTGAACATTGCCTTATCCTGGAAAACCATCTTTTTGACAGGGATCGAACATTGCCTTATCCTGGAAAACCACCTTTTTGACAGGGATTGAATATTGCCTTATCCAGGAAAACCACCTTTTTGATAGGGATCGAACATTGCCTTATCCTGGAAAACCACCTTTTTGACAGGGATTGAATATTGCCTTATCCTGGAAAACCATCTTTTTGACAGGGATCGAACATTGCCTTATCCTGAAAAACCACCTTTTTGACAGGGATTGAATATTGCCTTATCCTGGAAAACCATCTTTTTGACAGGGATTGAACATTGCCTTATCCTGGAAAACCACCTTTTTGACAGGGATTGAATATTGCCTTATCCTGGTAAACCACTTTTTGACGTGGATTGAACATCGCCTTATCCAGGAAAACCATCTTTTTGACAGGGATTGAACATTGCCTTATCCTGGAAAACCATCTTTTTGACAGGGATTGAACATTGCCTTATCCTGGAAAACCATCTTTTTGACAGGGATTGAACATTGCCTTATCCTGGAAAACCATCTTTTTGACAGGGATCGAACATTGCCTTATCCTGGAAAACCACCTTTTTGACAGGGATTGAACATTGCCTTATCCAGGAAAACCATCTTTTTGACAGGGATCGAACATTGCCTTATCCTGGAAAACCATCTTTTTGACAGGGATTGAACATTGCCTTATCCTGGAAAACCATCTTTTTGACAGGGATCGAACATTGCCTTATCCTGGAAAACCACCTTTTTGACAGGGATTGAATATTGCCTTATCCAGGAAAACCACCTTTTTGATAGGGATCGAACATTGCCTTATCCTGGAAAACCACCTTTTTGACAGGGATTGAATATTGCCTTATCCTGGAAAACCATCTTTTTGACAGGGATCGAACATTGCCTTATCCTGGAAAACCACCTTTTTGACAGGGATTGAATATTGCCTTATCCAGGAAAACCACCTTTTTGATAGGGATCGAACATTGCCTTATCCTGGAAAACCACCTTTTTAACAGGGATTGAATATTGCCTTATCCTGGAAAACCATCTTTTTGACAGGGATCGAACATTGCCTTATCCTGGAAAACCACCTTTTTGACAGGGATTGAATATTGCCTTATCCAGGAAAACCACCTTTTTGATAGGGATCGAACATTGCCTTATCCTGGAAAACCACCTTTTTGACAGGGATTGAATATTGCCTTATCCTGGAAAACCATCTTTTTGACAGGGATCGAACATTGCCTTATCCTGGAAAACCACCTTTTTGACAGGGATTGAATATTGCCTTATCCAGGAAAACCACCTTTTTGATAGGGATCGAACATTGCCTTATCCTGGAAAACCACCTTTTTGACAGGGATTGAATATTGCCTTATCCTGGAAAACCATCTTTTTGACAGGGATCGAACATTGCCTTATCCTGGAAAACCACCTTTTTGACAGGGATTGAATATTGCCTTATCCAGGAAAACCACCTTTTTGATAGGGATCGAACATTGCCTTATCCTGGAAAACCACCTTTTTGACAGGGATTGAATATTGCCTTATCCTGGAAAACCATCTTTTTGACAGGGATCGAACATTGCCTTATCCTGGAAAACCACCTTTTTGACAGGGATTGAATATTGCCTTATCCAGGAAAACCACCTTTTTGATAGGGATCGAACATTGCCTTATCATGGAAAACCATCTTTTTGACAGGGATCGAACATTGCTTTATCCAGGAAAACCATCTTTTTGACAGGGATCGAACATTGCCTTATCCTGGAAAACCATCTTTTTGACAGGGATTGAACATTGCCTTATCCTGGAAAACCATCTTTTTGACAGGGATCGATAATTGGCTTATCCTGAAAAAACACCTTTTTGACAGGGATCGAACATTGTCTTATCCTGGAAAACCAACTTTTTGACAGTGATCGAACATTGCCTTATCCTGGAAAAACACCTTTTTGACAGGGATCGAACATTGTCTTATCCTGGAAAACCATCTTTTTGACAGGGATCGAACATTGTCTTATCCTGGAAAACCATCTTTTTGACAGGGATCGAACATTGCCTTATCCTGGAAAACCATCTTTTTGACAGGGATCGAACATTGCCTTATCCTGGAAAACCATCTTTTTGACAGGGATCGATAATTGGCTTATCCTGAATAACAACCTTTTTGACAGGGATCGAACATTGTCTTATCCTGGAAAACCATCTTTTTGACAGGGATCGAACATTGTCTTATCCTGGAAAACCATCTTTTTTACAGGGATCGAACATTGCCTTATCCTGGAAAACCACATTTTTTAAAGGGATTGAATATTGCCTTATCCTGGAAAACCATCTTTTTGACAGGGATCTAACATTGCCTTATCCTGGAAAACCACCTTTTTGACAGGGATTGAATATTGCCTTATCCAGGAAAACCACCTTTTTGATAGGGATCGAACATTGCCTTATCCTGGAAAACCACCTTTTTGACAGGGATTGAATATTGCCTTATCCTGGAAAACCATCTTTTTGACAGGGATCGAACATTGCCTTATCCTGGAAAACCACCTTTTTGACAGGGATTGAATATTGCCTTATCCAGGAAAACCACCTTTTTGATAGGGATCGAACATTGCCTTATCCTGGAAAACCACCTTTTTGACAGGGATTGAATATTGCCTTATCCTGGAAAACCATCTTTTTGACAGGGATCGAACATTGCCTTATCCTGGAAAACCACCTTTTTGACAGGGATTGAATATTGCCTTATCCAGGAAAACCACCTTTTTGATAGGGATCGAACATTGCCTTATCCTGGAAAACCACCTTTTTGACAGGGATTGAATATTGCCTTATCCTGGAAAACCATCTTTTTGACAGGGATCGAACATTGCCTTATCCTGGAAAACCACCTTTTTGACAGGGATTGAATATTGCCTTATCCAGGAAAACCACCTTTTTGATAGGGATCGAACATTGCCTTATCCTGGAAAACCACCTTTTTGACAGGGATTGAATATTGCCTTATCCTGGAAAACCATCTTTTTGACAGGGATCGAACATTGCCTTATCCTGGAAAACCACCTTTTTGACAGGGATTGAATATTGCCTTATCCAGGAAAACCACCTTTTTGATAGGGATCGAACATTGCCTTATCCTGGAAAACCATCTTTTTGACAGGGATTGAATATTGCCTTATCCTGGAAAACCATCTTTTTGACAGGGATCGAACATTGCCTTATCCTGGAAAACCACCTTTTTGACAGGGATTGAATATTGCCTTATCCAGGAAAACCACCTTTTTGATAGGGATCGAACATTGCCTTATCCTGGAAAACCACCTTTTTGACAGGGATTGAATATTGCCTTATCCTGGAAAACCATCTTTTTGACAGGGATCGAACATTGCCTTATCCTGGAAAACCACCTTTTTGACAGGGATTGAATATTGCCTTATCCTGGAAAACCATCTTTTTGACAGGGATCGAACATTGCCTTATCCTGGAAAACCACCTTTTTGACAGGGATTGAATATTGCCTTATCCAGGAAAACCACCTTTTTGATAGGGATCGAACATTGCCTTATCATGGAAAACCATCTTTTTGACAGGGATCGAACATTGCTTTATCCAGTAAAACCATCTTTTTGACAGGGATCGAACATTGCCTTATCCTGGAAAACCATCTTTTTGACAGGGATTGAACATTGCCTTATCCTGGAAAACCATCTTTTTCACAGGGATCGAACATTGCCTTATCCTGGAAAACCATCTTTTTGACAGGGATCGATAATTGGCTTATCCTGAAAAACCACCTTTTTGACAGGGATCGAACATTGTCTTATCCTGGAAAACCATCTTTTTGACAGGGACCGAACATTGCCTTATCCTGGAAAACCATCTTTTTGACAGGGATCGAACATTGTCTTATCCTGAAAAACCATCTTTTTGACGGGGATTGAACATTGCCTTATCCTGGAAAACCATCTTTTTGACAGGGACCGAACATTGCCTCATCCTGGAAAACCATCTTTTTGACAGGGACCGAACATTGTCTTATCCTGGAAAACCATCTTTTTGACAGGGATCGAACATTGTCTTATCCTGGAAAACCATCTTTTTGACAGGGACCGAACATTGCCTTATCCTGGAAAACCATCTTTTTGACAGGGATCGAACATTGTCTTATCCTGGAAAACCATCTTTTTGACAGGGACCGAACATTGCCTTATCCTGGAAAACCATCTTTTTGACAGGGATCGATAATTGGCTTATCCTGAAAAACCACCTTTTTGACAGGGGTCGAACATTGTCTTATCCTGGAAAACCATCTTTTTGACAGGGATTGAACATTGCTTTATCCTGGAAATCCATCTTTTTGACTGGGATCGAACATTGTCTTATCCTGGAAAACCATCTTTTTGACAGGGACCGAACATTGCCTTATCCTGGAAAACCATCTTTTTGAGAGGGATCGAACATTGTCTTATCCTGGAAAACCATCTTTTTGAGAGGGATCGAACATTGTCTTATCCTGGAAAACCATCTTTTTGACAGGGATCGAACATTGCCTTATCCTGGAAAACCATCTTTTTGACAGGGATCGATAATTGGCTTATCCTGAAAAACCACCTTTTTGACAGGGATCGAACATTGTCTTATCCTGGAAAACCATCTTTTTGAGAGGGATCGAACATTGTCTTATCCTGGAAAACCATCTTTTTGACAGGGATCGAACATTGTCTTATCCTGGAAAACCATCTTTTTGAGAGGGATCGAACATTGTCTTATCCTGGAAAACCATCTTTTTGACAGGGATCGAACATTGCCTTATCCTGGAAAACCATCTTTTTGAGAGGGATCGAACATTGTCTTATCCTGGAAAACCATCTTTTTGACAGGGATCGAACATTGCCTTATCCTGGAAAACCATCTTTTTGACAGGGATCGATAATTGGCTTATCCTGAAAAACCACCTTTTTGACAGGGGTCGAACATTGCCTTATCCTAGAAAACCATCCTTTGACAGGGATTGAACATTGCTTTATCCTGGAAAACCATCTTTTTGACAGGGATCGAACATTGTCTTATCCTGGAAAACCATCTTTTTGACAGGGACCGAACATTGCCTTATCCTGGAAAACCATCTTTTTGAGAGGGATCGAACATTGTCTTATCCTGGAAAACCATCTTTTTGACAGGGATCGAACATTGCCTTATCCTGGAAAACCATCTTTTTGACAGGGATCGATAATTGGCTTATCCTGAAAAACCACCTTTTTGACAGGGGTCGAACATTGTCTTATCCTGGAAAACCATCTTTTTGACAGGGATTGAACATTGCTTTATCCTGGAAATCCATCTTTTTGAGAGGGATCGAACATTGTCTTATCCTGGAAAACCATCTTTTTGACAGGGACCGAACATTGCCTTATCCTGGAAAACCATCTTTTTGAGAGGGATCGAACATTGTCTTATCCTGGAAAACCATCTTTTTGAGAGGGATCGAACATTGTCTTATCCTGGAAAACCATCTTTTTGACAGGGATCGAACATTGTCTTATCCTGGAAAACCATCTTTTTGACAGGGATCGAACATTGTCTTATCCTGGAAAACCATCTTTTTGACAGGGATCGAACATTGCCTTATCCGGGAAAAACACCTTTTTGAGAGGGATCGAACATTGTCTTATCCTGGAAAACCATCTTTTTGACAGGGATTGAACATTGCTTTATCCTGGAAATCCATCTTTTTGAGAGGGATCGAACATTGTCTTATCCTGGAAAACCATCTTTTTGACAGGGACCGAACATTGCCTTATCCTGGAAAACCATCTTTTTGAGAGGGATCGAACATTGTCTTATCCTGGAAAACCATCTTTTTGAGAGGGATCGAACATTGTCTTATCCTGGAAAACCATCTTTTTGAGAGGGATCGAACATTGTCTTATCCTGGAAAACCATCTTTTTGACAGGGATCGAACATTGCCTTATCCTGGAAAACCATCTTTTTGACAGGGATCGATAATTGGCTTATCCTGAAAAACCACCTTTTTGACAGGGGTCGAACATTGTCTTATCCTGGAAAACCATCTTTTTGACAGGGATTGAACATTGCTTTATCCTGGAAATCCATCTTTTTGAGAGGGATCGAACATTGTCTTATCCTGGAAAACCATCTTTTTGACAGGGACCGAACATTGCCTTATCCTGGAAAACCATCTTTTTGAGAGGGATCGAACATTGTCTTATCCTGGAAAACCATCTTTTTGAGAGGGATCGAACATTGTCTTATCCTGGAAAACCATCTTTTTGACAGGGATCGAACATTGTCTTATCCTGGAAAACCATCTTTTTGACAGGGATCGAACATTGTCTTATCCTGGAAAACCATCTTTTTGACAGGGATCGAACATTGCCTTATCCGGGAAAAACACCTTTTTGAGAGGGATCGAACATTGTCTTATCCTGGAAAACCATCTTTTTGACAGGGATTGAACATTGCTTTATCCTGGAAATCCATCTTTTTGAGAGGGATCGAACATTGTCTTATCCTGGAAAACCATCTTTTTGACAGGGACCGAACATTGCCTTATCCTGGAAAACCATCTTTTTGAGAGGGATCGAACATTGTCTTATCCTGGAAAACCATCTTTTTGAGAGGGATCGAACATTGTCTTATCCTGGAAAACCATCTTTTTGAGAGGGATCGAACATTGTCTTATCCTGGAAAACCATCTTTTTGACAGGGATCGAACATTGCCTTATCCTGGAAAACCATCTTTTTGAGAGGGATTGAACATTGCTTTATCCTGGAAATCCATCTTTTTGAGAGGGATCGAACATTGTCTTATCCTGGAAAACCATCTTTTTGACAGGGACCGAACATTGCCTTATCCTGGAAAACCATCTTTTTGAGAGGGATCGAACATTGTCTTATCCTGGAAAACCATCTTTTTGACAGGGATCGAACATTGCCTTATCCTGGAAAACCATCTTTTTGACAGGGATCGATAATTGGCTTATCCTGAAAAACCACCTTTTTGACAGGGGTCGAACATTGTCTTATCCTGGAAAACCATCTTTTTGACAGGGATCGAACATTGCCTTATCCGGGAAAAACACCTTTTTGAGAGGGATCGAACATTGTCTTATCCTGGAAAACCATCTTTTTGACAGGGATTGAACATTGCTTTATCCTGGAAATCCATCTTTTTGAGAGGGATCGAACATTGTCTTATCCTGGAAAACCATCTTTTTGACAGGGATCGAACATTGCCTTATCCTGGAAAACCATCTTTTTGAGAGGGATTGAACATTGCTTTATCCTGGAAATCCATCTTTTTGAGAGGGATCGAACATTGTCTTATCCTGGAAAACCATCTTTTTGACAGGGACCGAACATTGCCTTATCCTGGAAAACCATCTTTTTGAGAGGGATCGAACATTGTCTTATCCTGGAAAACCATCTTTTTGAGAGGGATCGAACATTGTCTTATCCTGGAAAACCATCTTTTTGACAGGGATCGAACATTGTCTTATCCTGGAAAACCATCTTTTTGACAGGGATCGAACATTGTCTTATCCTGGAAAACCATCTTTTTGACAGGGATCGAACATTGCCTTATCCGGGAAAAACACCTTTTTGAGAGGGATCGAACATTGTCTTATCCTGGAAAACCATCTTTTTGACAGGGATTGAACATTGCTTTATCCTGGAAAACCATCTTTTTGAGAGGGATCGAACATTGTCTTATCCTGGAAAACCATCTTTTTGACAGGGATCGAACATTGCCTTATCCTGGAAAACCATCTTTTTGAGAGGGATTGAACATTGCTTTATCCTGGAAATCCATCTTTTTGAGAGGGATCGAACATTGTCTTATCCTGGAAAACCATCTTTTTGACAGGGACCGAACATTGCCTTATCCTGGAAAACCATCTTTTTGAGAGGGATCGAACATTGTCTTATCCTGGAAAACCATCTTTTTGACAGGGATCGAACATTGCCTTATCCTGGAAAACCATCTTTTTGAGAGGGATTGAACATTGCTTTATCCTGGAAATCCATCTTTTTGAGAGGGATCGAACATTGTCTTATCCTGGAAAACCATCTTTTTGACAGGGACCGAACATTGCCTTATCCTGGAAAACCATCTTTTTGAGAGGGATCGAACATTGTCTTATCCTGGAAAACCATCTTTTTGAGAGGGATCGAACATTGTCTTATCCTGGAAAACCATCTTTTTGACAGGGATCGAACATTGTCTTATCCTGGAAAACCATCTTTTTGACAGGGATCGAACATTGTCTTATCCTGGAAAACCATCTTTTTGACAGGGATCGAACATTGCCTTATCCGGGAAAAACACCTTTTTGAGAGGGATCGAACATTGTCTTATCCTGGAAAACCATCTTTTTGACAGGGATTGAACATTGCTTTATCCTGGAAATCCATCTTTTTGAGAGGGATCGAACATTGTCTTATCCTGGAAAACCATCTTTTTGACAGGGACCGAACATTGCCTTATCCTGGAAAACCATCTTTTTGAGAGGGATCGAACATTGTCTTATCCTGGAAAACCATCTTTTTGAGAGGGATCGAACATTGTCTTATCCTGGAAAACCATCTTTTTGAGAGGGATCGAACATTGTCTTATCCTGGAAAACCATCTTTTTGACAGGGATCGAACATTGTCTTATCCTGGAAAACCATCTTTTTGACAGGGATCGAACATTGTCTTATCCTGGAAAACCATCTTTTTGACAGGGATCGAACATTGTCTTATCCTGGAAAACCATCTTTTTGACAGGGATCGAACATTGTCTTATCCTGGAAAACCATCTTTTTGACAGGGATCGAACATTGCCTTATCCTGGAAAACCATCTTTTTGACAGGGATCGATAATTGGCTTATCCTGAAAAACCACCTTTTTGACAGGGGTCGAACATTGTCTTATCCTGGAAAACCATCTTTTTGACAGGGATTGAACATTGCTTTATCCTGGAAATCCATCTTTTTGAGAGGGATCGAACATTGTCTTATCCTGGAAAACCATCTTTTTGACAGGGACCGAACATTGCCTTATCCTGGAAAACCATCTTTTTGAGAGGGATCGAACATTGTCTTATCCTGGAAAACCATCTTTTTGAGAGGGATCGAACATTGTCTTATCCTGGAAAACCATCTTTTTGACAGGGATCGAACATTGTCTTATCCTGGAAAACCATCTTTTTGACAGGGATCGAACATTGTCTTATCCTGGAAAACCATCTTTTTGAGAGGGATCGAACATTGTCTTATCCTGGAAAACCATCTTTTTGACAGGGATCGAACATTGCTTTATCCTGGAAATCCATCTTTTTGAGAGGGATCGAACATTGTCTTATCCTGGAAAACCATCTTTTTGACAGGGACCGAACATTGCCTTATCCTGGAAAACCATCTTTTTGAGAGGGATCGAACATTGTCTTATCCTGGAAAACCATCTTTTTGACAGGGATTGAACATTGCTTTATCCTGGAAATCCATCTTTTTGAGAGGGATCGAACATTGTCTTATCCTGGAAAACCATCTTTTTGAGAGGGATCGAACATTGCCTTATCCTGGAAAACCATCTTTTTGAGAGGGATCGAACATTGTCTTATCCTGGAAAACCATCTTTTTGAGAGGGATCGAACATTGTCTTATCCTGGAAAACCATCTTTTTGACAGGGATCGAACATTGTCTTATCCTGGAAAACCATCTTTTTGAGAGGGATCGAACATTGTCTTATCCTGGAAAACCATCTTTTTGACAGGGATCGAACATTGTCTTATCCTGGAAAACCATCTTTTTGACAGGGATCGAACATTGTCTTATCCTGGAAAACCATCTTTTTGACAGGGATCGAACATTGTCTTATCCTGGAAAACCATCTTTTTGAGAGGGATCGAACATTGTCTTATCCTGGAAAACCATCTTTTTGAGAGGGATCGAACATTGTCTTATCCTGGAAAACCATCTTTTTGACAGGGATCGAACATTGTCTTATCCTGGAAAACCATCTTTTTGAGAGGGATCGAACATTGTCTTATCCTGGAAAACCATCTTTTTGACAGGGATCGAACATTGTCTTATCCTGGAAAACCATCTTTTTGAGAGGGATCGAACATTGTCTTATCCTGGAAAACCATCTTTTTGACAGGGATCGAACATTGTCTTATCCTGGAAAACCATCTTTTTGACAGGGATCGAACATTGTCTTATCCTGGAAAACCATCTTTTTGACAGGGATCGAACATTGTCTTATCCTGGAAAACCATCTTTTTGAGAGGGATCGAACATTGTCTTATCCTGGAAAACCATCTTTTTGAGAGGGATCGAACATTGTCTTATCCTGGAAAACCATCTTTTTGACAGGGATCGAACATTGTCTTATCCTGGAAAACCATCTTTTTGAGAGGGATCGAACATTGTCTTATCCTGGAAAACCATCTTTTTGACAGGGATCGAACATTGTCTTATCCTGGAAAACCATCTTTTTGAGAGGGATCGAACATTGTCTTATCCTGGAAAACCATCTTTTTGACAGGGATCGAACATTGTCTTATCCTGGAAAACCATCTTTTTGAGAGGGATCGAACATTGTCTTATCCTGGAAAACCATCTTTTTGACAGGGATCGAACATTGTCTTATCCTGGAAAACCATCTTTTTGACAGGGATCGAACATTGTCTTATCCTGGAAAACCATCTTTTTGACAGGGATCGAACATTGTCTTATCCTGGAAAACCATCTTTTTGAGAGGGATCGAACATTGTCTTATCCTGGAAAACCATCTTTTTGAGAGGGATCGAACATTGTCTTATCCTGGAAAACCATCTTTTTGACAGGGATCGAACATTGTCTTATCCTGGAAAACCATCTTTTTGACAGGGATCGAACATTGTCTTATCCTGGAAAACCATCTTTTTGACAGGGATTGAACATTGCTTTATCCTGGAAATCCATCTTTTTGAGAGGGATCGAACATTGTCTTATCCTGGAAAACCATCTTTTTGAGAGGGATCGAACATTGTCTTATCCTGGAAAACCATCTTTTTGACAGGGATCGAACATTGTCTTATCCTGGAAAACCATCTTTTTGACAGGGGTCGAACATTCTCTTATCCTGGAAAACCATCTTTTTGACAGGGATTGAACATTGCTTTATCCTGGAAATCCATCTTTTTGAGAGGGATCGAACATTGTCTTATCCTGGAAAACCATCTTTTTGACAGGGACCGAACATTGCCTTATCCTGGAAAACCATCTTTTTGAGAGGGATCGAACATTGTCTTATCCTGGAAAACCATCTTTTTGAGAGGGATCGAACATTGTCTTATCCTGGAAAACCATCTTTTTGACAGGGATCGAACATTGTCTTATCCTGGAAAACCATCTTTTTGACAGGGATCGAACATTGTCTTATCCTGGAAAACCATCTTTTTGAGAGGGATCGAACATTGTCTTATCCTGGAAAACCATCTTTTTGACAGGGATCGAACATTGCTTTATCCTGGAAATCCATCTTTTTGAGAGGGATCGAACATTGTCTTATCCTGGAAAACCATCTTTTTGACAGGGACCGAACATTGCCTTATCCTGGAAAACCATCTTTTTGAGAGGGATCGAACATTGTCTTATCCTGGAAAACCATCTTTTTGACAGGGATTGAACATTGCTTTATCCTGGAAATCCATCTTTTTGAGAGGGATCGAACATTGTCTTATCCTGGAAAACCATCTTTTTGAGAGGGATCGAACATTGCCTTATCCTGGAAAACCATCTTTTTGAGAGGGATCGAACATTGTCTTATCCTGGAAAACCATCTTTTTGAGAGGGATCGAACATTGCCTTATCCTGGAAAACCATCTTTTTGAGAGGGATCGAACATTGTCTTATCCTGGAAAACCATCTTTTTGACAGGGATCGAACATTGTCTTATCCTGGAAAACCATCTTTTTGACAGGGATCGAACATTGTCTTATCCTGGAAAACCATCTTTTTGACAGGGATCGAACATTGTCTTATCCTGGAAAACCATCTTTTTGAGAGGGATCGAACATTGTCTTATCCTGGAAAACCATCTTTTTGACAGGGATTGAACATTGCTTTATCCTGGAAATCCATCTTTTTGAGAGGGATCGAACATTGTCTTATCCTGGAAAACCATCTTTTTGAGAGGGATCGAACATTGCCTTATCCTGGAAAACCATCTTTTTGAGAGGGATCGAACATTGTCTTATCCTGGAAAACCATCTTTTTGACAGGGATCGAACATTGTCTTATCCTGGAAAACCATCTTTTTGACAGGGATCGAACATTGTCTTATCCTGGAAAACCATCTTTTTGAGAGGGATCGAACATTGTCTTATCCTGGAAAACCATCTTTTTGACAGGGATCGAACATTGCTTTATCCTGGAAATCCATCTTTTTGAGAGGGATCGAACATTGTCTTATCCTGGAAAACCATCTTTTTGACAGGGACCGAACATTGCCTTATCCTGGAAAACCATCTTTTTGAGAGGGATCGAACATTGTCTTATCCTGGAAAACCATCTTTTTGACAGGGATTGAACATTGCTTTATCCTGGAAATCCATCTTTTTGAGAGGGATCGAACATTGTCTTATCCTGGAAAACCATCTTTTTGAGAGGGATCGAACATTGCCTTATCCTGGAAAACCATCTTTTTGAGAGGGATCGAACATTGTCTTATCCTGGAAAACCATCTTTTTGAGAGGGATCGAACATTGCCTTATCCTGGAAAACCATCTTTTTGAGAGGGATCGAACATTGTCTTATCCTGGAAAACCATCTTTTTGACAGGGATCGAACATTGTCTTATCCTGGAAAACCATCTTTTTGACAGGGATCGAACATTGTCTTATCCTGGAAAACCATCTTTTTGACAGGGATCGAACATTGTCTTATCCTGGAAAACCATCTTTTTGAGAGGGATCGAACATTGTCTTATCCTGGAAAACCATCTTTTTGACAGGGATTGAACATTGCTTTATCCTGGAAATCCATCTTTTTGAGAGGGATCGAACATTGTCTTATCCTGGAAAACCATCTTTTTGAGAGGGATCGAACATTGCCTTATCCTGGAAAACCATCTTTTTGAGAGGGATCGAACATTGTCTTATCCTGGAAAACCATCTTTTTGACAGGGATCGAACATTGTCTTATCCTGGAAAACCATCTTTTTGACAGGGATCGAACATTGTCTTATCCTGGAAAACCATCTTTTTGAGAGGGATCGAACATTGTCTTATCCTGGAAAACCATCTTTTTGACAGGGATCGAACATTGCTTTATCCTGGAAATCCATCTTTTTGAGAGGGATCGAACATTGTCTTATCCTGGAAAACCATCTTTTTGACAGGGACCGAACATTGCCTTATCCTGGAAAACCATCTTTTTGAGAGGGATCGAACATTGTCTTATCCTGGAAAACCATCTTTTTGACAGGGATTGAACATTGCTTTATCCTGGAAATCCATCTTTTTGAGAGGGATCGAACATTGTCTTATCCTGGAAAACCATCTTTTTGAGAGGGATCGAACATTGCCTTATCCTGGAAAACCATCTTTTTGAGAGGGATCGAACATTGTCTTATCCTGGAAAACCATCTTTTTGAGAGGGATCGAACATTGCCTTATCCTGGAAAACCATCTTTTTGAGAGGGATCGAACATTGTCTTATCCTGGAAAACCATCTTTTTGACAGGGATCGAACATTGTCTTATCCTGGAAAACCATCTTTTTGACAGGGATCGAACATTGTCTTATCCTGGAAAACCATCTTTTTGACAGGGATCGAACATTGTCTTATCCTGGAAAACCATCTTTTTGAGAGGGATCGAACATTGTCTTATCCTGGAAAACCATCTTTTTGACAGGGATTGAACATTGCTTTATCCTGGAAATCCATCTTTTTGAGAGGGATCGAACATTGTCTTATCCTGGAAAACCATCTTTTTGAGAGGGATCGAACATTGCCTTATCCTGGAAAACCATCTTTTTGAGAGGGATCGAACATTGTCTTATCCTGGAAAACCATCTTTTTGAGAGGGATCGAACATTGCCTTATCCTGGAAAACCATCTTTTTGAGAGGGATCGAACATTGTCTTATCCTGGAAAACCATCTTTTTGACAGGGATCGAACATTGTCTTATCCTGGAAAACCATCTTTTTGACAGGGATCGAACATTGTCTTATCCTGGAAAACCATCTTTTTGACAGGGATCGAACATTGTCTTATCCTGGAAAACCATCTTTTTGAGAGGGATCGAACATTGTCTTATCCTGGAAAACCATCTTTTTGACAGGGATTGAACATTGCTTTATCCTGGAAATCCATCTTTTTGAGAGGGATCGAACATTGTCTTATCCTGGAAAACCATCTTTTTGAGAGGGATCGAACATTGCCTTATCCTGGAAAACCATCTTTTTGAGAGGGATCGAACATTGTCTTATCCTGGAAAACCATCTTTTTGAGAGGGATCGAACATTGCCTTATCCTGGAAAACCATCTTTTTGAGAGGGATCGAACATTGCCTTATCCTGGAAAACCATCTTTTTGAGAGGGATCGAACATTGCCTTATCCTGGAAAACCATCTTTTTGAGAGGGATCGAACATTGTCTTATCCTGGAAAACCATCTTTTTGACAGGGATCGAACATTGTCTTATCCTGGAAAACCATCTTTTTGACAGGGATCGAACATTGTCTTATCCTGGAAAACCATCTTTTTGACAGGGATCGAACATTGTCTTATCCTGGAAAACCATCTTTTTGAGAGGGATCGAACATTGTCTTATCCTGGAAAACCATCTTTTTGACAGGGATTGAACATTGCTTTATCCTGGAAATCCATCTTTTTGAGAGGGATCGAACATTGTCTTATCCTGGAAAACCATCTTTTTGAGAGGGATCGAACATTGCCTTATCCTGGAAAACCATCTTTTTGAGAGGGATCGAACATTGTCTTATCCTGGAAAACCATCTTTTTGAGAGGGATCGAACATTGCCTTATCCTGGAAAACCATCTTTTTGAGAGGGATCGAACATTGTCTTATCCTGGAAAACCATCTTTTTGACAGGGATCGAACATTGTCTTATCCTGGAAAACCATCTTTTTGACAGGGATCGAACATTGTCTTATCCTGGAAAACCATCTTTTTGACAGGGATCGAACATTGTCTTATCCTGGAAAACCATCTTTTTGAGAGGGATCGAACATTGTCTTATCCTGGAAAACCATCTTTTTGACAGGGATCGAACATTGCCTTATCCTGGAAAACCATCTTTTTGACAGGGATCGATAATTGGCTTATCCTGAAAAACCACCTTTTTGACAGGGATCGAACATTGTCTTATCCTGGAAAACCATCTTTTTGACAGGGATCGAACATTGCCTTATCCTGGAAAAACACCTTTTTGACAGGGATCGAACATTGTCTTATCCTGGAAAACCACTTTTTTGACAGGGATCGAACATTGTCTTATCATGGAAAACCATCTTTTTGACAGGGATTGAACATTGCCTTATCCTGGAAAAACACCTTTTTGACAGGGATCGAACATTGTCTTATCCTGGAAAACCATCTTTTTGACAGGGATCGAACATTGCCTTATCCTGGAAAACCATCTTTTTGACAGGGATCGATAATTGGCTTATCCTGAAAAACCACCTTTTTGACAGGGATCGAACATTGTCTTATCCTGGAAAACCATCTTTTTGAGAGGGATCGAACATTGTCTTATCCTGGAAAACCATCTTTTTGACAGGGATCGAACATTGTCTTATCCTGGAAAACCATCTTTTTGAGAGGGATCGAACATTGTCTTATCCTGGAAAAACACCTTTTTGACAGGGATCGAACATTGCCTTATCCTGGAAAACCATCTTTTTGACAGGGATCGATAATTGGCTTATCCTGAAAAACCACCTTTTTGACAGGGATCGAACATTGTCTTATCCTGGAAAACCATCTTTTTGACAGGGATCGAACATTGCCTTATCCTGGAAAAACACCTTTTTGACAGGGATCGAACATTGTCTTATCCTGGAAAACCACTTTTTTGACAGGGATCGAACATTGTCTTATCATGGAAAACCATCTTTTTGACAGGGATTGAACATTGCCTTATCCTGGAAAAACACCTTTTTGACAGGGATCGAACATTGTCTTATCCTGGAAAACCATCTTTTTGACAGGGATCGAACATTGCCTTATCCTGGAAAAACACCTTTTTGACAGGGATCGAACATTGCCTTATCCTGGAAAACCATCTTTTTGACAGGGATCGAACATTGTCTTATCCTGAAAAACCACCTTATTTCGCTATTTAATAAAAACCTTTACCACGAAACTAACGCTTGGATGAAAAAAATGTCGAATTCGTATCCATTTATTACTTAAATATATGGAACATATATTAAGCACTGTTCCCCTTGGTCTAAAAATCGCTTTTGGTATGAAACTGACAGCCATTCAATGTTAATTTATTCTATGTCCAGGCTGCCTATAAACACTCTATCTCTTATATTTAATACTTATCTCTGTGGTCTGAAGATCGCTTGAGGTGTGAAACTGATAGTCACTATGCAGCGTTAATCCCAATGTCCACACTGTCTGTAAAACGTTCTACAATATTTAGACCTATTTTCCCTGATCCAAAAATCGCATGAAAATTGAAACTGACATTCACCATACCGTGTTGATTTCTATGTCCTCGCTGACTAAAAACGCTCTGTCTCCGATAGTAAGCATTTTTTTTTCTGTGGGCTGATCGTTTTAGGTGTGAAAGTGACAATGATCATGCAGCGTTGTTTTCTCTGTCTTCACCGACGACAAAGGCACTATCCCCAATATTGAGCACCGTCCGGAAATTGATTGAAGGTTACAAAGGATAGTCACCACAGTGTTGATTGCTATGTCCTCATTGTGAACAAACGCGTGGTCTAAAAATTGCTTGAGGCATGAAACCGATAAACACCATGCAGCATTTATTTTTGCGTCTAAATCTTCAAACTCTCTATCTCTGTGTAAAATTTGGTTGCAGAAATAGACAGTACTCGACTCTATTAGAAGTTGAGTCTGATTGAACACCTATCTGGGCAAGTTGGTTGGTGGTTTTATATAGCAGCCCGGGCTGCTATATAAACCACCTACAAGTACCACCTAAAAGAAAAAAAATTGTCTTAAACGATGTCGTTGGGTACCACGCAATCCCATTAGATAAACAATCCCAGCTACTTACCACTTTCATCACCTCAGAATGCCTCAACGTTATCTTGCATCTGGGGACGCTTACATTCACAGATACCACGAGATAATACGAACTAATCCTAAAAATCTTGTCGGCATTAAATAACCCATTGAGGTTGATATGCCGTAAAACAAAACAAACCAAACCATGGAATACATATTCTATTTATACGAACTAATCCTAAAAATCTTGTCGGCATTAAATAACCCATTCATGTTGATATGCCGTAAAACAAAACAAACCAAACCAAAATAAACCAAGGAATACATATTCTATTTATACGAACTAATCCTAAAAATCTTGTCGGCATTAAATAACCCATTGAGGTTGATATGCCGTAAAACAAAACAAACCAAACCAAAATAAACCAAGGAATACATATTCTATTTATACGAACTAATCCTAAAAATCTTGTCGACATTAAATAACCCATTGAGGTTTATATGCCGTAAAAAAAAACGTAGACGACACACTCCTACACGATTCCAACATCAAGGAAGCATTCTATCATACTTTCTTACTTCCTTGTGCTAAAAACGGAATCCTACTCAGCATGGACAAATTCCAATTTTGCCAGGATGTAGTATAATTTAGAGGCTTCCAGATAACGCCCTGTGGAGTAACCCCTTCTGAGTCTATGCTGGAAGCAATATTAAACTACCCTGCGAGGGTGAGTATCATATTTGATTCTTCACTCTGATACTGACGACCTTTCCTACATAAATATATAGCAAACTTTATATAATATAAATAAAGAATTAGGAAGAAATAACATTTTTTTAAACAGAATTTGCAAATCTGTTCTGCGAACGCTGTCATCGCAATAGGCGAAGTGGACATGGAATTAATATTTCATTTGATAATTTAATACCGAAGCGCAAATGTTTTTTTTAAATAAATTTCAAGTAATCGAAAGACATCAACTTGCAGAGTCGATATAATTAACACGTACCACAGTGTGAGTCTCCTAGTGGGAAAATCCTGTATTTAAATAAATTACATTTTGAATAAATTACTTTTTCGCTGCAGGCTGTTCTAAAATTCCATTTCTTCGGCCTGGCCTCAACGACTTTACATCGATACATCAAAACACCAATGTACATTTGTACAATTGTATGTTGTTGATATTTTCATACACTAGCCCCCACTTATCCGCGGAAGATATATCGCAAGGCTCACAAGGATTCTAAAATGTGCAAAAGCAAACAAGACATCTAATGTTTCCGTTACTCACGGATGTACCATAGTAACAACGAAAAACGCGAATATTGATATATGTAGTGTTCCATTAACCGCGGAGAGGTTCGAAACGAAAGTAGATGTACAGCATTTAATTTATTAGTGCATATTCACTCCGTAGCTGTATTTTGAACAGGTGTAGAGGTTTATCCCTTGTTTTCTGTTTAGGATTGGGTTTCCGGTTCTTTCTAAAGTCTACTTCAACAATAAACTTCTAACGACTCCGCCTGAACTCTAAAATTTTATTTACCAATTCTTTATTTCTTCTCCTCAATAGGAGTAGATGCGTTCACTTATCGACCAGCTTAGACTCCTGGCCACTCTTTTGAACAGGGGTAGAGGTTTATCTCCTGTTTCCTGTTTAGGATTGGGTTTCCGGTTCCTTCAAAACTCTTTTCATACTCTTTCACTTTGAGAAACCTCTTGCGGCTTAGTGGCATTATCGCCTTATTTGGAGTGAATTGATGATATATATATATATATATATATATATATATATATATATATATATATATATATATATATAGCGGATGGTAAAAATGTGAATATTATGTTCCAAGGCTTACTAGGATGCATAACGCTGGGGCTAGCACCAAACACTCTATAGTATTTCCTCTTTATCTGCGCAAAATTTGTTCAGTGACCCAAGACGGATGCTTAAAACTGCCAGTACTGAATACTATATAGAGTAATCCTCCCTACACTGATATCGGCAGAGATATCCAGGGTGCGACGCAAAAATGAAAACAACGCTGTCATCTCATTTTAACAGATATATTTACCAAAATTGCACAAAAATAGCTTGAAATACTAAAGAGTAAATTTATTCCATAAAATCACCATTGGCTTCGACCACTGCCTCCAGACAGCTTCGGAATCTCCTGCATCTCTTCTAGGCAGTCTCTTGGTTTAAGTTGGTGAATGCTGCCATAATCCTTGCCTTTAGTTCATTTTTGGTATTACAAGGAGTTTTCTTGGTCTCTCGTTCGACTGCACCCCACACAAAATAATCAAGGCGGTTGCAGTCTGGAGAGTTATGTGGTTGTCGCAGAAATTGTCTGACAGCCATGACTGGGTACTCCTGCTTGGTGCAGAATCCTGTTGCCAGACAGAGCCTTCCACCAGTCATCCTCTTGGCCCAGAACAGCACTACCTTCTCAAGTCACTTTAAGTAAACATCCGTGCTTAATTTGAGTCCCTGTGAGAAAATGAACGGAGGCCTAAAAGTCGCCATCATTAGTGATCACTTCAAACACCTTCGTAATGACTATTAGACCCATAAAACTCTTCCCGAATCCTCTGCACTGTCCTCAGATTGACACACAAACACTCTGAAATGTTCGTATTGGAGCTTCCGGTGCGAATGCCAACCAGTACAGCATGCCGTTTCCAAATTTCTGGCGGAGCGAATTACGTCATGGTGCTCTTTTCCTTACATACGGTGTCCAACTGTCCTTACTATATTGTACAGTCGACAAAATAAAAAACAAACAACGTGCAGGAGCGAAATTAAAAATATAAAATGGCGAAAATTTACATATCACACACTGTATATATAACATTTTTTAGATACAGCTTGAGAATCATTTATCCGAAATTCTAAAATCCGGAAACCTCCAAAATCCGGAAACCTCCAAAATCCGGAAACCTCCAAAATCCGGAAACCTCCAAAATCCGGAAACCTCCAAAATCCAAAGTTTTTCAAGTGCTGACATGACTTGCTGACTTTTTTTTTCAGTTTTCATTACATTTAACCGAAACCAGAATCCATGTTTCTTTTTTATATAAATACTGAACCTGTATGTATTGTAACATATTAATCAAAACACGACATCGTTGGTAGAGACTGATAACTTACCGAATTTTCCTTCTCACACTCACAGTGATGTCATCAATGATGTAACCTCTCCTGGGTAAGATGTTAAACTACACCCACGTCCTGGGTAAGACGATAAACTATGTCCAACAACAAGGCCTCTGATCAGGAGGTTTTGAGGAGCGTGGAACCACCTCTTAATTGCTTGTGTAACCCAGGTCCACCCTGACCCGGGGTGGTAGCACCTGTTAGGGTCCCAGCTATGGGCAAATAGTTAACTATTACCAGCAATACTTTTTGTAAAAAATTACTACCAGCAATACAATTTTGAAGGAAAAATATTACTAGAAACAGATTTTGACAAAACAAAATATTACCAGCAATAAAAAATTTTATTGGTATTAAATAACCCATTGAGGTTGATATGCTGTCAAACAAAATAAACCAAACCAATCTAAACCAAAGAATACATATTCTATGCATACGAATCTATCCTAAAAATGTTGTCGGCATTAAATTGAGGTTGATATGACGTAAAACATAATAAACCAAACCAATCTAAACCAAAGAATACATATTTATACGAATCTATCCTAAATATGTTGTCGGCATTAAATAACCCATTGAGGTTGATATGCTGTAAAACAAAATAAACCAAACCTCCAGTTTCTCAAAGCTGATATAGAAGTAGTGTTTGGTGTTGCATTTATGTAGTGATTACGTTTTTTTTCTTGGTGGGAGGACACGTACAGACAGTACAAAACCCCATTTTTACGTGAAATCTTAATTTCACCATTTAAAAATTCGTGTGAGCATTCCATGTCTAAAGCATGACTTGCATCTGTATGTTTACAAAATTTATTAAATGTTATATAAAAATACTGTCAGGTTATATATTATTTATATAAAACTACCTTCAAGGTTAATGTGCAATCTGTGTTATGAAATGGAAAGGAATGTCGTGTTTATGTTTGGGTTCAATTCCCAAACACTCGCATTTTATATACAAATTAACAGCCTATATTCCAAAATCCGAAAAAAATTTCGGATAAATGATTCTCAATCTGTATTCTCGTAAACATAAGAATTATTTCCCAACCTCCAACCTCTCTATCACAGGCGGGATGTAGCGAGTCTCTCGCTGCTCTATCGCTACTACCATGGAAAGTGCTCGGACGAACTACATCACTTGGTTCCGCCAGGTCTAACATTAACGGCTAGGACCCGCTATGCAATGCAACTTACATCGTCGTAAACCAGCCGCATTCCCTCCGTATTCCATCAACGACAAGTAAGTTCGACTCAAACAGATTCTTTCCACGAACTATTGCCCTGAGGAACAGACCCCCAAGACGATGTTTCCCTCGATCACTACAATCTTAACCAGTTCAAATCTAGTCTTAACTGTTATCTTCCCCTCCTATCCATGTAAACTACCCCTTAACGTAACCCACTATCACGAGTGACCCTTGTACAGAGTGAACCTTACGGTAAAAAAAAAAGAACTATATGAACATCTCAGGGATTTATTGCATTTAAAACCGCTGGTAGTTACCTGTAAAATATTTAGCCACAATTTCGACTTTCAAATGCTAATGTTTAGAAGAGAAAAGAATTCACTAAAAGATGCATAAAAAGTGCACTGATCTCAATTATTTTTGATCAACATCAAACCGGGTTAATTCATATACAGCATCACCGATCATCACAAAAGCAGACGTGATGTGGCTTCCCTCTGTCTTTTCTATAAATATTTTCATGTCAAATACTCTGACGATCTTTTTTCACTGTTGCCCCGACTACATGAATTTACGCATGCTACTAGATTGGCATCTAGGTTCTACATTATATTGAAACAGTTAAATGTAACCGCGGCTTCTACACCAACAGTTTTATTTCCTCGCATTTCTCGCTTCCTGTTATTTGGTTCCCTGATAACTACGATCTTCGAAAATTTAAATGCAACGTCCATCGCCATCTTCTGTCGCTTTGATCCACGTTTTTCTGTTATCCTTTCCTCAATACCCTCTATACACAGTCGTTTTCCTCACTTTCACTCTCTGTAACGCCCTGCGTGCTAGTGGCACTCCCGCCTAGCTTGGCGTGAAATGATTAAAAAAAAACAGCCCAATGCGGTATAGGGAACCAAATATATATATATATATATATATATATATATATATATATATATATATATATATATATATATAGCATAATTAAACAAAGACTTGGGTATTTTAAATCTGTATAAATATTTCAATAGTTAAAAAAATTTTTTAGATATAGTTAAAAAACCTTTTTAAACAACATCTAAAATACTATCGTTAGATTTACGTTCAAAAATTCAAAAACATTTGCATTCCACATCACGTGACGTCCGCGTCCCGCGACGAACGCTAATTGTAAACAAACTCCCAAATACAGTTATTCAATTGTGGTCTGAAATATCAAATATATAAAAACATATAAATAAATACTTTCACAAAAAAAGCATCCAATTTTTTTTCTTTTAATTTGCAACTTTTCAGTTGTTTTATCCATATTATATATATATATATATATATATATATATATATATATATATATATATATATGGTTCCCTATACCGCATTCGGCTGTTTTTATAACCTGACATAAACTTTTCGAAGGGGACTGGTCTGTAGATAAAAATTAATTCTTAACTCTTAGACCACCTAACCAATATAGCCGACCCTAGCCGTTTCCATAGTAACTAATTTTGCGAGAGACCATACTTATAAACACGCGCTAACCACAAGATAGCTTATTCCCAAATTCTCGCTTGACGGGGAAGCGTGACCAGACACCTTAATTCAACTTAATTTCAAAAATTATATTAGGGATTTCGGCTCTCGCTTTTGAAACATGAGAACTCTTATGTAGCGAAAGAATCATATTTTTAAAAAAAATATTATAATATATATATATATATATATATATATATATATATATATATATATATATTAAGCGTATCACCCCAAGCAAGGCTGGAGGCCACTATCACGCAAGGGGTTATAGAAGGGTTGGAGGAAGAGCAGATAGGAGTGGTAAAGGAGAGGATGTGGAGAAAGAGAAAGACAGTGGGTCGATCAAGGCAAGGGGGTTACAGAAGATTTGGAGCGAGAGCAGATAGGAAAGAAAGATGAAAGGATGTGGAGAAGGGAAGTGGATAGATCAAGGCAACTGGAGATGTCGATTGACGCTACACTTAAACCGTTGGAGATTGTATTTGTCAGGGAAACAGTAATAGGGAAGGGAGTTCCATAGGCGAGATGTGCGAGACATGAAGCTATTGGAGTAGAAGAGACGTCTACATCTAACAGTTTCAACGGTGTAGGGGTGGGAACGGGATGCCAGCCTCGTAGGACGTTTAAATTCACGAGGCCTAGGGACAAGCGAAAGCAGCTCCTCGGAGCAATTACTGTGAAAGTACTTGTAAAAAAAGGCAGAGCGAGGCAACATCGCGTCTGTGAGAGAGCGACTGCAGACGAGATGACAGATCAGGGCCAATCACATTGCATATCCGTCTCTGGATCTTATCAAGAACCCTGAGGCAAACAGCAGGGGCCCCAGACCATATATTGCAGCAATATTCCATGCAAGGGCGAATAGTCGATTTATAGACTTGGAGGATCGATTCCGGGGAGAAACATTTCCTGGCTCGGCACAGGGAACCAACTTTCCTTGCGGTGGATGATGCAACTGACTCGATGTATTTGTTCCATCTCAGATCAGCGGACAGCGTGAGACCGAGCAGCCGCAAAGAGGAGATCTCGAGAAGTTGGTCTTCAGACATTCTAATGGGATGCAGGGATGGATCCTTGTGGTGGTTAATAGAGAGCAGTTTTTTTTAGAGGCGTTAAAGTTAACCATCCATTTCTCGCCCCAGTTCACAACCGATTGGAGGTCCTTTTCAACTTGAGCTACCAGGTTAACTTTGTCAGCATCACTAGATTTGTGTTTGAGGCAGGAGTAAATTGTGGTGTCGTCAGCGTAGATGCCGATTTGGGAGTCTATGGCGTCAGGAAGGTCGTTTATAAATATGAGGAACAGAGTAGGGCCTAGGATGGAGCCTTGAGGAACACCTGCGTTAGTGGGATAGGAGCTGGAGATGAATCCACTGAGAACGACCTTCAATTCCCGGTTTGACAGGAATGATTGTATCAGGTCAAACAATGGACCTGTGATACCATAACCCTGGAGCTTGCGAAGAAGGCCGGCATGCCAAAGTCTATCAAATGCTTTGGAGATGTCAAGGGCCACGGCACGAGCTTCACCGTTATTATGGATAGCTTGGTAGACAAATTCGGTGATGGCCGTAAGCACATCGGCAGTAGATCGGGCAAAGCGGAAACCATACTGCTTGTCTGAGAGCAGATCATGGGATATCTTATGATTAATCACTTCGGTGTTGATAATGGCCTCGAAGACTTTGCCGAAGAGGGGTAGGAGACTGATAGAACGGTAATTGGAAGGGTCGGGGGGTCTCCAGAGTTCTTAAAGACAGGAACAATGGTTGAGGACTTCCAGCAGTCAGGAAAACAGGACTCCTTGAGGCAGCGGTTGTATAATTTAGAGAGGGCAGGCGCCAGTTCAGGTGCGCATTTCTTCAGGACAATGGCTGGTATCCCGTCACCACCAGTAGCCTTGTGGTGATCTAAGTTAGAAATAATGCCCAATACCGACGACGGGGTTATGTGCAATCCGTCCAAGAGGGCCTCAGTTCTGGGAGGGAAATCGGGCAAGGGTACCCCGGAAGAGTCTAGCGTAGAATTGGAAGAAAACCTCCGCGCAAAGCATTCGGCCTTGTCGGCAGAGGTGGTCAGGACCTCAAACTGATTGAACAGGGGAGGAATGGAGGGTTTGTTATTGTTCAGAACGCTCTTGCAGAGGCGCAAATAGTCTTTGGAGACAAATTTGCGGGATGCAATACGTTCCTTCATCCGAGCAGCAAATAGTGACTTGGCATCGTCGAGGATACGCTTACACTCGTTACGGGCAGAGGTAAATAGACGTCTATTGGAGTCGGACATATCACTACGAAAACGGTGGAAGAAGTGGTTCCGATGGGCAATGGCGGCTGAGCAAGCAGCTGTGAACCAGGGAGAGGGGCGCGGTTTGACCTTGAATTTCCTGGAGGGGATGAAAGCGTCGATTCCAGCTTTAACCCAGGAAGAGAACTCTGAAGCACAATCTTGAATGGGGAGCTTAAATACAGCATCCCAGGGGACATCGCGGAGGAAGTCACGAAACGAGTACCAGACAGCCCGTTGGTAGCAGAATGTGGTTCTGGTGGTAGGAGGCTCCTTGCAGGGGGTGTGGCTGAAGGAGATGCTAACAGACACTACAGCATGATCGGAGTTACCGATAGGACATAGCTGCGTGGCACTACAAGATTCAGGGATGGAGGTAAAACACAGGTCGAGGAGTGAGGCCTTACAGTCACGGTTGTAAGCAAAACGCGTGGGGAAATCGATTATCTGAGTGAGGGATTGAGAGACTGAAAAGTTGAGAGTGTGAAAGCTTGCGAGGTCGGTAGTAGCCTTCTTAAGCCATTGGTTGTGATGGGCGTTAAAATCGCCAAACACAAATATGTGAGCGTACGGATGGACAGAGAGGGCCCTATCTATGCTGTCAGAAATGACTTCGAGTATCCCACAGTCCTGAGAGGATGGAGAGCGGTAGCGGAAGAAAAGATAACTTACAGCATTGAGAAGAGATAGCCGGAGACACAAGTACGAATGATCCGGCGATTCGAGAGAGCACTCTCTAGCCAGAGGGAGATGGTCCTTGACGTAGACACCCAGGCCATGCATGTGGGTTAGAGTGTCTTTTCTGAGGAGAGGAAGGGATCGAGAGATCAGAGGAAGGGATAGAGGAGTCAAGATTGGTCTCACACAGGGCCAGTATATCCGGGCACTTAGCAATGAGGAAAGACTCAACGCTGCAGAAGTTGGTTCTAATGCCACGGATGTTGGAGAAGGAGATATTTAAAGGTTTGGGTGATTTTTGGAAGGCTGGTTTAGGTTTTATTTCTGGTTTTTGTAATTCATGTGGGTAATTGGTGTTGGAAAAAGAGATGGCCTGAGTTAAAGGAAGCCGACGGTTATCACCCATGATGCGGGCAGAGAGGGGGTTTGGCACAGCCTGAATCATAATGTGGCCTCAAGGTTGCCCACCGAAGATGACTGCAGGGACACCTATCCATGCGCGACATGGCACTACAGACACCCCGATATTATGCAACTGTTGATCAGAGCGGCCGCTCAAGACGCTACGCAAGAGTTAGGGCTCCTAACTACCAGTCGGAAACAACAATCAGGGAACTGTCAACCGTGTACCCTCAGAATGAACAGGCAATGCCACAGACTACACGCATCACGGGAGAAACACAGCGGCACCAGTACAAAGGCCAAATAGAGAGAGATCCGGGAACCCCTTCCTAAACACGAAACAAGGTTTGGGCCTCTAATCGTGTCCAATAGAGGGGGGTGTAGACCGGGCGGTAGGAAAGCCTACCTGCTCCTATTACATATAACATATACAACGACGACAAAACAAAACAATAGAGGGGGATGTAGTTGGGATAGTCGCAGGGCTTACACTAGTTGAGAGTACTGGGAGATAGGAATTACATACTATTGTGAATGTGTACAATACTAAGTTTTAACTTAGTATAAGTCCCATTGACCTATATTTAAAAAAAATGAATAGAAAATATGGTTAGCAAGCTTTGTGGTTAAGAAAAACCAGGTAAAAAAAAATAAAATATAAAAAAAAATTACTCACTGACGATAAGTTTCAATGCCGGCTCCATATTTTACAGAAAAACACTAGAGAAAATTTTCGGCGTGCCCTCGAACGCCGGGCTTCAAGTTACAATGAACGCAGTGCTGGTGGCGGGAGGGTCACACGGCCATTCTACCCTCCCGTCCACAACCAGCAGTGGGCATGGGATCACATGCTTTTAGTAAGAGAATATTCAAATCAACAGAAGAAAGAAACGGTCAGCCAACCTATGGTGAAAGGATATTTCAGACAAGCACGCTGTCGAGAGCCAGCTAGGTTTCCTGAGAAGAAGACGACAAACAAACTAAAATCTCAGAGACTGTCTATTCTATGGACTAAGATATGTTAGTCACATTGACGTATATTAAAAACAAAAAAACAAAAAAAAAACAAACAAAATGAATAGAAAATATGGTTAGCAAGCTTTGTTGTTAAGAAAAAATGTATATATAAAACAGATACATTTAGAGTGGGCTAATTTCAAATACAACAGGTGTTAATGACGTCAATACGTAAAACTACTTCCTGACAATAGTATCTGATAAGGTTACTTATTAGTCCCTCCTTTTAACTTACTTTCCTTGCACACAGGACTTGAATCTCATTCTGACCTAAGGACGCATATTCGAAGGAGGCGACTGTTGTTTGTTTTTACTGTTTATTAACCTTTATGAGTTATTTTTGTTTTTAATTATTTCGATAATGATAAATGTGAAAAAAAAAATACTAAGATGCAAAGGGCGTCTTAGTGGGGTTTTTTTTTTCACATTTATCTTAGAGTGAAAAAACATTTGTCTTAGAGTGAAAAAACATTTGTCTTAGAGTGAAAAAAACAAAAAGGAAAAACCGAAGCATATTTTGGATTGTAACAATTATCTTTTTGCGAGTGGATATTGCTTTAAGAGTTTTTCTGAGAATAACGATGTTTTTTCCCTAGATACAAGTCCTACTATTTAACCTATAGCTGGGGGGAGGAGATCGTTTCACACCTTTCCCAAAGGTATTTACACGTAAGCGAGGGTAACGAACTCGGTTCACCGATTGCTCATTTCGGGCCGGTATCCATTACCCCACCCGTACATTCAACAGGAGACGAAACGTAGAGGATTTTTCATTTTGTCGTATTATCTTCAAATATTCTGTTTGATGTTGACCCGAAGTAGGAGCCACGGAAGGAAAACACGGAACACGGGTTAGAGGTAAGAAAGATATATTAAACAGAAAAGTTACAAAGAATAGTGTAAGCAGAGCTTACTATCCACTGGTGTCTGCGCATTACTATATTTAACAACCCCACACACACACACACGGGTCGAATGTGGCACAAGGCCGGTTTAACGTGGGCTTACCGAGCCCGTAGGCTCGGCCAAAAATATGCCCATTTACAACCCGTATACACGAGTTTAGGGACTGTCTACGTCCCCGGACGAAACTTTGCCCTGCGGCAAAGCCTCGTCCGAGTTCCTCTCTGCCAAACAGAGAGTTCGACAGCAGAACACGCGGCTGCGCATTCCTGGTGCTACTCTTCTGATACACATAATAATATAGTACTGGAAGAGTCCATGATGTAGGGAAATATCGGTCTCACAACACTGTTGTACATATTAGTTGGTATGTGTTCAAACAAAGCTATTTTAATCATGCAATGAAGCCTCTCTAATTTCATCGATTTCTTCAACAAGAAAAATCTAGCAAGAGTTAAAACATAAGAATATACAAGGTAGCAAAGGGGTTAATGTTTAGACTGATTAAATTTGAACGAATTAAATGAACTGTTTGAAAATAAAACTGTTTCAAGCTCACAATGTAGACTATTTTCATCATTGTTTTCGCTACATGTCCCAACGTTAAAAATATATTCACAGCTATACAATATTGGTGTCTACAATATAAGTGTTTAGAATGTTCGATTTTCGACCATGAGACCCGGGTTCGAATGTCACCATCGATTTGTCAGGAAGGTGACCTCTTGATGTTATCGGCCAGAGAAAGCAAACCTAGCCAAAATCCAATGAAGGATCTGTAATGCAATCAATCCTAACCTGGAATCTCGACTTCAGTCACTTTCTCTCCGACATGATGTAGCTACTCTCTGTCTTTTCTACAAATATTTTCGTGACAACTTCTCTAATGAGCTTCATTCCTGTTTCCACAACTTCTGTCTTGAACGCGCTTCCTTTTTTGTCCTTTCCTCAATCCTATCCATTCTCAGTCTTCTCAATTACTTTGACTCTCACCACGTGTACCTCACCAAGATTTCTAGTAGCATTACCGCCTTCCTTGAGGTGAAATGATAAAATAAAAGATAAACAGATAGGATATGAACAGTCTGAGATAGAGAGATAGATAGATAGATAGATAGATAGATAGATAGATAGATAGATAGATAGATATGAACTGACTGAGATAGATAGATAGATAGATAGATAGATAGATAGATAGATAGATAGATAGATAGATATGAACTGACTGAGATAGATAGATAGATAGATAGATAGATAGATAGATAGATATGAACTGACTGACATAGATAGATAGATAGATAGATAGATAGATAGATAGATAGATAGATAGATAGATAGATATGAACTGACTGAGATAGATAGATAGACAGATAGATATATATCAACTGACTGAGATAGATAGATAGATAGATAGATAGATAGATAGATAGATAGATAGATATGAACTGACTGAGATAGATAGATAGATAGATAGATAGATAGATAGATAGATAGATATGAACTGACTGAGATAGATAGATAGATAGATAGATAGATAGATAGATAGATAGATAGATAGATAGATAGATATGAACTGACTGAGATAGATAGATAGATAGATAGATAGATAGATATGAACTGACTGACATAGATAGATAGATAGATAGATAGATAGATAGATAGATAGATAGATAGATAGATAGATAGATAGATATGAACTGACTGAGATAGATAGATAGACAGATAGATATATATCAACTGACTGAGATAGATAGATAGATAGATAGATAGATAGATAGATAGATAGATAGATAGATAGATAGATAGATATGAACAGACTGAGATAGATAGATAGATAGATACATAGATAGATAGATAGATAGATAGATATGAACTGACTGAGATAGATAGATAGATAGATAGATAGATAGATAGATAGATAGATAGATAGATAGATATGAACTGACTGAGATAGATAGATAGATAGATAGATAGATAGATAGATAGATAGATAGATATGAACTGACTGAGATAGATAGATAGATAGATAGATAGATAGATAGATAGATAGATAGATAGATAGATAGATATGAACTGACTGAGATAGATAGATAGATAGATAGATAGATAGATAGATAGATAGATAGATAGATATGAACTGACTGAGATAGATAGATAGATAGATAGATAGATAGATAGATAGATAGATAGATAGATAGATAGATATGAACTGACTGAGATAGATAGATAGATAGATAGATAGATAGATAGATAGATAGATAGATAGATATGAACTGACTGAGATAGATAGATAGATAGATAGATAGATAGATAGATAGATAGATAGATAGATAGATATGAACTGACTGAGATAGATAGATAGATAGATAGATAGATAGACAGATAGATATATATCAACTGACTGAGATAGATAGATAGATAGATAGATAGATAGATAGATAGATAGATAGATAGATATGAACTGACTGAGATAGATAGATAGATAGATAGATAGATAGATAGATAGATAGATAGATAGATAGATAGATAGATATGAACTGACTGAGATAGATAGATAGATAGATAGATAGATAGATAGATAGATAGATAGATAGATAGATAGATAGATAGATAGATATGAACTGACTGAGATAGATAGATAGATAGATAGATAGATAGATAGATAGATATGAACTGACTGACATAGATAGATAGATAGATAGATAGATAGATAGATAGATAGATAGATAGATAGATAGATAGATAGATAGATATGAACTGACTGAGATAGATAGATAGACAGATAGATATATATCAACTGACTGAGATAGATAGATAGATAGATAGATAGATAGATAGATATGAACAGACTGAGATAGATAGATAGATAGATACATAGATAGATAGATAGATAGATAGATAGATAGATATGAACTGACTGAGATAGATAGATAGATAGATAGATAGATAGATAGATAGATAGATAGATAGATAGATATGAACTGACTGAGATAGATAGATAGATAGATAGATAGATAGATAGATAGATAGATAGATATGAACTGACTGAGATAGATAGATAGATAGATAGATAGATAGATAGATAGATAGATAGATATGAACTGACTGAGATAGATAGATAGATAGATAGATAGATAGATAGATAGATAGATATGAACTGACTGAGATAGATAGATAGATAGATAGATAGATAGATAGATAGATAGATAGATAGATAGATAGATATGAACTGACTGAGATAGATAGATAGATAGATAGATAGATAGATAGATAGATAGATAGATAGATAGATAGATATGAACTGACTGAGATAGATAGATAGATAGATAGATAGATAGATAGATAGATAGATAGATAGATATGAACTGACTGAGATAGATAGATAGATAGATAGATAGATAGATAGATAGATAGATAGATAGATAGATAGTAAAGTTTACCAGATACAAGTCCCTAGATCAGTCAGTTATGTGCCATGTGTGATACACGCTTAGGCGATCATGTATCTTTCGATACATGACTGAGGAGGCAGATTTTTTTTCCCAGAAATAGGTTTCCGATTCTTTCTGCGGTAGACCAGTTGCCATCCAAGGTTATAGTACCCGGTCTATTCTGCTATTTGCCCATAGCTGGCAGGGGGGGGGGAGAAGAAGAGGATTCATACCTTTCCCAAGGGTGTTAGCACGTAAGTAAATGTAATGGATTCGACTGGAATTCGAACTCGGCTCTCCGATTCCTTAATCCGCGCCGCTATCCTAGGTACGGTGGAGTAATGGATAGCTTTGTAATGGATAGCTTTGATTGCTTTGTAAGGTCATCCTGAATGAGATTCTTCCTCAAGCGATCTCATACGGTGGCACTCATCATTATTTAATATTGCGCAAGAATGATGGTCTAATTTTTTTTATGCGTGGGACTAATAAACAAAAAAGCAAGTCATTTTAATAGATTGAAAAGAAAACCATTTCAATGTAACTAAAAAGGCAACATTGGTAGAATACAGGATAAAATAATGTGCAATAAATTCTTGGTTTTAATAAATTGAAAATACATTTTCACATAACCTAACGATTAAAATTGGTAGAATTCGGCAGTATTGTATGAAATAATGTGCATTAAATTCCTGGTTTTATTAAATAGAAAGGACAATATAATATAAAGTAAGGATTAAAATTGCTAGAATTTTTAATTCCGGTATAAAATAATGTGCATTAAATTCCTGGTTTTATTAAATAGAAAGGACAATATAATATAACGTAAGGATTAAAATTGGTAGAATTCTTGGGTACGGTTATGAAATAATGTGCATTAAATTCCTGGTTTTATTAAATAGAAAGGACAATATAATATAACGTAAGGATTAAAATTGGTAGAATTCTTGGGTACGGTTATGAAATAATGTGCATTAAATTCCTGGTTTTATTAAATAGAAAGGACAATATAATATAACGTAAGGATTAAAATTGGTAGAATTCTTGGGTACGGTTATGAAATAATGTGCATTAAATTCCTGGTTTTATTAAATAGAAAGGACAATATAACGTAACGTAAGGATTAAAATTGCTAGAATTTTTAATTCCGGTATAAAATAATGTGCATTAAATTCCTGGTTTTATTAAATAGAAAGGACAATATAATATAACGTAAGGATTAAAATTGGTAGAATTCTTGGGTACGGTTATGAAATAATGTGCATTAAATTCCTGGTTTTATTAAATAGAAAGGACAATATAATATAACGTAACTATTAAAATTGGTAGAATTCTTGGGTACGGTATGAAATAATGTGCATTAAATTCCTGGTTTTATTAAATAAAAAGGACAATATAATATAACGTAACTATTAAAATTGGTAGAATTCTTGAATATTGTATCACATAGTGTGTAATGAAGGGACAATATATTTTAATATAATCTTATAATTATAGTTTTTAAATTTTCAATTTCTTATTTGAATTCGTTTATTAAGTGATTTTGTTTATTTTTTTTCTTTTCTTATTTTTCTTTTTTCTTTTTTGCTTAAGCCACTTGCGAGTCGGTGCTGGAGTTTGTAAAGATTTCATCGAATTTAACTGAAGTTACTTGCAAATGTGTTGCGTATTAAAATTAAATCATGGTATTTCCAATTATCCTGAATTCTTCTCAAATATTTATTTATTTGTTGCGGCCCACACATTTCCTTACGTGTTTTATTTAATGATATGATCATTTGGTTCAGCGGATGAAGTTGGCTTGAGCTGATTAATTTTCCTAGATTGCGAGACATTTTTTAAAAAATAAATTATACATGTGAAATGAATTTATTTCGTAAATAATTCTGGCTTTCTCGTTTCTTTTATTATCATGGTTTTACGTCCTCTCGCTATCTATCTATCTATCTATCTATCTATCACGATTTCTCTCTTTTTTTTCTTTCCACACAGGTCTGTCCATGCGAGGGCGGCTCAGAAGGTAATGCCTCCCATATGTAAATGTCTATATGTCAGAACAATGGGCATAGTATATCATAATTTGGATAGTTCTTACTCTATCTCTCTCTCTTTTCCCACACACACACACACACACACATACATACATACACACACACACACACACACACACACATATATATATATATATATATATATATATATATATGTTGTGGTAGGATCCACCTAATCTGCATAGGTGACTACCGACTATATAAATAATGGTTGGTACCGGAAGACAGAGGAGGGAATACAGAGATCCAGCTAGAGACTCTGCCCGACTGCGACTTAGTCAACACATTCTCCAGGAACGTCTTCCCAGAAATATACAGAAATACTATATGTAAATATTGTGTACCCTTTCTTGTTATAATACATTCTTGTTCTAAGTACATTTTGTGTTGCATTATTATTCCATGCATTAGTCGAGATTCAACAATGAGTCAAGACTCAACAATATATATACACTCAAGGAAAAATACGGCTTCAAAACAAAAAATGTCCCTCGCAACAAAAAGAATTAGATGACTTTCAGAAGGACTTAACTGACCTAGTTAGAAACATAAAATTCCATAAAAAACAAGATGCATTTAAAAAAAAACTAAAAGAAGATATAACTAAAATAAACAATTCAACAAATGTATTTATTGCAGCTGACAAAACAAGAAATTTATACAAACTAAGCCCTCCTTCGCACAATAAATTACTCAAGAACAACATGACCAAAACATACAAAAAGGCACCTAAAACAATAGAACACGATATCAATAAAGAAGCTAATGCAATCGCCCAAAAATTAGACCTAGATGACCGAATAAGTTGCATCAGCAAGGCGCAAGCCTTTATCACACTAAAAGACCACAAAGAAAATTTCAAAACCAACCCTGCATGCAGACTCATAAACCCAGCCAAAAGCGAACTAGGTAAAATAAGTAAAACGATACTAGAAAAAATTAATTCTGAACTCAGGAAGAAGTTAGGAGTAAACCAGTGGAAAAATACAAAAGCAACTATTGACTGGTTCCACAGCATAAATAACAAACAAAATTGCCACATCCTACAATTAGACATAAAAGAATTTTACCCATCCATAACAGAACGCATGTTAGATAAGGCCATCAACTTAGCACAGGAACAAATAATAATAAGACCAAACGAAATCGACATCATTAAGCACTCCCGTAAATCATTACTATTTCACCATGAAGAAGCATGGATAAAGAAAGATGGGATATTTGACACTACACGAACTAAGCAAAATAATAGATAGAAGTGACACAGGACTCTACAGGGACGACGGTCTCATAATCTTAAGAAACTGCAACAAACAAAACACAGACAAAACTAGAAAAGCAATAATAAAGATTTTCAAAAATAACGGATTCGACATAGACATAAAAAACTAACCTAAATGAAGTAGATTTTCTAGATGTTACTTTCAACCTAAGAAAAGGCACATACAAACCATACAGAAAACCCAATGATAAACCACTCTATATACACACATCTTCCAACCACCCGCCTTCTATAATCAAACACATACCAAAATCGATTAACCGCAGGCTTTCCGACAATTCCTCCAATGAATCTATATTTAACAAAGCTAAGAAAGACTACGAAACAGCCCTAAAAGATAGCGGATTCCCAGCAACACTCACATACTCACCACAGAACACAAAAAAGGCAAACAGGCAAAGAAATGTCATATGGTTCAACCCACCGTACAACAAAAACGGAAAAACAAACGTAGGAAAAATATTCTGCAAACTTTTACACAAACACTTCGCGGAATCAAGCACCCTACACAAAATATTCAACAAAAACACGGTAAAAATCAGCTACAGTTGCACCGTTAAATAAAAGATCCGAGCTAATCTCAAAATGCAGACATGAAAACAAATTTTTACTACGTAACTTAAAAATCGAAAACTGAAAAAAAAAATAAATACATAAACAAACAAAATGACAATAAAATAAGCAAAATAAATTAATCCAAACAAATTACCAAATCACACCTGTCAGAATAGACGAAATAGAATAAAAAATAAGGAACAAAATCAATAAATAAAGTAAATAATAAACAAAATATTAGACTATAAAAAATAAAAACAAAAAATCGGACGAAAATTAGCTATAACTGTTATATAACGATAAAAAAAATGAATAAAAATAATATACTGCGTTACTTAAAAATCAAAAACCAAAAAGAGAAAATATACAGTGTAATAAATAAATAACGACAAGTATAATAAATTGATCTAAATACATCCAAATATATAAATAAACTAACAACCGATACCGATAAACTAGCCGTTTAGAAAAAACAAATAAAGATAATCAAACCAAATAAATAAATTAAAAACTGTTCCCGCCAAAAAATAATAGTCAGAACAAACCACAACAATCAACCTCAAAATTCAACAAATAGCTTTATCTTCCCAAACAAAAACAAAACTGTTAAATAAGCTATATAAACAAATTATTATTACGTTAATAAAAACACCGATCAAAATAAAAATAAAAAATAAATAATATATAAGATAAAAATAAAAACAAAAATAAATAAAAACAAGCAAAATAATTTGACTCAAATAAATAAATAAACTACTTTCAGTAAAATAGCCGCCATAATAGACCACCCACAATAAGCTATATAAACAAATTTTTACTACGTTAATAAAAACACCAATCAAAATAAATAAATAAAAATAAAATAAATATAAAGTATAAAAAACAAAAATAAAATTAAATAAAAACAAGTAAAATAATTTGACACAAATAAATAAATAAACAAATAAACGACTTCCGGTAAAACACCTGCCAAAATTGACTACCCACAATGCACCACTGACCCGCATATATAAATAGCCGAGAAAAATAACAGCACTCGTGGCCCGATGATTGCATCTAGCATGAAACAGACTGTCGCCTCTAAGTGTTGACTTCTATGTTTACTTTTATATATATATATATATATATATATATATATATATATATATATATATATATATATATATATACGCCCCGTTTATTTATTAAAAAGTATATTTGATTATTTTCCTCTAGGTGCCTGAATATTCTGGAAATCTTATTAAAAAAAATATGCTCTCATATTTTTCTCCGGTAAGAATATTCAGGACAAAAGACGAAAATCAATAAAACATACTGTTAAATAAATAAACGGATCGTCTGCCCAAAATACGAGTATCCATTAAAAATAACATTTAATTAATACATGCACACACACACACACACACACACACACACACACACACACACACACACACACATTGTTCGGTCTCACGTTGTCTGCTGACCTGAGATGGAACAAATTCATTGAGTCAAAAGCTTCGTCCACCGCAAGGAAAGTTGGCTCCCTCTGCCGCGCCAGGAAATTTTTCTCCCGGGAATCGATCCTTCAAATCTACAAATCAACCATTCGCCCTTGCATGGAGTATTGCTGCCATATATGGTCTGGAGCTCCTTCTGTTTGCCTCGGGGTTCTTGATAAGATCCAGAAACGGATATGCAATGTAATTGGCCCTGATCTGGCATCTCGTCTACAGTCGCTCTCTCTCACAGACGTGCCGTCGCCTCTCTCTCTTTTTTACAAATACTTTCATGGTAATTGCTCCGATGAGCTGCTTTCGCTGGTTCCGAGACTTCATGAATTCAAGCGTCCTACGAGGCTGGCATCCTGCACTCACCCTTTCACTGTTGAAACTGTTAAATGTAGCCGTCTCTTCTACTCCAATAGCTTCATATCTCGCACCTCTCGCCCGTGGAACTCCCTTCCCTATTGCTGTTTCCCTGATAGCTATAATCTCCAACTATTCAAATGCAGTGTCAATCGACATCTCCAGTTGCCTTGATCTATCCACTATCCTTCTCCTCATCCTTTCCTCTATCACTCCTATCTGCTCTCGCTCCAAATTGTCTGTAACCCCTTGCGTGCTGGTGGCTTCCCGCCTTGCTTGTGGGGAAATGCTTAAAATATATATATATATATATATACATATACATATATATATCCTTAAACAACACGGACGTCATATCTAAGGTACTTTTCGGCCAACATTTTTTCAAAGGTATTCGCTAGCAATATTAAATATAAATGAATACAAAGATACACTTAATAAAGTAAATGAGTAGGGAAAGGTGGAACTCGACTAAAAGACAAATTTTAATTATACAAAATTAAAATTGAACAAGGGGGGTATGTAAATAAATAGTTCCACAAGAGTATAAAATAGAAAAAGAGGAAATCGCAAATCCTCCGACAGACGTAAGGGACGTAAAAAGTGATCCTTTTGTCTGCACAGGCTGGGACGTTGACACTTAATATAAACGGCTTCAGAGACTCGAAGATTGTGTGTTGAACGAGCACTGTGTAAAACCGAAAACCACGTGTCTTCGTATTCAGAGGCACAAGCATGATTGTCAAGCAAATGTTGACCGATTGCGGACTCATGGACTGCGTGAGTAGTATATATATATATATATATATATATATTGGAATCATGACTTCTACTAGATCTTTGAACCTCGTCCGAAAGTTGGCATGATAAGCATGTAAGTAGTCCAACCATATACATCTTCATTCTATAACTGTTTCACTCTCTCCATCTCTTCACCTCTCTCCTCTCTCTCTCTCTCTCTCTCTCTCTCTCTCTCTCTCTCTCTCTCTCTCTCTCTCTCTCTCTCTATCTATCTATCTATCTTTCTGTCTATGGATCTATCTCTTTAATTGCTTCTTTGTTTTTCCCTCCTTTCTTTCTCTGCAAGAGACGTGCTCAGTTTTATGGCGAAAGGTGAGATTCCGGTTCTTTGATGATAGTGACTCCTGCACAATAAGCGACAAAAAAGGAAACAATTACTGCGATATCGATCTCTTTCTTCTGCATTATTTCGAATCGGCAACGAAGAATATTTTTGCTGTTTTATTATTGCTTCTAGACAAACATCACAGTGACGCATGCCAAGTAAAAAAAAAATTTTCGAAACGCTTCACGACAAACAAAACAGTTAGCACGAGTACATGCAACGGAAACGATCGAAAAGAACCGGACTGTTGATTGTTGTCAGGAGGGAGGCGTGTCGTGTTGCAGATCTGATATTGGCACCTCTAAAGATTGCAGACAAGCAGAGGAGAAACTTTCCGTAGGGGAGAGAAAGCGTGCTTAAAATGATAATCATTTTTGTCTTTTTCTTTTTTTTCAGGCACCTACACAAAAGCGACGATTCAAAAGATTGCATTGCTGATCGTTACGACTTGGAGACGATAGTGAGTTCGATCCTAACTGATTGCCCTAGTATTGCAAACAAAGCTAACTTTGAAATATAAGTGTCGTAACGGTTAGCAAACTCAGTAAATAAGTAGCGCAATGGTTAACAAGCCAAGCTCAGTAAATAAGTAGCGAAATGGTAACAAGCCAAGCTTAGTAAATAAGGAGCGCAATGGTTAACAAGCCAAGACAAAGATTATTAAATAAGTAGTGATATGGCTGAGAAGCTAAGCTAAGTAAATAAATAGGGTAATGGTTAACAAGTTAAGTAAATAAGTAGCGTAATGGTTAACATGCCAAGCTAAGTACAAATATAGCGTAATAATTAGTAAGTCAAGCTTAGTAAATAAGAAGAGTAATGATAAATAAGCGATGGTTATCAAATATCCAACGAAATAGTTAACAAGCTAAGATTAGTGAATAAGCAACGTAATGATTAGCAAACCAAATTTTGTAATTAAGTAGCGTAATGGTTAAAAAGTCAAGCTTAATAAATAAATAACATAATGTCTTTTTGAATAAGAAGCTTAATTGTTAACAAGGTTGTCTTTTTGAATAAAAAGCTTAATTGTTAACGATGTTGTGTTTTTGAATGAAAAGCTTAATTGTTAACAAGGTTGTCTTTTGGAATAAAAAGCTTAATTGTTAACGATGTTGTCTTTTGGAATAAAAAGCTTAATTGTTAACAAGGTTGTCTTTTTGGATAAGAAGCTTAATTGTTAACAAGGTTGTCTTTTTGAATAAGAAGCTTAATTGTTAACAAGGTTGTCTTTTTGAATAAAAAGCTTAATTGTTAACGATGTTGTGTTTTTGAATGAAAAGCTTAATTGTTAACAAGGTTGTCTTTTGGAATAAAAAGCTTAATTGTTAACGATGTTGTCTTTTGGAATAAAAAGCTTAATTGTTAACAAGGTTGTCTTTTTGGATAAGAAGCTTAATTGTTAACAAGGTTGTCTTTTTGAATAAGAAGCTTAATTGTTAACAAGGTTGTCTTTTTGAATAAGAAGCTTAATTGTTAACAAGGTTTGTCTTTTTGAATAAAAAGCTTAATTGTTGACAAGGTTTGTCTTTTTGAATAAAAAGCTTAATTGTTAACGATGTTGTCTTTTTGAATAAGAAGCTTAATTGTTAACAAAGTTGTCTTTTTGAATAAAAAGCTTAATTGTTAACGATGTTGTCTTTTTAAATAAGAAGCTTAATTGTTAACAAGGATGTCTTTTTAAATAAGAAGCTTAATTGTTAACAAGGTTTGTCTTTTTGAATAAAAAGCTTAATTGCTAACGATGTTGTCTTTTTAAATAAGAAGCTTAATTGTTAACGATGTTGTCTTTTTGAATAAGTAGCTTAATTGTTAACGATGTTGTCTTTTTAAATAAGAAGCTTAATTGTTAACAAGGTTGTCTTTTTGAATAAAAAGCTTAATTGTTAACGATGTTGTCTTTTTGAATAAGAAGCTTAATTGTTAACAAGGTTGTCTTTTTGAATAAAAAGTTTAATTGTTAACGATGTTGTCTTTTTAAATAAGAAGCTTAATTGTTAACAAGGTTGTCTTTTTGAATAAAAAGCTTAATTGTTAACGATGTTGTCTTTTTAAATAAGAAGCTTAATTGTTAACAAGGTTGTCTTTTTGAATAAAAAGCTTAATTGTTAACGATGTTGTCTTTTTAAATAAGAAGCTTAATTGTTAACAAGGTTGTCTTTTTGAATAAAAAGCTTAATTGTTAACGATGTTGTCTTTTTGAATAAGAAGCATAATTGTTAACAAGGTTGTCTTTTTGAATAAAAAGCTTAATTGTTAACAAGGTTGTCTTTTGAATAAAAAGCTTAATTGTTAACGATGTTGTCTTTTTAAATAAGAAGCTTAATTGTTAACAAGGTTGTCTTTTTGAATAAGTAGCTTAATTGTTAACGATGTTGTCTTTTTAAATAAGAAGCTTAATTGTTAACAAGGTTGTCTTTTTGAATAAGTAACTTAATTGTTAACGATGTTGTCTTTTTAAATAAGAAGCTTAATTGTTAACAAGGTTGTCTTTTTGAATAAAAAGCTTAATTGTTAACGATGTTGTCTTTTTGAATAAGAAGCTTAATTGTTAACAAGGTTGTCTTTTTGAATAAAAAGTTTAATTGTTAACGATGTTGTCTTTTTAAATAAGAAGCTTAATTGTTAACAAGGTTGTCTTTTTGAATAAAAAGCTTAATTGTTAACGATGTTGTCTTTTTAAATAAGAAGCTTAATTGTTAACAAGGTTGTCTTTTTGAATAAAAAGCTTAATTGTTAACGATGTTGTCTTTTTGAATAAGAAGCATAATTGTTAACAAGGTTGTCTTTTTGAATAAAAAGCTTAATTGTTGACGATGTTGTCTTTTTGAATAAGAAGCTTAATTGTTAACAAGGTTGTCTTTTGAATAAAAAGCTTAATTGTTAACGATGTTGTCTTTTTAAATAAGAAGCTTAATTGTTAACAAGGTTGTCTTTTTGAATAAGTAGCTTAATTGTTAACGATGTTGTCTTTTTAAATAAGAAGCTTAATTGTTAACAAGGTTGTCTTTTTGAATAAAAAGCTTAATTGTTAACGATGTTGTCTTTTTGAATAAGAAGCTTAATTGTTAACAAGGTTGTCTTTTTGAATAAAAAGTTTAATTGTTAACGATGTTGTCTTTTTAAATAAGAAGCTTAATTGTTAACAAGGTTGTCTTTTTGAATAAAAAGCTTAATTGTTAACGATGTTGTCTTTTTAAATAAGAAGCTTAATTGTTAACAAGGTTGTCTTTTTGAATAAAAAGCTTAATTGTTAACGATGTTGTCTTTTTGAATAAGAAGCATAATTGTTAACAAGGTTGTCTTTTTGAATAAAAAGCTTAATTGTTGACGATGTTGTCTTTTTGAATAAGAAGCTTAATTGTTAACAAGGTTGTCTTTTGAATAAAAAGCTTAATTGTTAACGATGTTGTCTTTTTAAATAAGAAGCTTAATTGTTAACAAGGTTGTCTTTTTGAATAAAAAGCTTAATTGTTAACGATGTTGTCTTTTTAAATAAGAAGCTTAATTGTTAACAAGGTTGTCTTTTTGAATAAAAAGCTTAATTGTTGACGATGTTGTCTTTTTGAATAAGAAGCTTAATTGTTAACAAGGTTGTCTTTTGAATAAAAAGCTTAATTGTTAACGATGTTGTCATTTTAAATAAGAAGCTTAATTGTTAAACAGGTTGTCTTTTTGAATAAGAAGCTTAATTGCTAACGATGTTGTCTTTTTAAATAAGAAGCTTAATTGTTAACGATGTTGTCGTTTTGAATAAGTAGCTTAATTGGTAACGATGTTGTCTTTTTAAATAAGAAGCTTAATTGTTAACAAGGTTGTCTTTTTGAATAAAAAGCTTAATTGTTAACGATGTTGTCTTTTTAAATAAGAAGCTGAATTGTTAACAAGGTTGTCTTTTTGAATAAAAAGCTTAATTGTTAACGATGTTGTCTTTTTAAATAAGAAGCTTAATTGTTAACAAGGTTGTCTTTTTGAATAAAAAGCTTAATTGTTAACGATGTTGTCTTTTTGAATAAGAAGCTTAATTGTTAACAAGGTTGTCTTTTTGAATAAAAAGCGTAATTGTTAACAAGGTTGTCTTTTTAAATAAGAAGCATAATTTTTAACAAGGTTGTCTTTTTAAATAAGAAGCTTAATTGTTAACAAGGTTTGTCTTTTTGAATAAGAAGCTTAATTGCTAACGATGTTGTCTTTTTAAATAAGAAGCTTTATTGTTAACGATGTTGTCTTTTTGAATAAGTAGCTTAATTGTTAACGATGTTGTCTTTTTAAATAAGAAGCTTAATTGTTAACAAGGTTGTCTTTTTGAATAAAAAGCTTAATTGTAAACGATGTTGTCTTTTTGAATAAGAAGCTTAATTGTTAACACGGTTGTCTTTTTGAATAAAAAGCTTAATTGTTAACGATGTTGTCTTTTTAAATAAGAAGCTTAATTGTTAACAAGGTTGTCTTTTTGAATAAAAAGCTTAATTGTTAACGATGTTGTCTTTTTAAATAAGAAGCTGAATTGTTAACAAGGTTGTCTTTTTGAATAAAAAGCTTAATTGTTAACGATGTTGTCTTTTTAAATAAGAAGCTTAATTGTTAACAAAGTTGTCTTTTTGAATAAAAAGCTTAATTGTTAACGATGTTGTCTTTTTGAATAAGAAGCTTAATTGTTAACAAGGTTGTCTTTTTGAATAAAAAGCGTAATTGTTAACAAGGTTGTCTTTTTAAATAAGAAGCATAATTTTTAACAAGGTTGTCTTTTTAAATAAGAAGCTTAATTGTTAACAAGGTTTGTCTTTTTGAATAAGAAGCTTAATTGCTAACGATGTTGTCTTTTTAAATAAGAAGCTTAATTGTTAACGATGTTGTCTTTTTGAATAAGTAGCTTAATTGTTAACGATGTTGTCTTTTTAAATAAGAAGCTTAATTGTTAACAAGGTTGTCTTTTTGAATAAGAAGCTTAATTGTTAACAAGATTGTCTTTTTTAATAAGAAGCTTAATTGTTAACAAGGTTGTCTTTTTGAATAAAAAGCTTAATTGTTAACGATGTTGTCTTTTTGAATAAGAAGCTTAATTGTTAACAAGGTTGTCTTTTTGAATAAAAAGCTTAATTGTTAACGATGTTGTCTTTTTGAATAAGAAGCTTAATTGTTTACAAGGTTGTCTTTTTGAATAAAAAGCGTAATTGTTAACAAGGTTGTCTTTTTAAATAAGAAGCATAATTTTTAACAAGGTTGTCTTTTTAAATAAGAAGCTTAATTGTTAACAAGGTTTGTCTTTTTGAATAAGAAGCTTAATTGCTAACGATGTTGTCTTTTTAAATAAGAAGCTTAATTGTTAACGATGTTGTCTTTTTGAATAAGTAGCTTAATTGTTAACGATGTTGTCTTTTTAAATAAGAAGCTTAATTGTTAACAAGGTTGTCTTTTTGAATAAAAAGCTTAATTGTTAACGATGTTGTCTTTTTGAATAAGAATCTTAATTGTTAACAAGGTTGTCTTTTTGAATAAAAAGCTTAATTGTTAACGATGTTGTCTTTTTGAATAAGAAGCTTAATTGTTAACAAGGTTGTCTTTTGAATAAAAACTTTAATTGTTAACGATGTTGTCTTTTTGAATAAGAAGCTTAATTGTTAACAAGGTTGTCTTTTTGAATAAAAAGCTTAATTGTTAACGATGTTGTCTTTTTAAATAAGAAGCTTAATTGTTAACAAGGTTGTCTTTTTGAATAAAAAGCTTAATTGTTAACGATGTTGTCTTTTTGAATAAGAAGCTTAATTGTTAACAAGGTTGTCTTTTTGAATAAAAAGCTTAATTGTTAACGATGTTGTCTTTTTAAATAAGAAGCTTAATTGTTAACAAGGTTGTCTTTTTGAATAAAAAGCTTAATTGTTAACGATGTTGTCTTTTTAAATAAGAAGCTGAATTGTTAACAAGGTTGTCTTTTTGAATAAAAAGCTTAATTGTTAACGATGTTGTCTTTTTAAATAAGAAGCTTAATTGTTAACAAGGTTGTCTTTTTGAATAAAAAGCTTAATTGTTAACGATGTTGTCTTTTTGAATAAGAAGCTTAATTGTTAACAAGGTTGTCTTTTTGAATAAAAAGCGTAATTGTTAACAAGGTTGTCTTTTTAAATAAGAAGCATAATTTTTAACAAGGTTGTCTTTTTAAATAAGAAGCTTAATTGTTAACAAGGTTTGTCTTTTTGAATAAGAAGCTTAATTGCTAACGATGTTGTCTTTTTAAATAAGAAGCTTAATTGTTAACGATGTTGTCTTTTTGAATAAGTAGCTTAATTGTTAACGATGTTGTCTTTTTAAATAAGAAGCTTAATTGTTAACAAGGTTGTCTTTTTGAATAAGAAGCTTAATTGTTAACAAGATTGTCTTTTTTAATAAGAAGCTTAATTGTTAACAAGGTTGTCTTTTTGAATAAAAAGCTTAATTGTTAACGATGTTGTCTTTTTGAATAAGAAGCTTAATTGTTAACAAGGTTGTCTTTTTGAATAAAAAGCTTAATTGTTAACGATGTTGTCTTTTTAAATAAGAAGCTTAATTGTTAACAAGGTTGTCTTTTTGAATAAAAAGCTTAATTGTTAACGATGTTGTCTTTTTTGAATAAGAAGCTTAATTGTTAACAAGGTTGTCTTTTTAAATAAGAAGCTTAATTGTTAACAAGGTTTGTCTTTTTTAATAAAAAGCTTAATTGTTAACGATGTTGTCTTTTTGAATAAGAAGCTTAATTGTTAACAAGGTTGTCTTTTTGAATAAGAAGCTTAATTGTTAACAAGATTGTCTTTTTTAATAAGAAGCTTAATTGTTAACAAGGTTGTCTTTTTAAATAAGAAGCTTAATTGTTAACAATCTTGTCTTTTTGAATAAGAAGCTTAATTGTTAACAAGGTTGTCTTTTTGAATAAAAAGCTTAATTGTTAACAAGGTTGTTTTTTTTAATAAAAAGCTTAATTGTTAACGATGTTGTCTTCTTAAATAAGAAGCTTAATTGTTAACAAGACAAACTTAAGTAAAGGAATGCTGTTTTTTTTAACATTTTACCCCAAGCAAGGCACTAAAGCCACCACGACACAAGCGATTGCTGTGAGTGAAAATAAGAAATACATTATTAAGAAGCGAAAAGAACAAAATCAAACAGACAGTAGATAAGGATTGGATTTAAATGTTTGATGATCTAAGTTGACTGGAAAGTAAGATGGAGGAAATGAGTTCCACAAGCGGGAATTATGAAATAAGAAACTGTTAGCATAGAACAATGAAAACCTTCCTGTCAATCTAGTACTGCACTTAAATCCATAAAGTCTAGGCACCATAGAGGGAAGTTTATCACAACAATTACCATGAAAGTATTTATAGAAATAGCACAGGGTACCTACAGGGTGTGATGGGTAAATTGTTGCCATCTTATATTTTTACTTTGGCGCATGCGCGTTGTTGTTTTTTATTTTGTTGACTGCACAGTATAAGGGGATCAGTAAGAAAAGGGGCGTCATGACGCAATTTACTCAGCCAAAAATTTGGAAACGGCATGCATTCGCGCCGGAAGCTCCAATACGAACATTTCAAAGTGTTTGTGTGTCAATCTGAGGACAGAGCAGAGGATTCGAAAAGAGTTGGATGAGTCTAATGGTAATTACGAAGGTACGGAGGTTGGAAAAACTCAATCCGATCGTTCTGATAAGGAAAAGAACTCCCAAATTTGTGTTGGTGAGGGCCTCAGACTCAACACAGTGGTCTACATCGAGTACCTTGAGGAGATAGTACTACCCTGGGTCAAGAGGGTGGCTGATGGAAGACCCTATATCTAGCAACAGGATTCTGCACCATGCCGCACATGCAGAAGAACCTAGTCATGACTGCCAGACAATTTCTGCGACATCACCCCTTACATCCGGACACCTAACTCCGCAGATTACAACCCCTTCATTATTATGTATAGAGCACAGTTCAGCGAGAGAGTTGGGTGAGTCTCATTGTGATTACGAAGGTGTTTGAAGTGATCACTAGTGATGGCGACGTTATGCCTCCATTCATTTTCCCATAGGGCCTCAGACTCAGCACGGAGGCCTACTTAAATTGACTTGAGAAGGTAGTGCTGTCCTGACAACAGGATTCTGCACCAATCAGGTGTATCCAGTCATGGCTGTCAGACAATTTCTGCGGCCACATTACCGATTATATACTAACTCTCCAGACTGCAACCGCCTTGATTATTTTGTGTGGGGTGCAGTTGAGCGAGAAACCACTAAATTCCTTGTAACATCAAAGATGAACTGAAGGCAAAGATTATGGCAGCATTCACCAACTTTCCAAAGAGATCGTCCAGAAGAGTTGCAGGAGATTCTGGAGGCCGTGGTTGGAGCCAATGATGAGTTTGTTGAATAAATTTACTCTTTAGTATTTCAAGATATTTTTTGTGTTACTTTCGTAAATATATCTGTTAAAATGAAATGTCAGTGTTATTTTCATTTTTGCGTCATTTAGCCGACAATTTATCTATCACTTCCTGTACATTCGGGTTAAGCTCAATAAAGGAGTAGCCAACCAACCTTTTGTTTAACTATGTAGCGTAATGGTTAACTCGCAGGGACCATTTTCTATTGTCTGTTTGATTCTTCTGAAAATGTTAATGAAAAGATACCAAAACTAAACTCCATAAATAGATCCCATCTCGTAATTGTAAACGCGCTAATCTCGCATCCTAGAATATTATTGTGGTCTTGATTTCTACTCTGTAACATATTACTGCAACGTTGCTTCCAGAAACTTCTCACTTTATTTTAATGCCATGCGTGATACACGCTTAGACCTTCATGTATCCTTCGATACATGACTGACAAGGCAAATCTCTTTTTTTTCTTTGAGGAAATCGTCCAACATTCGCTGTTGTAAAGAAGGACAGATGTCACGTAACAGCTCAGTATTTATTCTTTGTTACCAAAGAAATCCTCTTGTCTCGCAAACCTCTGCGCAGCTTTTGGGATGCGTCCTTGGCCATCCCAATACGTCTACGGATCTCAGTGTCGCACTTACCGTCCTCTATCAATTTTGAAAAAAGAGAAAGTCTTATTAGCGATCCTTGTGCAAACTCGTAGAGAATGAGAAAAATAAAAGAATAAGAATAAAAAAGGCCTACTAGGAATTTTTTGATAGTGGGATACTGTTGCCATCCAAGGCTATATATAGAACCCGGTCTGAAAGGGGGCGGGGAGGGAGAAGAAGAGGATTCATACTTTTCCCAAGTGAATATAATGGGTTCGACTGGAATTTCGAACTCGGCTCTCCGATTACTCAATCCGAACCGCCATCCACTACTCCACCGTGCCTCTTCTAACAGCTACATTATAGAATCGTAATGGTTAACGAGCTAGCCTGAGAAATGATTACCCTTATATTGTTTTAAACTGTATTGCTACTATCCATCCTGAGTGCTCAACAACTGTAGCTTTTATCAAACAAAGGTGGGCTTAGTAAATAGATACATTACAGTATTGTAATAATTAAAAGGCTCACAGGCAATAACATATTGAGTTATTCTTTTTACCACGAGTGCAACATTGTTTCAAAAGTATTCCCCCATTATCAAGTTTCACGGGCTAAGCTAGGAAATTGACGAGATCTATTATTTAGTTTCATCAGTTCAGACAATTTACAGCTAAGACCCGCCATGGTATTGCTACAGGATCGAATCACCCTTATTCCCCCTTCGTATTCAATTTGTAAGAAGGAAGTTCCAATCAGTCAACTACTTCCCTAAAAGCTCTACTTCGTGAAACAGACTCCCGCGTGGATGCTTTCCCGAACGCTACAATCTTATCTTCTTCAAATTTTGGTCCAGTCCTTATCTATCCTTCATGTCCTCATAATATTCATTTCTTACGTCCATCTCTTCCGTACATACCACACATCTCTACCTTGAGTGGCTCTTGGGCCTTGCATTGTGTACGTGGCATGAGGCACCAAACTAAATTGACACCAAATAATATCAAACATACTGAACTGATGGAACTAAGTCTTGATTCGTTTTTTACGGCTTATCAACACTTTACAGGTTATTTAAAACCAGAAAATATATTTAGATAGTAAGAATATTCTTCTGAGAAATGGTATAGTGACACATGTATTACTAATTAACCCGTAGCTGGGGGAGAATAGGTGGATTCATACTTTTCCTATACTCTTCGATATTCATAGTGTATATACAATAAAATAGTTAACAAGTTTATCTGACAAAATATTATTTCCATGGTAAGTTTCACGTTTAATGATTTCTCAACTACCGTATCCTTGTTAAACACAACTCATCTTTGTAAATAATTATCTACATAACAGGCATCAGAAGCAGCGACAGCAGCACTTGTCATCAGGCAGGTTAGGTTTATAGATCCAATTTTTTCTTTCTTTCTCTGAAACTAAACAGCGTCTATACGTCTTTTCCCTCTTTCCACGCGATCAAAACGAAATAGTCCACTATTTATGAGGTATTGACAGGGTGTAACGTACATGCTAACTAACTAATAAACTCGGGAACAGGCAGAATTATATTATGATTTTTAAAGTATTAAATTGAATTTTTGTTCATAAATATCTTTCAATTAGGACTGGAGGTTCTTCTCGTCTAAAACTTTGATTTCAATATGAGGGTGTGCCTTATACTCCGGTGCGCCTATATTCCGAAAACTACCATAACTTCTTAACATTATGACCACAGAAACCCACCAGCGAGCGAAATTTAAATTTAGTCATATCATTAGATCTTCCATGCTCCCAAAAGAGGGGGCTGTCTCTCGGTATATCTTATTAATGTCTATTCTTGAGACTGCATGACGATATTAAACTTATGTAACGGACTAGCTCCTTCGTCAATATGTTTACTTCAGATAGCCCAATGTTCTGACCTTGTCTCTTGGATTATCTGAGACTTGTTAACTTAGTAGTTAGATGGCCTACTCATCTGTCTTTGATATGCCAGGTGGATTCGATTATATCAGAGATTCTTTTTCAACTTTTTAGTTATATGTACTTTTTATTATTCTTATCCGTTTCCAGAAAATGATTCTGTAGTACGTCTCATATATATTGTCAGCAGTCAATATACCACATAACACCCTTGAGCGCTTAGCCTTGGAGAGGGTAGAATGGAGATCAACGTGTTTTAGTGGACTCAGCAATTTTCAATCTGCTTGTCTGAATCATCTTCAAGAAGCGAGAGAAAGATCTAAAATGTCAGCCAATCTAACAGTGATCTCATCTCACAATCTTCACACTTGCTCCATATGTGGCCTCCTTTGTAAATCACTTGCGGGTCTTAAATGTCACTTAAGATTATCGCACAAAATTTCATAACTGAATCAAGCTGTCAAATCCTCATACGTTGAAAATGACAGGAGAGTTCATTATTATATATATATATATATATATATATATATATATATATATATATATATATATATATATATATATACTTTTTATACGTTATTTTTATAGATACAATTTGTTTAAGTAAATGCTGCGTTTTTTAATTAGACAGTATTAATTACATTTACCGACCTGAATGTTCGAGAAATTTCGTATCTTTCGTAAGATTTCGGAAAAATCTGTCAGGTAAATAAATAAAAAATAACGTTTAAATGATAACAAATCTGTCGGGTGAATAAATAAAAAATAACGTTTGAATGATAAATATCTGTCGGGGGAATAAACAAAAAATACATTACTTCTTTAGAACTATTTTTAATTGTAAGAATAATTCTTTCTTCTTTTTTTGCAAATGAATATTGCATTAACAATTTTTTAATCAACGTTTTAATAATAAATTTTACAGATAAATGTCCTACTATTTAACCCATATCTGGAGAAAAAAGATAGATTTGTTGCTTTTGTAAAGGTGTTTGCACATACTGAACGTAATTGTATTAGCTGAAAAATTAGTAAAAACAAAAACTAAACAAACACAAAATTATATCATAATATTTATTTTTCAACATCAAGTATTTTTCTTATATATTTCTTTTTTTTCTTTTTTTTTACAGTGGAATATTAACAAAAGAAATAGTGTTTGTCCCAACAACTGAATGTTGCTCTATTTAAGAGTTCCTTTTTTATTTTACCAGTTTTGACTTTCTTTTATTTATTTAATTGCCATTTCTCTTTTGTTTGAAGATTTTTCTTCGACGTGCAACAAAAGATTATGGCGATTTATCAAACAACCAGACAACAAGAAAAAATAAATTAATAAAAATGCTGACACAACAAAATAGTTGGAAGTTTAATAATTCATTGTTTTATTTTTTTAAATTTTATTACTATTTTTATCTGCTGTAAATAATTTAAAACTTGAAGATGCTCCGTCGTCCTAAATTAGGATGTTGCAGAAAAGAACTGCATTCGTAGCCAACTTCAGCAAACGATTTCACTGCCGGACACACCTGATTGGCACAGATTAACAATAGCGAAACCTGAAAAGAGAAATAATAGTTTAAAAAGACTAAATATACATTAAAGAAAAAACTGTAAAACATACTATATTTTTCGGGGTATAAGACGTTCTATTTTACCCCAAAACATGTCAAAATCTGCTTGCGTCCTAAGCACAATAGGTATAAATAATATGGGAAGCCATTATCTTTTGTTTGAAAAATTCTCGTCGAATCATCTAGGAGGCTTATAAAAAAAAGAACTTCTTTTGTTCGTTTGAAATTGCTTTAAAAATAAAGAAAACATAATTAGCTGAAAATTCAAATGGCTGCTATATCCGAGGTAAACTGCAATCATTCCACGTTTTTAAAATGAGGGTGTGGGTGTCAAGTCGTCTACGAGAAACCTTTGTAAACCACACCACTTCTACTGGGTCCTTTCGTCCTTCCAATCGATTGAGCCAGATGGTTCTGACTCAAGAAGACAAAATGTATCTGATTCAAGAAGTTCTGATGCCTTGATTCTCTACTTTGGGTTGCTAGGTGGAGTAATGGATAGCGGCTCGGATTGAGGAATCGGTGAGCCGAGTTGGAATTCCAGTCGGATCTATTACATTCACTTACGTGCCAACTGGTCTACCGCAGAAAGAAATGGGGAAAAAACCTGCCTTGTCGGTCATGTATCGAAAGATACATGGTCGCCTAAACGTGTGTCACTCATGGCACATAACTGACTGATTTGATGAAAGCTAGCAATAAAAACTAACAAACATTTAAAGACTTTAACGAGGAGGAATGGAACAACCAGGTACAGCAGGGGAATTTTGCACGGACTCCTACCAGAGAAAGAGAAATACTTATGATTGATGAATGTGTGGAAAGGATAACTGAAAAACTAAAACATGATATAGTCATTATATCATCTAAGAACTGTGGTATCTGTAACATAATAGATAGAAGCGGGGATGATACTAATTGATCATAATATCCAATGATGATATATCTAATTCCTTTCCACGGGATAGTGAAAGCAAATAGGATTATAGTCTCATAAATCAGAATATTGGATCCAATGATATAACGTATGATTCCATTCTAAAAGATGGTGAAAACAAATAGGATGATAGTCTGTTTGATAATAATAATAATATTGATTCTAATGATAAACATGTCTGATTCAATTCCAAGCAATGGTGAAAGTAAATAGAATGGCATTTACTTGGATCCTTATATTCGATACATGACGTAACGCCTGATTCCTTTCGAAGCGGTAGTGAAAGTAAATAGGACGGTGTTTCTTTAATCATATTTCAGCTAAGAATAAAACGTCTGATTCCTTTCCAAGCAAAAGTGAAAGCAAATAGTATGATATTATCTTTGATCATAATATTGGCCCCAATGAAGAAATGTCTGCTACTGAAAGCATTTAGTATTGTTTTCATTTTCATAGTAATATTGGCTCCAATGATGAAGCATCTAATTCCTTTCCAAGCGATACTGAAAGCATTTAATATTAATTTCATTTCCATAGTAATATTGGGTCCAATGAAGAAAAAACCGATTCCTTTCCAAGCGATACTGAAAGCATTTAGGATTATATTCATTTCCATAGTAATACTGGCTCCAATGGTGGAATGTCTGATTCTGAAAGTATTTAGGAATATATTCATTTCAATAGTAATATTGACTCCAATGATGAAGCATCAGATTCCTTTCCGAGCGGTACTGAAAGCATTTAGGATTATATTCCTTTCCATAATAATATTGGCTCCAGTGATGAAGCATCTGATTCCTTTCCAAGCGATACTGAAAGTATTTAGGATTATAATCACTTCCATAATAATATTTGATTCCTTTCCAAGCGATGGTGAAATCAGATGTGACGACATTATATTTGATCATAATATTAGATCCAATTATGCTACGACTAATTCCACTCTAAGCAAATAGGATGTTCTTCTCTTGAATCATAAGACTGGATCCAATGACAAAATGTTTGAATCCTTTCCAAACGATGGAGATATCAAATAGCATGATATTCGGTTTGATCATAGCATTGGATCCAAAGATGAAAAGTTTGATTCCTTACCAAGCGATAGAGAAATCAAATACGATGAGATTCATTTTGATCAAAATATTGGATCCTATGATGAAATCTAATTTCTTTTCAAGTTGTAAATTTAAAATCCCGTTATTTTGATCATAATATTGAATCCAAAGATGAAACATATGATTCCTTTCCAAGCAATAGTTAATGGAAATAGAATGATACTCTATTTGATCATAATATTGGTAATAAAACACTCCTAGGAAGAAGAGGAATTCAAAAAGATTTCAAGAAGATGAGTCGACATTCCCTAGCCTCATTATCGAATTCTTCAAATGCGTGTCTAAATGAATAGACGTCAAATTTGTGATGTATTGAGTTTCTTTCTGTCGAAAAATAGAAAACAGAGGATGTAACAGGAAATATTTGTGCATCTTTGTTTTTTATTGTATACTAGTAGGCTTCACTATCTTGTAATTTTTCTAGGAAAAATTAGTCGTTTTTCTATGGGATTAATGTTCAGTATTTATGAAATGTTGAAGGGGTTGTCGACGTTCAATAAATTTGTTAAACGAATGTGACTGTAAAGACAGAAGAAATTAATTGGCCGGGTGTGGAGGCAGGCTTGTTAAGGAAAGTTTTACAAATAGATGCCAACTTGTTGAAGGCCAAGTAAAATACAGATTTCAAACACTTTGCTGCACTATATTAGATAATATTCCAAAACAGAACTATTTTTGATATGAAAATCTAAACAATCCTTGAATAAAGAACAGTAATGAAGGACAGTTAATTAATAAAATATACTTTTCAAAATCAATATGCAAATTAGTTACACCTGAAAAGTGATAGCGCCTAGAAGTAGGTAATATATAAGTCAAATATTGAGCATTGCACGCGTAAATTACTATAATGTAATTTGCGCATTATTTATCATCTCTCAGTTGCGTCTCTGTCCTTGGACAGAGTGTGCTCAGGGCAGAGGGGCAACTGAGAAAATTATACTGAGAGGTGCCCAGCCCTGGGGAACAGCTGCCCGAGGCCGCGCCCTCCCGTTGCACAAGACTATAGTTATAGCTCTTATTTTCCGATAATATCTTGTATGGTTGACCGTATCTATGAAAATGTGGATTTTAAATTTACTATAGTTATCGCTCTTATTTTCCGATAATGTCGTGTATGGTCGACCGTATCTATGATTGATCGTATCTATGAAAATGGTGATTTTAAATTTACTATAGTTATCGCTCTTATTTTCCGATAATGTCATGTATGGTCGACCGTATCTATGGTCGACCGTATCTATGAAAATGTTGACTTTAGATTTGAGTCTTGATGGTCAGGTCGTTCCTCCCTTCCCGTTGACGTCCAAAGAATTTGCCATGATTCTATTTTGGCATGCATTTGAAGAAAAATGGAACCAAAGGTATCCATTCAGGACATGAGCGATCATGGCTCTCCACAATTTCTTGTCCTTTGTAGCTCTTACTAATTTGTTTTTTTTTCCTTTTCGCTATCCCTCCAAATCCTTGTTCTACCACTCATTTACAGAAACTACTAATTCTTCTTCTTTTTCTTCTTCTTTGTGGCGTGACCATTCAGGACCTAGGTGATCATGGCTCTCCCCAATTTCTTCTCCTTTATAGTTCTTAGTAGGGTTTTTCTTTTCGCTATCCCTCCAAAATCCTTGTTCTACCATTCATTTAGAGAGACTATTTCTTCTTCTTCTTCTTCTTCTTCTTCTTCTTCTTCTTCTTCTTCTTCTTCTTCTTTGTACTGTGACCATTCAGGACCTGGACGATCATGTTACTCCTTGTTTTCTTCTGCTCTCTTTGCCTTCAATATGTCCTGGGAATATCAATTTCTCCAAGCCGTCTTTTCTCATTATGTGCCCTATAAATTTCTCTTTCTACTTCTCAGTATAAGGATGCCTTCTTTGTTCACATATTCCTTAAATGTTCTTCGTTGTTCACACGTTCAATCTAAGGTATTCTCAGCATTTCTTGATATATAATGTTAAACTGTACTAAAACTAAACGCTGACAGAAAATCTACTATAAAAATGATCTCAATGAATTTCTATTCACACCACAGCAATAAAGTCAGATCCGGTATAAGTACTTAGAAATTTCTACTTAAGAGCACTTTGAATTTGAAGACCTTGATATTCACATGTTGAAGAACAAACATTGAAAGTACTTTTAAACGTCTCCAAAATCCTAAATATTTTGTATATAAGTACAGCTTACGAAATCCTCAAACACAGAAAACTTTGATAAAACTAGATAAATCTGCATAATACTAACTCAATAACGACGGCAATTGAAAAGAATTTATATAAACTATATAAACTATAAATACTAACTTAATAAACTATATAAACTATAAATACTAACTCAATAACGACGGCAATTGAAAAGAATTTATATAAACTATATAAACTATAAATACTAACTTAATAAACTATATAAACTATAAATACTAACTCAATAACGACGGCAATTGAAAAGAATTTATATAAACTATATAAACTATAAATACTAACTTAATAAACTATATAAACTATAAATACTAACTCAATAACGACGACAATTGAAAAGAATTTATATAAACTATAAATACTAACTTAATAAACTATATAAACTTCAAATACTAACTCAATAACGACGGCAATTGAAAAGAATTTATATAAACTATATAAACTATAAATACTAACTTAATAAACTATATAAACTATAAATACTAACTCAATAACGACGGCAATTGAAAAGAATTTATATAAACTCAATATAAAATAGATCATAAAAACCAAACAAGAGAGTTGTAGTAATAAAAACAATTTTAAAAATCACTATTTCAAATAAAAAAAATAGAATAAATGGTTTTGGTTTGCGATAAAATATAAAAAACAAAACGATAAAAAAACAAATAAATAAATAAAAGAGGCCAAAAGGTCATGATCCCTAAATGTAGGTGAAGAAAAAGAAACTGTCAAACGAGTCATATCTGGAAGCAATCAAAATTAAGAACAATCTGGGATTGAATTTTATTGTCTTAAAAATGTATTAAGACGGTGACGCACAATCAAACGTACAAGACCAACGGCTGAAAAGAATTTCATCTGCTATCCCTTACCCTCAAGCTTCGGACACCTAAAATTCCCACAGAAAGAGTCAAAGGAATTACTACTATCAAGAAATAATAATAGCTGTACTGTACACACGTATTCGAGGGTACCCGTCTACTAGCCAATCCCTATTGGATTGTGGTTTATACTACAAACTATGCTGAGTGGACCTTAGTCACAGCTTCTGGGAATGAGCGTGTTATCAAGCGGGCTCAACAACGGTCAAGCTATCGGTTCCCTCAACCCAATTTCACTCACGAGGCCTAGGTCTACCCGGGGTATGGTTTTCAGACACTTTCCACTGGGATTGAGCTCTCCGATAACATCAGGAAGTCACTGTATTTTCTGACAAATCGACCATGGTGAGATTCGAAGCGGGTCAAAATGAGAACGTTCTAACCACTCGGCCACGTGGGCATTATCAAGAAATACTTACATACCTACATACACATAAACAAAGACTCTCCTCTCTCTCTCTCTCTCTATATATATATATATATATATTTATATATATACAGTGTAACCCGGATATAAGAGACCCTGATATAAGAGAAACCCGGATATAAGATAGATTTTATATGGTCCCAAATTAGAGCCATACTTACCTAAACAAAATAGACCAAACCCTAATATAAGAGAAACCCGGATATAAGAGAAACTCGGATATAAGAGAAACCCGGATATAAGATATTTCTTCTCCGGTCCCGACAACTCTCTTATATCCGGGTTACACTGCATATATATATATATATATATATATATATATATATATATATAAGATAAAACATTTATTTATTTTTTGTCACGTGGTAATAGTTAATTTTGGTTTTAGCAATAAATACTGTTCCATAATTGTTCCTTTTTAGCAGGCAGTACCCTGAAGATCCGTTTAGGTGAGACCTAGGTAGGTTTGCCGGGCTCATTAGGATTATCTTATCTTAGGTTTGCTCTGCTTAGTGCATTGAGCACTTTACATAGTTGCCTTTTTACTCGTTTTGGGTTTTTCTTTCTTTGGACACGGAGCTTAAACACCAGACGATTGTTTTCACCTTGTTATAATGTTCTTGGTTCTTTCATTTTTTATCCTCCATTTTTCCCCGAGTCCCGATTTGTTCTACTGCAAGTTGAGAAATCCGAGATTTTTCCAAACGAGTACCACCATTTATATATATATATATATATATATATATATATATATACAGTGTAACCCAGATATAAGAGACCCGGATATAAGAGAAACCCGGATATAAGATAGATTTTATCTGGTCCCAAATTAGAGCTATACTTACCTAAACAAAATAGACCAAATCCGGATATAAGAGAAACCCGGATATAAGAGACTTCTTCTCCGGTCCCGACAACTCTCTTATATCCGGGTTACACTATATATATATATATATATATATATATATATATATATATATGCACATTTCATTGAATACGACAGACAAGTTGCCTTGATTTAGTTTTTTTATACAATTTCTCATGTGATCTAATTTTTTTTTCTTTTCAGATGATAAATTATATAAAATCTGTTCAAATGTTCTTTCTTTCCGAGTGCTTTCGGCTATACATTTACCCATTTTCAAGGATGATATATTTTAACTGTTAAATAAGAAATTGTTTGTTGCATGTATGTATTTATATAATGTTTTCATTTTTCAAAACACAGTCAAGACATTGTGTCCATGTTCATAGTTGATATTACTAAGTGTTGTTTTATTTTGTTTTATAAATAAAGCTTCCATTTTGAAAGGTGGTTTGCTGCCTAAACACACACACACAGATATATATATATATATATATATATATATATATATATATATATATATATATGCAAAGGACTGAAAGACTTTCAACGCGAGAACTTTCTGATAGGAACTTACTCTATGAATATTATTGTATATTTTATTTTGAGAGATATAAATAAAATATGATATATGTATCTTTGTCTTTGTATGCATTTTTAAAAGGCCATAAATTGGTGTATATTTGGATAAAAGACGTTATCCGAAGATAACCACTTGTAAACAAGTCATAAACCCCTACTTTGGTGACTTCCACATATAAACACCAATTCTTAGATCCCCACAGATTTAAACAAAAATACAAAAAAAAAACAGAAATAAGAGGAATATTTGCAAAAATATCCCAAGACAAAAATAATTGAGACATCGAGGAATTTAATTTTTTTTTTTAAGCGTTTCACCCCAAACAAGGTGGGAAGCCATTAGCACGCAAGGGGTTATAGAAAGTTGGAGCGAGAGCAAATAGGAGTGATAGAGGAAAGGATGACGAGAAGGATAGGGGATAGATCAAGGCATCTGGAGACGTCGGTTAACATTACACTTGAATAGTTGGAGATTATAGCTACCAGGGAAACAGGAAAAGGGGAGGAAGTTCCACAGGCGAGAGGTGCGAGACATGAAGCTATTGGAGTAGAAGAGACGGCTACATTTAACAGTTTCGACAGTGAAAGGGTGTGAGCTAGATGCCAGCCTAGTAGAACGCTTAAATTCATGAAGTCTGGCGACCAGCGAAAGCAGCTCATCGGGGCAGTTACCATGAAAGTATTTGTAAAAAAGACAGAGGGAGGCGACGGCACGTCTGTGAAAGAGCGATTACAGATGAGATGCCAGATCAGGGCCAATTACATTGCGTATCCGTCTCTGGATCTTATCAAGAACCTTGAGACATACAGAAGGGGCACCAGACCATATATGGCAGCAATGCTCCATGCAAGGGCGAATGGTTGATTTCTAGATTTGAAGGATCGACTCCGGCGAGAAATATTTCCTGGCGCGGAACAGGGTGCCAACTTTCCTTGCGGTGGACGAAGCTATTGACTCAATTTATTTGTTCCAGATTAATAATGCCTGAATGTTCGTATCCGAGTGTGTCTGTCTGCTAGGGCGGCTCGCCAATCCTTATTGCAGACGCCTGCTCAAGCACATAAATAAAATATTATATAAACACAAAAGAGATCTTCTACGCAACAATACGCACAGTACATTAGTTGATCATCATAATAAATCTATCCATAATTTTGACTTAAATAATTCAGTTTAAATCAAAAATAAATAAATAAACTCATTAAGTTAAAAATCTATATGAACACAAAAATGGATTTTTTACGAAACAACCCACTTAGTGATTTAGTCAATCATCGAAGTGTGTCTGGTCATAATTTCGACATAATGCAATTGTGGTTAAAAGAATAAGTAGTTTATTAAGGCGAAAATGTATTGAAATTGAACTAATTTCGGAATCCACTACGGCAAACTTACATCCAGGATTATACAATCTTATTATACAATAAATAATATATTTACTATATAAAACTATATATTTACTAATAAAATTTGAAAATTTGAAAAATTATTTTATTTTAATTTTTAATTAATTTTTATAATAAATTTTTAAAATTTTCTTCACTACCATATTGACTAATAAATAATAAATTCATATTATACAATCTCTCAATGTGGGAGAATAAACAGCAATAAATATGACAATAAGAACAAAATGAAAAAGAAATGTGATAAAAGATTAATGAGACAGACTAAACATGTCGATACAAAAATTATAAATTTTATTATGAATTGAAGTTGAACGTCTCTGTATCTTGTATTTTCTCCATTTCCTTCCTGTGGGGAAGGAAAGATTGATTTTATCAATAAACTCGTTATTAGTAGCATTCTGCTACCTCTTACTTTCGACAGCAATTTTTGTACAAACTAAACACCAAAATGGATCACAGAGCCTTGAATAATTCTCCGACTTCTGATTGGCTAATATATGTGAAAAATATTACAACGCCTACGCACAAGAGTTAATTTACCACCAAAATCTGGTTACGTGTTCGCGAGCCTGTCACGTGATTCACATTACTTATAAATACTTAGCAACATCTTCAACTCTCCCCCTTGTTTTCTCTCATCTACAAGCGATGTAAGCTCTCTTTGGGGAAAACGCTATGAAACGTCATCACACACACACACACACACACACACACACACACACACACACACACACACACACACACACGTACGTACGCACACCTACGAACATTTATTCATTCCTTCAACTACAAGGACACAGAAACTTATCAACTTCTAACAGTGAGATTTTCATCAACAAACATCACGCCGCCTGAGCACATATGATTTTCGACAATGCATCTCAATCGATTTCATCCCTCTTCGGTGAAAGAATTTGAAGATACTTCAATATATTTATGCTAATTTCATCTTGGAAGTGTTAAACTAAAAAACTACATTTTTAGTACCAAATACTATTTCTCGATTTTCAAGCGAAGACTACAATTTTCTCTCACTCAACAAGTTTCTTTGAACTCACCTTAAGCAATTCAAATTCAATGACTCCTGCTATATTTAAACATTGAACTTTCAACTACAGAAACACTTAACATTTTGAGTAACAAACTGTTCAATTCTCTTACAAGTAACAATACATCTTTCCAAAGTTCTTCAAATTCACTCACTTTTTAATACGCAGTTTATCAACAGGAACATTTTCCTCACTCAAAATTCCAAGGACAAGTAAATTTCGGCATTTCAAACACAACTGAATTACTGTCTGTACAACTGTTGTTATGCATATATAAATGCCATATATATGTCGAAATTAGCTCCTCCTTAATTCCCAATTTGTCACTAGGGGTCATTCTCTCTATACTATAAATACTGGGCGACTTCTCGCCTTGTTCTCTTTTTCATTTCTTCATTTCAGCGACTACAATGTAAGCTCTCTTAGAATATCCGCGTCTTCCCATTTGTGGGAGACGCCATGAATATTATACACACATTCAATATATTTATACTAATTTTCTCTCACTCAACAAGTTTCTTTGAAAGCCTTAAGCAAAACAATTCAACTAGCAGTTAAAGGTAAATAACTCCTGTTATATTTAAACATTGAACTTTCAACTACAGAAACACTTAGCATAACATTGTGAGTAAAAGAACTGTTCAATTCTCTTACAAGTAACAATACATCTTACTGAAGTTCTCCAAACTCACACACTTTTTAATACACATCACAATTTATCAACAGGAACATTTTCCTCACTCAAAATTCCAAAGACAAGTAAATTTCAGCATTTCAAACACAACTTAATGACTTTTTGGTACAATTGCATATATAAATCCCATTTACTTATACAACTTCTCTTGTTGAATGTTTCTTCTTATTTTTGTTTCATATTTTGTGATATTTTGCGTTAATATAAATACGTAAGGCCCTAGTGACTTCTACAAGTTTGAAGAAGTTTTCTTTTCAACTGAAACACGTCACTAACATGTTTTTATTCAATTTTAGCATTTCCTTATCTACTATTTGTCATATATATATATATATATATATATATATATATATATATATACACGTGTTCTGTGTATATGTTTATATGTGTATCATGATTATGAGTCCCGTGTAGACGCATTGACAATGATGTTTCCTGACAGAGCCCAAACCTCTCCAGGCTAGTTTTGAGTTTTACTTCTCGTAGGTGAATTACCAACCAAACCAAGTCAAGCCTATAGGACAGTATGTCCTGCAATTAACCTATAGCTGGGGGAAGAAAAGATGGATTGATACCTTTTCCACATTTCCCTATTTCACGTGATTGTAATGAAATCGACTCAAACTGAGCCGCTATCTTTTACTCCACTGTGCATCAAATCATGATATATATATATATATATATATATATATATATATATATATATATATATATATATATGCAGCAATTTTTCGTCTTTCAATGATAATGTGATTAAGCTTATCAAACAAAATGAAAGGAACTTGCTTAAAATAAATAGACAAAACTTGTCTATATTATTTAATAAAACATGCATTATATATATATATATATATATATATATATATATATATATATATATATATATATATATATATATATATATATATATGCACATACTTATATTTTATGTCCTAATCGTTGTGTCATTTCATCCCTCTGTTTTGTTTTTAGTTTGGATGTGCATCTGGCGTAGAGTGGTATCGACGATCCGAGTTCATATCCGGACCGAGTCTTTTGCGTTCTAAATGACTTGTACTAATGACATTGGAAAAGGCATAAATCCATCTCATCTTCACGCAAACACAGAGAGGGAGAGGGCTATGGGTTAAATAACACATCAGCGTGAGCACTTTGGCTTTGAATCACAATCAATATAACAGAAGGACAAGGTAATTCAAATCAATTTGTGGGTATTGACATCGATTAACGGGTGGTGAACTTCGAATATATCAACCTTTAACTTCTCGAGTTGGATATATGTTCATGGTGAGAAGGACATGCGCCTCTCCCAATCTCAAGAAATCAGTAGAATCTGGCATTATTAGTATTATTATTATTAGTAGTAGTAGTTGTAGTAGTAGTATTTCCTGTTTTTCTGATTAACTGTTTTGTTAGGTCGTCTTTTACTAGAGACCTGAGGTAAAGGAAGTTCTTCCGAACAAAGATTTTGAACGTATCGCATTGCGAGGTTTTCTGTGAATCTTTTACCAGGGACCTGTAGTATAAGGAGGTCATCTTAAGAAAGATTTTCAATATATTGCATTCAGAGATTTTCTATGAGTCTTTTACCAGAGACCTGAGGTAAAGGAAGGTATTCATAAGAAAGATTTCGAACATATTGAATGGAGAGGTTTCCTGTGAGTCTTTTACCAGAGACCTGCGGTTAAGTAAGGTCTTCATAAGTAAGATTTTGAAAATATTGCATTGAGAGGATTTCTATGAGTCTTTTACCAGAAACCTACTAAAATATTACTTAGGAAAACCTTAAGTAAGGTTTTCCTAAGTAATATTTTGTAAATATTGCATTGGGAGGTTTTTTGTGAGTGTGCGGGTGGTGTAATGAATAACGTGACGAAATGAGAAATTAGAGAACAGAGTTCGAAATCCAGTTGCAAATACTCTTAGGAAAGGAATGAATCCATCTCTTCACCCCACCCCACAACTATGAGTTAAATAGTAGGGTAAACTGGGCAATTAGCTGTGGTTAATCGGTCAGTTATGTGTCATGCCTGATACACGCTTAGGCGATCATGTATCTTTCGATACATGACTGACGAGGCAGATTTTTTCCCGCAGTAGGTTGCCATTTCTTTCTGCGGTAGACCACTTGCCATCCAAGGTTATAGAAAACGGTCTGTCCTGCTATTTACCCATAGCTGGGGGGAGAAGAAGAGGATTCATACCTTTCCCAAGGGTATTAGCCCGTAAGTAAATGTAATGGGCTCAAATGGAATTCGAAATCGGCTCTCCGATTCCTCAATCCGAGCCACTGTCCATTACTCCACCTCCATTACCTGCGGTTAATAGCAAGTCTAAGACAAATCTAAATTCAAAACACTTTGGGCATCGGGCTACCAACTCCAACCCGTAAAACTTACTACTTGCTATGAAAACCAGTGCAGGACACCTAGCTGTGGCCCCATACTCCTCAGGGAGTCTACTGTATAGGTTGAATAAGTCCGGTGAAAAGAAACATCCTTGTATTATTAGTAGTAGTATTAGTAGTAGTAGCAGTAGTAGTAGTAGTGGTGGTGGTGGCGGTAGTAGTAGTAGCAGTAGTAGTTTTGGTATTGGTAGTATTAGTAGAAGTAGTATGAGTTAATCCCAAGTCTCAAACAGAGACTTCAAGAGATAAGTTTGTTTTGTATCTTAAGATGCAAACAGATAAGGTACCCTACAAGCAGAAAGATATGTAATTGTGGTAACTGCATGAAGAGAAATCTATGCAAGATATGCATAGTATCCATGAGTATGTTTTTTGGCAATTCACATATTTTTAGGCTACCAGATATTTGATCCATATATCTGTTGCCTCCTTTCGATATCCTTCCAACGCACCAATAACAACAAGTAACGTTATTGTCTTCAGATGCCACATTCTACTGATTTCAATCTCGGGATCCTCATTATTACTTATTATTATGTTAGTGTCGCACATTTACATAGTCAATGGAAATTCTATTCTTGACGCATAGTGTACTCGCAACTCAAGATCTTTTCGGGGAATCACAGTGATTGGCGTCGGGATCCTCGCGGTGTCGAAGCGAGCCTATCGGTCGCATTCTGCATGTGAAGAGTCGGTTGAGATTAGTGAAGCTTGGGCTAGGTCACGGTTGTGACGAGAGAAGCGATTTTGGCGGTGACGGCAACACGTGCCTCCATGTCATGTTTCTGTCCGCAACTTTGTCGGTTGTTACGACGGACTTTCTTTTAAGCAAATTTCGTAATCCCCAGGGTGATTTATTTATTTCCGGCAGGAACGTCCGCGATTGGCTATATGTATTTTATGTTTTGTGGGCCGGATGTGATACTCGGAGCCCCTGCGCAGAAAACAACTTTTTTTTTTATTTTGCTTTTAGCTTTCTTAGCGCTCGTATCCAGCTGACATATATAGTGAGACAGAAAGAGATCTAATCGCAGCGGAGTATAACAAGTATGAGCTTTTGCAATTCACATATTTTAGCGTTGCCAGGAATATCCATTATACATGTTGGCTCCTTTTGACATCCTTCTCAACGCGCCAATAACAACAGGTAATGTTGTTGTCTTCAGATATCACATTCTGCTGATTTCGATCTCGAGGTCCTTGCATTTACTTCTCGAACGTTTTCAAATATGTATTTTTTTCGGCTGCGGATGCAACATCTATCAATATACATATATTTTGTGATGTCAACGAACACTCGTTGCCACTTTTGTGATGTCAATTAATACTCGTTGTCACTTTCGTAATGCTCGTTGTAGTAGAGACTTCGTAATCGCAGATACAACCATAGTACACCGTTGAACAATACTGGTGTCAGACGCCTTCGAATAACACTCACACTAATAGTACTTGCTCGAGAATATTCGCTCGAATAGTAACACGTGTGGGGATTCGAATAAAGAAATAGTATAGTGAATAGAGTAGAGAATAGTGGTCCGTATAGTAATAGAGGATAGACTAGAAATAACGATCCATATAGTAATAGAGGATAGACTAGAAATAGCGATCTTTTGGGCCTCATGCTACTTTCTACTTATGAATTTCCTCTATGGTTAAGTGACCTACTTAATTCAATAATTGGATCACCTGTGTTTGCTCACTGGCGATCTATGTTCAAACTCAAGTGTCGGCAGCGACACTTTATTCCTATATAACAATATAAGTATACATATAGCTATGCATGTGTTTTGCTTCATCTATCGCAAGGGAGGTTGGTTCTCTATGTCGCGCTAGAAAGATTTTCTCGCCCGAGTCCATTCTTCTACTCTATAAATCAAGCATTCGCCCTTGCATGGAATATTGCTGTCATATATGGCCTGGAGCCCCTGCTGTTCGTCTTAGAATTCTCGATAAAATCCAGAGTCAGATATGCAATGTGGTTGGCCCCGATCTGACATCTCGTTTACAGTCGCTCTCTCACAGACGTGTTGTCGCCTTCCTCCGTCTTTTCTACAAATACTTTCACGGTAACTGCTCCGATGAGTTAATTTCGATAGTTCCCAAACTGCATGAATTTAAGCGTGCTACTAGGTTGGCATCTCAGTGCCACCCTTTCGCTGTCGAAACGGTTAAATGTAGCCGTCTCTTCTACTTCAATAGCTTCATGTCTTGCACTTCTCATCTCCCCTCCTCTTATTTGCTTCCTTTATAGCTATAATCTCCAATTATTCAAATTCAATGTCAATCGACATCTCCAGATGCCTTGATCTGTTCATATTTTCCTCTTTCACGCCTCTTTACTCTTGCTCCTACTCCCTGTAACCGCTTGCGTGCTAGTGGCACTCCCTCCTTGCTTGGGATGAAAATTTTTAAAAAAAAACGAAAAAAAAACATGATTTTTCATTCTAAGGTTTGGTTGATTTGCATGGATTTCAATCTGAACACAATTCCAAAGAACGGTACCCTTTTTATTTTGCTTAACTTGTTGATTATGTTCCCACCAATTCTTTTCGCGATGGTGGTTAAATAATAACTAGTTTATGTGCTAAGCAGCCATTATTATTATTATTATTATTATTATTTGACTCTCACATCTTTGTCCTTCAACAGTTAAATAGGCTGCATGGCTTGGAAATAAAGTATAAGCCTTTGGAGACATTTGAATTCTTTATCACTGCTGTTTTTATATCGGTCATTGAATAACGAATCAGGAGTTACAGTAAAAATCAGACGAAATCATATAGAGAACAAAATAATTAAAACTTCATCTAAAAATTTCGAATAACTCCAGGCGATTACGTGTACGATTACACGAGCGGCAAAAATAAAAATGAAGGGAAAAAATGACGTTTTATTCTATTTTATTTTGTTACTTTGTTCATTGTTTATTTTTTTATTATTCATTTATTTATTTTGTGTGTGTGTGTGTGAGTGTGTGCGCGTATTTTTTTGGTGAAGGAGAGTGGTTCTTTTTTTTTGTTTTTTAATTTAATAAAATACAATAAAGCAAAAAATGAATTTATTTTAAAATCCCCAACTTTGGTAAACGGATAATCTTTTCTTTATCAATTGTAAAAAATAACGATTATCTCTTTTCTAATCCGTTATTAAGAACATGCAAGATTTAAAGCAACGGATTTAAATGGCATTATTCCATTTTAAACAAACTGAAATTATTCGCCTGTCGAGCAAATCAATTGTCTTTTAGATGCGCAGTGGACAGATGCGAAGATCAGAATTTCCGAAAGTAACAACATATATATATATATATATATATATATATATATATATATATATATATATATATATATATGATTAATATAAATATAAAATTGTCACTTAGCTGATTGATGAATACGTGACAAATTGTATATTTGTATTAATTCTCTAAATGCTCTATATCTGACATCGAACACTTTATTGGTGGCCTTAAATATCCTTTCTTTCAGACTTCCATTGACTGACAGCATTTCAGGCTTCTCACTATCTTTGTTGTCAATATATATATATATATATATATATATAATTAGGAAAAAGGGTTCTCGTGGTTTGTTTTTTATATGTAAAATAGATAGGTTAGTTATTAAAACAAGGACAAATGAAAGGGTACCAATATAATCAGTACGATAAATATTTATTAAATATTAATTATTAACTATACGACAGAAATGAAGCACGGAAAGAAGTGTTTAAGATCGGAATTTTAGGTCCTTTATCAACGCACACCGAGGAATCGATCGATTTTTTGCTAACAATAGGATTGCCAACAGAAAATACACCGTCTACAAAAACATCTATCGGTGAGTTGTTCCCATTTCTTTGTTTATTTCTCGGTCTGTTGATGAAGACATGGGTGTGTCCGAAAATTCCGAACTTAAAACCTTTCATTCTGTGCTTCATTTCTGTCATATGGTCAATAATTAATATTTGATAAATGTTTATCGTACAGATTATATTGTTACCCTTTCGTTTGTCCTCGTTTTATTAACTAACCTATCTATTATATATATATATAATTAAGTAATTCATCGAGTCTAGAAGAAACCTCAACAGAATGCAGAAAGCACTGACGGCGTTTCATCCTATATTTGGGACTCTCATCAGCAGTGCGCATCCACGACCGAGAATTGAAACACGAACAGTTACGTTATCATCAAACGTCATCCCAACTGTACTTCGGTGACGAAGAGGTAGCGAATTAGACTCGATATATCGCCGCTCGATCACATATTCCGTGGTGGAACTCATCCGAGTTTCCCTTCCCCATAGGACTGCGCCTCCACGACTACAATCCCAAGCCGCTATATTCAGAGCATTAGAAGCCTATTCAAGCAAGAATATACAAGTGATAGATATTATTAAGAGGATTTGAGATAATTATAATTAAGTAATTCATCGAGTCTAGAAGATATATATATATATATATATATATATATATATATATATATATATATATATATATATATATATATAATATAAGTTCTACCTGGATTCTATCCTCTTGGAATTTTTTATATGTATATATATGTGTATGTATGTATGTGTATATATTTTAGATATACATATATATATGTATGTGTATATTAACCACTAATATTATCTACATATATATATATAGACTATAGTCCATTAGTTTATAGGAACTCCAAAATTTCGAAAAATTAACGTATCAAATTGAAAGTTACGTGCTTTTTTCAAAACTAATTTACTTGCTCTCTACAGGCCAGAGGGACTTTCTCTCCATGAATTTTTTTTTATCATTTATTCAATAAAAATAATAACAATAATAATAATAACAATGATAATAATAACAGTAATAATAACAATAATAATAATAACAATAATAATAATAACAATAGTAATAATAACAACAGTAATAATAACAATAATAATAATAACAGTAATAATAATAGCAATAATAATAATAACAATAATAATAACGGTAATAATAAAAATAATAATAATAACAATAATAATAATAAGAGTAATAATAACAATAATAATAATAACAATAATAATAATAATAATAATAACAATAATAATAATAACAGTAATAATAATAGCAATAATAATAATAACAATAATAATAACGGTAATAATAAAAATAATAATAATAACAATAATAATAATAACAATAATAATAACAATAATAATAATAACAATAATAATAATAACAGTAATAATAAAAATAATAATAATAACAGTAATAATAACAATAATAATAATAACAGTAATAATAATAACAATAATAATAATAACAGTAATAACGAAAATCAGCCATTCCTGCCTAAAGTTTCCTTGATATTTTAGCTCTTTTTAGATAAGCTACTTTATTGCTTCTTGCTAATATTAGGACTGTCGGATTTTAAATTTATGTAAAGCCGTCTCGAAAAAATAATTGAACACAATGCACAAATGGATTAAATTGTTTCATCATCCTAGCTTAGTAGGAGTTTATTAAATAAATTTCAGTCCCTGAAAACTGTAATATATCTTTGAAGATCTTCAAAAAACTATCAAAATACAAGGACCATTAAATCGAAATCTCAAAAATGAGGGCATCAATAATTCTAGTTGTAGCTGGAGCCCTCGGATTGATTGGAAAAGATTCCAGTAGACTCATTGAAGGGATTCCTGGTTGCCCATGTCTTAAAGAAATACAGTTTAAGAGACTTATATAAGAGACTTCTTCTCTGGTCCCGACAACTCTCTTATATCCGGGTTACACTGTACAAAAATTGTCATCACAAGTACAGGCCACACCTTACGAAGGGCTTTATCTATGTAAAATATGTGATTTTTTTTTCTTAAACTGCTCAGTGGAAAATGTCATGATGCTATTTCTAACCTTTGGTCTCTGATCGGGATCCGGAAAGAAATGAGTATACGCCAAAAATCAAAGGAAATAAAATAATAATAATAATAATAATAATAATAGCTAGTTCCTTCTCCGAAGAAAAAATACTGATGAAGGTCAATACACAACCTAGTAGCTAAGGAGTTCAGGACTTAAAGGTGAAATTAAGGGGTTTATTCTTGCTGCACAGGATCAGGGCCTGCTACCGCGCAACTACCAAGATAATATCTCGCATCATAGTACGGACCGAAAATGTAGGTTTTGTGGCTGATACATTGAAGCTTTTCATCACCGCATCTCGGGATGCTCAATGCTAGCACCCAATGATAAATATCCAGAAACAATTGATCATCTTATATCAGGTTGCACAGTATTGGCACCCACTGAATATAAAACCCGGCATGTGTGTATATGTGTGTGTGTATGAGTGTGTGCAAAATAGAGAGTAATAAAAATGACGGATAAAAGATTAATTCCTACCGTAGATAATTAAATTTAAAATTGAACAATTTTAAGAGAGTCTCTATTGTTAAAATTGTTTTATTTTAAACTCTCACTGCGTTCAATTTATAATTTTCATTTTTATTGTAACTATGCATGCATAGAGCAAATATACGGTTCAGCTATTTCACAAACGAACTAACAACTTTTCTACTATTTTTCAACTTTTCAACTATTTTCGCAAACGAACTAACAACCTATCACCTACACTTACAGAGGAAGAAACTGTAATTCTTCATTCAAATCTCACGATGCAAACTTTAACTGTCCGAAAGTATTCAAACTTTCGATAAAAAGCAACAATAAGTTGTGAAAAGACTAACGAAATATAATAATGAAACTATTTCTCTTCCATTTTTTTTATTTTCTTCAATAAAGATTTTATTTTATTAAATACATTTAACAAAAGATTTGGCATTGATATAAACGTGCTATGAATATGGAAGGCGCCATTTGCATTTTAAAAACAAGACAAAAATACTTGCAATCTACTTTAATTATTCCAGAGAGCAAAATCAATGCTTCTTCATGCAAAGCTGCTAATGAACTGTTTTCTCGTCAAACAATTTAAAATTAGTCAACTATTCTGCGATTGTGATTAGCATACAAAATGATCGGGATCCAGAAGATTCGTATAAGGAACACTGGTCTAAGAAATATGGGTCTAAGCACTCGTTTAAAGAACATACGTATAAGAAGTATTCGTCTAGGGAATAATGGTGTAATGTGTTGGTATTAATATACAAAAAAATGCATGCCAATAAATGCTTATAAACGATATATATCATCAGTAATTAATGTTGTGTAGTTACCTTAAACATAGTAGCAGTAGCAGTCATAAAATAAAATTCATATCAGCAGCAGCTCTCGAATATAAAAATACGTGAACCCTAAAGCAACGCTCTCTCTCTCTCTCTCTCTCTCTCTCTCTCTCTCTCTCTCTCTCTCTCTCTCTCGTTTTCTTCTTTTGAACTGGTGTCATGAACTTTCCACGCTGAAGCTAAAAGGGCTGTGAACGCTACACACATTAAAAACACAAACAAAGTAAGTCTCACCCAAATATATTGATAAACATTTCGTTGTGTATACAATTTACGTCTAATAAAAGAAAGTCTTGTTTTAAATTTTCCTTTTGTTAATTTGTTTAATAAATGGTATATTGCATTACAAATCATTTGATCAGTTATTTTGTGCATATACTCTTTTCACCAAAAATTAGTTCGTGTACTATAAAATATTCCCATAGGAAACCTTAGACATTTAATTATAGAATTAGTTAATCCCTAAAGCTGATATAAGTGCCTTAAATATTATTCTGTAATATATTAACTATCAAAATTGAGTATTTTGTACATGAATATAGTGTTAATTCATTTTAAAAATATTATTATGGGACCAATGGTCCTAAGACAGGCATTTTATAGACCAATGTCCTTAAACAGGTTTCCCTTAGACCAATATCCTTTAGACCAATGTCCTTAGACCAATATTAACAAATGTTCCTAAATCCAATGTGATCACTTACAAAGACAACAGGAAAAATATAAATCAATTCTGAATCGACATACACAGCATTTTATCTTATTTATTTCGTATTTCTCACAGTGGCAACGGAGATGTGGTTCTATTGAAGAATTCTAATACCATGGACAGAACATGTGAGCAGTAAGGAAGGTTAAGAAAATTAGCACGAAAAGGACTCATACAGCGAGAAAGAAAATTGAAATTTCTGGGCCATATAATACAGAAGGGGGGATTTTAGAATTGTACACCCACAGGACATATTGCAGAGATTAACAGATTGAGATAGATAGATAGATAGATAGATAGATAGATAGATAAGAGATTGAGATAGATAGATAGATAGATAGATAGATAGATAGATAGATAGATAAGAGATTGAGATAGATAGATAGATAGATAGATAGATAGATAGATAGATAGATAGATAGATAGATAGATTGAGATAGATAGATAGATAGATAGATAGATAAGAGATTGAGATAGATAGATAGATAGATAGATAGATAGATAGATAGATAGATAGATAGATAGATAGATAGATAGATATGAACAGACTGAGATAGATAGATGCAGAGTGAAGCAGCGAATAAGCTACCTAACGAGTTTATATAAATGGATGGCAAGAAATGGCTGTGATTTGATAGTAAAGGCAAAAATGTTGATTTAGAGATAGAAAAGATAGGAAGCTGTGAAGAGTCATGTTCGGGCCTGTCTTGAAGGCACATAAATGGAACACCGTTCAATCCAGCTAACCCTGTAATATAACACAACTTCTGACCACAATAAGGATTTTTTAAATTTATTTTAAGGCATTTAAGGTCAAATTGCTAAACATTTTGCCAAGACAAACTCCTTAAACTCGACCCGTCCGCAGAAATCTTAAAAACACACAGATGACACACATTTCCCGATAAATCCTTCCAACGAACAGGTTTAACAAAAAGAGATGAGATTGCATACGAAAGCGTAATTTGGCGTCGATTATTTGCCATCTAATGTGACGCCAGATCAAGGACATTTCTCCCAGCTACAACCAAAAAAAAAAAAAAAAAAAAACATGATGGAACCATTACATTGCTCTTAATTTGGTTAAAAACGCCTTGATCTCGATCAAAGCTGTCGCCTCGAATACGCCCGATGGATTTGTCAAGCGATGCAAGTAGTGCAAAGAAGAAGAAAAAAAGAGAAAACCTTTAACGAGATGTTAAAAGACGTCAAGAAGGAAGAGACTGCAAAGATGCGCATATAGTGAACTGACAATCAAATGTCACAAACGAAAAAATGTGGGTTATTTCCAAATCGATATTTTTAAACTGATAAAAAATATGAGGCCATATTCGATTAAAAGTATCAAATACTTCGTGCAATTATTTCTGTCAGTTCATATCTATCTATCTATCTATCTATCTATCTCAAGTCATTTCATGTCTTCTCTCAGACTGTTCGTATCTATCTATTTAACTATCTCGGTCTGTTCATATCTATTTATTTCAGTCTGTTAATATCTATCTCAGTACGTTCATATCTATCTATCTCAGCCTGTTCATATCTATCTATTTGTCTATCTATCTATCTCAGTCTGTTCATATCTATTTATCTATATCTCAGTCTTCAGATAGTGTTCATATCTATCTATCTATCTACCTAACTATATTGGTCTATGCATTATCTATCTATCGCAGTCTGTTCATTTCTACTATCTCTCTATCTCAATCTGTTCATATCTATCTATCTATCTATCTCAATCTGTTCATATCTATCTATCTATCTATCTCAATCTGTTCATATCTATCTATCTATATTTCAGTCTGTTCATATCTATCTATCTATCTATCTTGGTCTATGCATCATCTATCTATCTATCTATCTATCTATCTATCTCAGCCTCTTCATATCTTTGTAGCCCTGTTGCTATATGCTTCGCTGGATGCCACTATTACTTTGGTCATCCGGTACATAATGACCAATCTGACCTAAATTCACAATTTCACTTTTCACGCAATAGTCCATAAATGATAGCAACCTGAATATTCATCTATCTACCCGAGTCTCATTCTATACATATCTATCTATCTATCTATCTATCTATCTATCTATCTGTATTAGTCTGTTAACATCTATATATGAAGTGGATATTGAAGTCAATACCCAGAGGCGACAGTCGGTTTCATGCTAAACGCAATCGTCAGGCCGTACACATTGTGTTTCTGCTCGACTATTTATATATGCAGGTCAGTGACGCATTGTGGGTAGTCTATTGTGCTGTATTGTGGGTAATCCACTTTTATATTTACATACGCTCTATCCCTGATATTGAGTACTTTAAGCCATAAATATGGCATACCTTAAAAACTATATACCATCATTTACATATATATATATATATATATATATATATATATATATATATATATATGTGTGGAAATTGTTCGTGATTGTACTCAAAAGACCAGAGGAGGCGCCGTGTGTTAAGGCTAACATTATTTTTTGTATCTAACGGATGTTGAACAAGTCAATAATATCGACTGGGTCACCGTAGAAAGTGGGTAGGATGTTGAAAGACCGAAAACCCATAATGATCATCCACTAAAGATGTCACTGACGATGTGTGCTAAACCATCAGAGATATATTTCATAATATATATATATATGTGTGTGTGTGTGTGTGTGTGTCTGTGTATGTATGTATGTATTTAGGCAGCAAATTCTCTTTTAAGCATGTCTAATTAAATAAATTACAAACATTGTTTGCTTGTTTTTAGTATAATCCTTTTATATTCACGAATATTTTTCCGTCTATTACAATTAAATGAGACAAGAAACGCACAGTAACTGTGAAAATATATCTATCTACCTGTGTCTCAATCCCTGCATATCTATCTATTTATCTATCTATCTATCTATCTATCTATTATAGTGCATTTCTTGCAATATTTTGATTGTAATACACGGAGAAATATTGGCGAATATGAAAGGATTATCGTAAAAATAAGCAGACATAATGTTTGTAATTTATTTAATCAGATTTTCCTAAATGATATATATATATATATATATATATATATATTATAAATTAACTGGTTTAAAAATAACACATATATTTCTAAAATACCACATATACCATATATTTCTAAAATGCCACATTAATATATTTAAAAATATATTAAAATTAACTGAATTAAATACATATATATATATATATATATATATATATATATATATATATATATATATATATATATATATATATATTAAAAAGAAGAGAGATACCGCAAATGTTTTTGGTTGTAATGTGGATTTCTATAAAAATATTATGCTTTATTTTCCATAATTTTACTACACGTGTTTCTGGTCATCAGGTAAAGAGTGGAGATTTCCACATATTATTAAAAATAATTTTTTTTTCTCCTTTATGTTTTTCAATGTTAAAAAGTGCCCTGTTTATCTCAGATTGCCCTGGATTGGATCCAAGTGTGGAAGTATAATTAGGCAAATTTCATCTAATGTTCGTCGTTGTTTTTTCTCGGCTGAGGTTTGTATAGTTTTTCAAACCCGGCCTATGTTTCGTTCTGGGTGTAAGGAGGTTCTCCCTCCCCATCAAATTAATTCTATTGTTTACAAATACAATTATAGTTGTGGTGCTGACTACATAGGGAGAACGACTCAACGCCTGAACATGAGAATTAAACAACATATTCCGACTAAGATCAAGAATCACACATTGTCGATGAATGGACGTGTCCCGAATACCTATGGTTCCGCCATATGTGAGCACCTCTTAAATAACAGAGGGTGTGCGGCTAACTTTAGTGTGGACGGGTTCACTGTGTTGTCCTGGTCACACTCTTTACTTCATCTCAAGGTGCTGGAGGCACTTTATATCGGGTCCAGCAAGCCTTCCCTCTGTAAACAGCGTGAATGCTTGTTGGGGCTCGCTGTTATTCGTCACTAGATCCTTGTGCTCATATTTTTTTCTTTTATCCCCCTTTCCTTCTCATTGCATATTTTCTAGTGTTTTTAATTTAAGATGAATCTCCCGTGGAAGCCTGAAGAGCGGGAGCGAAACCGGTTGCTTCGCTTTTAATATGTCTTGTAATATTAAGCTTCACACTTTTATTTCTGTTATTAAATTTTGTACCTACAAAAATATTTTCCAATATATATATATATATATATATATGTGTGTGTGTGTGTGTGTGTGTGTGTGTGTGTGTGTGTGTGTGTGTGTGTGTGTGTGTGTGTGTGTAATGAACTAAGTGTGTGTGTGTGTATAATGAACTAACTGGAGAAAAAAAAGGGAACATAGCTCTTATCTCAAATGTCAACTTAAAAGAGACTATTTGACCAACACAAGGAATGTTAATAAACTCATGTTAAAAAGATAAAAAAAAAACAAATAAATAAATAAATAATAAAAAAACAAATGAAAACTACAGACAAAAGTTCGTTTTCTTCATCAAGACATTCATTTCTGTAGTTTACTGCTACAGCAAGCAAAGGCATTTTTTCTCCCGATGATGGCCATGTTGGCCGAAACTAGTCGAGGAATATAAATGAAATAATAATAATAAAAGCATAAGAATATTAATCTACAACCCAGTATGTCTGAAGATTTTAATTGATTTTTTTAAATAATTTTTATCGTTCAAAATATATACATATATATATATATATACATATACATATATAGTGGATATCAAAAATACTTTTACAAACTTTGGAGGCGAGTTCCTCACACCAAAACAAGAACAAAAGTTAATATAAACATATATCCGCAAATCCTTCGTTTTTTAGTTATTAAGTTTAAAAGAAGTTTACGGTTGATGGCACTGTTTTGCTATGAAGACTATGTTACATTTGTTATTCGTGTACAATTGTGGGTAGTGTGTCTTCAATGTTTAACTGAGTTAACTGTAGAGTTAACTGAAAACTGTTTTGTTTAACAATGGCAGGATATTCGTGAGCAGGGAGATATAATTTTTACATACGGTCGCGCAATGATAATGGACGCGAGAACGCATGGCTGTATCAGATTGCGTTTCCAGACCGAAGGCAGCCGAGTCATCCAACATTTTCTGCTGTCTATCGTCGCATTGGTGAGACAGGATCTGTATCCGTATCATTTGCAACATGTGCAGAGTCTTTCGCCCTCTGATCACTCACCAATGGAGAACTTTTGCCGATGGTTTATTGCACAAACTGCCGAACCGTTGTTTGTCTCTTCAGTCTCGTTTACGAATGACGCAACATTTGGAAGAGATGGAATAACAAATTTTCACAACCAACATTTGCGGGCGAATTGGAATCCCCCATGGTACAATACAGGCTATACACCAGCGTCAGCTTAAGATTAATATATATATATATATATATATATATATATATATATATATATATATATATATATATATATATATCGGTATCCTTCTTATTCAGCTATTTACTTATTTATCTAGCGATGCGAGTCTGTTCATTATTTATCTAAATTTGTTCATTACATATCTATCTCAGTCTGTTCATTATCTATATATTTATCTATCTCTGTTCATATCTATCTATCTATCTATCTCTATATATATCTATTTCGGTATTCTTCATCTCTCTCTCTCTCTCTCTTTATATATATATATATATATATCGGTACTTTTCATCTCTATCTATATCAGTCTGTTCATTAACTATCCTCTTATTATCTCTCTTGATAATAGTATTTGAAATAATAAAAACTTTGCATTAAAAACAAACCTATTGATTCTTTTTGTACTCATTGGGTGTTAGCATTGAGCATCCTGAGATGCGGTGATCAAAAGCTTCAATGTATCAGCCGCAGAAACTACATTTTGGGTCCGCACTATGATGCAAGATATTATCTTGGTGGTTGTGTGGTAGCAGGCCATGGTCCTGTGCAACAAGAATAACCCCTCAATTTCACCTTTAAGTCCTGAACTTCTTAGCTACTAGGTTGTGTATTGACCTTCATCAGTATTTTTTCTTCGGAGAAGGAACTAGCTATTATTATTATTATTATTATTATTATTATTTTATTTCCTTTGATTTTTGGAGTATACTCATTTCTTTCCGGGTCCCAATCAGAGACCAAAGGTTAGAAATAGCATCATGACATTTTCCACTGAGCAGTTTAAAAAAAAAATCACATATTTTACATAGATAAAGCCCTTCGTAAGGTGTGGCCTGTACTTGTGATGACAATTTTTGTACAGTGTAACCCGGATATAAGAGAGTTGTCGGGGCCGGAGAAGAAGTCTCTTATATAAGTCACTTACACTGTATTTCTTCAAGACATGGGCAACCAGGAATCCCTTCAATGAGTCTACTGGAATCTTTTCCAATCAATCCGAGGGCTCCAGCTACAACTAGAATTATTGATGCCCTCATTTTTGAGATTTCGATTTAATGGTCCTTGTATTTTGATAGTTTTTTGAAGATCTTCAAAGATACATTGCAGTTTTCAGGGACTGCCATGTTAAGAAGGCACATTTTGTCTTTGCAGTCTTTAATCACGATGTCTGGCGATTAGATTTGATTATTCTGTCCGTGTATGTTGTAAAATCCCATAAAATTGTTACAGGTCTTATTTCCGTAAACGGGTCTGGATGGTGTTCATACCAATTTCTTTTAGTTTCTTTTCTGTAAAAGTCGCAGATTTTCCAGTGCAGATATTGGCCCACTCGGTCATGTCTGGTTTTATATTCAGTAAGTGCCAATACCGCACATCCTGATACAAGATGGTCAATTGTTTCTGGATATTTATCACAGAATCTGTATTTTTGGTTAACACTATTTTCCAGTATATGTGCTTGGTAATTTCAGTTTCAGCTTTTAACTCTGCTCTACGTAGCCATTGATGTGTACGGGGTTTGTTTACCTCAACTTGTTTGATACGGACTTGTTTGATATTGACTGTGAAGCGGTTTATCTTGCTATGGTCTGTGTATTTGGTCGCTTGCATTTGCCTTTGCTTTCTTTTTAAATAATTTTGCAGCTGCAATCGGTGTATTATGCTTTATTTGCCTATCTTCACCCACTTTTTTTTAAGAGTTTCACCCCAAGCAAGGCGGGAAGCGACTAGTACGCAAGCGGTTACAGAGAGTTGGAGCGAGAGTAAAGAGGAGTGATAGAGGAAAGGATGAAGAGAAGGATAGATCAAGGCATAACTCAATTCTGAATCTGTTGGCTTCCTTTATAACTGAATAAAGTTTCTTACTTCTTTCATGCTCTTTGACACAGATCATCATCCAGTCTCCTGTAGTTTTCAAGTATCTTTGAAGGCCAATTGTAGATGTTTTGTAAGACAGTTCTAGTTGAACTACTCCTCTACCTCTTTCGGATCTGGGAAAATACAGACGATCAACGTTTATATCTTGGGTTGGATAAGGTTTTATAACTTGGGATGATGCATGCGGTGGCATGTGAGAAGCTTTCTTGTTTTGGTATCCATTTTCTTAATGCCAGCTATGGTCTAGTTAAGGATGTTGAAACTGTATTGCCCCACAGGGACAGCGAAGGTGTTTATGGCTGATATTCTGTTTTTGAATTCAGCTCGGTATTAAGGACCAGACGCACACATGTGTCGTACTCCTTTCTTATTTTCTCTTTCATTTGGGTATGCTGTATTTCATCTTCTTCGATAATTCATAGGTGCTTATAGACTTCTACTTGTTCCAGTTCCCTAATCTTTGTGGTAAAATCTAAATCTATTGAGTTTGTTTCAGTAATTCTCCCTTTCTTAAATGTTACTTTTGCACATTTATTTAATTCGAAATCTATACCTATGCCGTCACTAAAACATTGTACAGTATTGAGGAGACCCATCAACTTATTGTCGTCCTTGGCAAAGATTTTGAGATCATCCATGTTAAGCAACGTCGAGCCTGGTCAGTACCTAGATGGGTGACAACTAAGGAATACCAGGTGCGGTTGGTGTGATGGATAATGGTTCGGAATTGTTAATCGGAGAGCCGAGTTTAAATTCTGGTTGGGTTCGTTATATTCACTTGGTGTTTTTTTTTCGTTGTTGTTGGTGAATATCATGTTGGTTGAAAAACAATTTCATCCGACCAAAATACAATTTCATCCGACCAAAAAACAATTTCATACGACCAAAAACAATTTCATTCAACCAAAAAATAATTTCATCCGACCAAAAATAAATTCATCCGAACAAAAAAAAATTTCATCCGACCAAAAAATAATTTCATACGACCAAAAACAATTTCATCCGACCAAAATACAATTTCATACGACCAAAAAACAATTTCATACGACCAAAAACAATTTCATCCAACCAAAAAATAATTTCATCCGACCAAAAATAAATTCATCCGAACAAAAAAAAATTTCATCCAACCAAAAATAATTTCATCCGACCAAAAAATAATTTCATCCGATCAAAAAACAATTTCATCCGACCCAAAAATAATTTCATCCGACAAAAAAATAATTTCATACGACCAAAAACAATTTCATCCAACCAAAAAATAATTTCATCCGACCAAAAATAATTTCATCCGACCAAAAAATAATTTCATCCGACCAATCAATGCTAAATAAATAGAAACCTAATCTATTTTTCTTACTGACTATTCTCTCATCAATGATCCTGGTTGTAAGTTTGTTTATGAAGTGGTTTCTTCACCTTTTATTAGCTTATTGATAATAAAATGAAGTAATTCGCTTTCTATGATGGGAGATATTTAGCAGTCTCTCTCACTGTCAAGTTATCAGGTACTTAAAATATTCTTTACGTCCTGACTGAATGAATTGCCGTAATATCGGTGTAACACGAAGAAAAATCCCCAATGGTGATTGAATACTTTCTTGTTTCCTTTATCTATGTAAAATATGTGATTTTGTATTTAACTGCTCAGTGGAAAATGTCATGATGCCATTTCTGACCTTAGGTCTCTGTTCGGGACCCGGAAAGAAATGAGTACACATCAGAAATCAAAGGAAATAAAATAATAATAATAATAATAATAGCTAGTTCCTTCTCCGAAGAAAAAATACTGATGAAGGTCAATACACAACCTAGTAGCTAAGGAGTTCAGGACTTAAAGGTGAAATTGAGGGGTTATTCTTGTTGCACAGGACCATGGCCTGCTACCACACAACCACCAAGATAATATCTTGCATCATAGTGCGGACCCAAAATGTAGTTTCTGCGGCTGATACATTGAAGCTTTTGATCACCGCATCTTAGGATGCTCAATGCTAACACCCAATGAGTACAAAAACCGTCAATGTAGGACAGGGTAGGTCCGTATCTGCCCTGAAAGATCTGTTACGACTAAGGGATGAAAATAGCTGCAAACTGGTATGTACATCATCCGGAATATGTAGTTTAGGGTGCAAATGCTATTTATCCTCTTTTCTATCAACACAAATCAAGCAATACAAACAAATTTCCAAGACATTATTATCAAAGACAGAAAAGAAAGAGTTAGTCTATTGATTGATAGGATCGTACCAAGTGACAAAAACATCTGTGCGAAGGTTTTCTGAAAAAGTAAATGCAAATTCATGGAGATGGAAATAGAAATAAATGCGCTATTTAAAAACTAAAACTGTTCCTTTTGTGTTTGGAGCTCTTGGTCTGATAAAGAAAGGAACTCAACAACAGATCAACACGCGCTATCTCGCCAGGAAATCCACAAAATAGTTTTAACAAGAACAGCCCTTAACTTGCGAAGAGCTGTGTCCATTTAATTTTTCTCTTAATAGCTGTTCTTTGTATAATTAAGTGGCAATAAAAAAAAATCATATCCTTCGTTCGCCCTAGGGCATTGGTTATGATCCGGCATGTGATTATAAAACAAATACATATCAAAAAGATTTTTTTTCAAATTAATAATAATAATAATAATAATAATAATAATAATAATAATAATAATAATAATAATAATAATTGGCCTTCAGTGATACCTGGAAACTACAGAAGACTGGGTGGTATGTGTGTTATGTGTCAAAGACCATAAAAGTAGTAAGCGACTTTATTCCGCAATAAAGGAAGCCAACAAGTTCAAAATGGAGTTTCAAATGTGTGCAGAAATACAAGTAATGCACAATACACCGACTGAAGCTGCAAAATACTTAAAAAAAGAAAGCAAAGACAAAATGCAACCGGCCAGATACAGAAATAATGGCAAGATAAACCGCTTCATGGCCAATACTCTGCCCGCACCAAACAAGTTGTTGTAGACAAACCCAGTACACATCAATGGCTACGTAGTGCAGGGTTGAAAGCTGAAACTGAAGGTTTTATCCTTGCTGCACAGGAGCAGTGCTTGTTAACAAGAAATTACCAAGCACACGTACTAAAATACTGTGTTAGCTCAAAATGCAGATTCTTTGATAAATATCCAGAAACAATGGATCTTCTTGTATCAGGTTGCAAGGTATTGGCACCCACTGAATATAAAAACCCGGCACGACAGAGTTGGCCAATATCTGCACTAGAAATTCTGCAATTTCTACGGGAAGGAAACTAAAAGATATTGGTATGAATACCACCCAGACCCGATTACGGAGATAGGACCTGTTACAATTTTATGGCACTACACAATACACACTGACAGAACAATTCAAAGCTAACCGCCCAGACATTGTTATTAGAGACCGCAAACATAAATAAGTGCTTCTTTATTGATATTTCAGTCCCCGCAGACTGCAATGTATCTTTGAGAATCTTCAAAAAGCTATCAAAATACAAGGACCTTGAAACCGAAAATACAAAAATGTGGCACATGGGAACATCAACATCCCTGTTGTAGTTGGAGCCCTCAGATTGGTTGGGAAAGATTCCAGTAGACCCATTGAAGGGATTCCTGGAAGCCCATGCCTTAAAGAAATACAGAAACATTGTTCTCACTAGTACAGCCCACACCTTACGAAGGGCTTTATCTATGTAAAATATGTGTGTGTGTGTGTGTGTGTGTGTGTGTGTGTGTGTGTGTGTGTGTGTGTGTGTGTTTTGTTTTGTTTTTGTTTTTTTTTTTAAATTGGCCAGTGAAAAATGTCATGATGCCATTTCTAACATTAGGTCTCTGAGCTGGACCCGGAACGAAATGTGTACACAACAGAAACCAAAGGAAATAATAATAATAATAATAATAATAATAATAATAATAATAATAATAATAATAATAATAATAATAATCGACGTACCTGATCACCTAAACAGTTGGAACACTGAAAGAGACAAGCATCTCTGGGATCCATATTCTCCAAAGGCACACTGGGTGTGGGGTAGAGATTTGCTGGTTTCACAGAGACCACGAGTATCACCAAAACGACGGTGACGAAAGCTGTTTGTTTAATCATGTTGGTTCTTTGAGCTGAAAAATAGAAAAAGGAAATATAGTTATGACTACAGGGTGAGAACACAGCGATTCGTCAAAATATTTTTCTTTTTTTATGTTACGTGTCTACTCAGGACGTTGGCGATCATGGTCCTCCGCAATTTCCTGTCCTTTGTAGCTCTTAATTTTTTTTTCTTTTCGTTATTACGCCTAAATCCTGTTCCGCCATCCATTTACTTAAGCTCATCAAGTATGTAATTTACTGTTTTCCTCTATCCCACTTGCCCGCGATCTGTCTTGTGAGTATCAGATTCTCCAATCCCTCTTTCCTCAATATGCGCCCCACAAATAATATATTTCCTAATTTTCTCCTCCACATTCCTACTTTCATTTTCCATTCCATTAGGCTAAGTTTAGTGAATATCTATACAAAATACAAAAGACGTGATCAGCTCAAAAAACCCTTCCAGTCAAAGAAGTTTTTCTCCTCTCTGCTTATGATGTAAAACAGGAGAAAGATTCAGTATAGGGTAACCCCCAAAATGTACACACTCTTTAAATGACAATAAATGCAGTGTTTATTATATGTTTTATATGATAGACTTGCAAACTAGATTAATGGTTAAAATTAACAAATATGATGTTTGTTGACTTACAAAGATAAACGGTTTATATGAAATATTAAATAAAATTAAATGCATGCGTCTGAAAAAATAAAAGCATTCAGGAAGTTATGAAAAGTTAAAAAATGATGTTTTCGGGACACCCTATATATATATATATATATATATATATATATATATATATATATTAAAGACATTTTTGATATGTTTAACGTTCTTTTTATAGATACAAGTATAAAAAGAACGTTAAACATATCAAAAATGTCTTTAAAATAAATTGTCGGACTCTGTCCAACTCAAATATATATATATATATATATACATATATATATATATATATATATATATATATATATTTGTGTGTGTGTGTGTGTGTGTGTGTATAGGAATGATATAAATGTAGTTTTACAGTACGCTATATTTGGGGGCAAAACTGCACGATATCAGTGTTAGAGTGTATGCAAAAATAAAAGTGTACACTGAGGTAAACACAGAGCGGTGATAGTCTGTTTCATGCTTAAACGCAATTTTCATGCGATATATATATATATATATATATATATATATATATATATATATATATATATATATATATATATATATATATATAAAACATAAAAGGTTAATGGTCAGAGTTGAATCAGACCAGATAACAGTAGAATTAAAAAGTACTCAATACACGTTTGAAAAAGAAAAGAGAAGAAAAAATAACATATAGAGCCTTCTTTTAAGTTAAAAATAAAAAAATTTAACTTTAAAATGTATATTAGCCTTGCTTTTCTTCTCTTCTCGCTTCTTCTATTTCTTCTTCACATCCCCCTACTCCTCTTTTTCTATCACACCCCCTGACGTGCGTTTGTTTATTTGTTTAAAATAATATAGCGTTCATTATTTTTTTTTTTTTAAATAAAGCGTTAGGAGATCACTTGGTAAAAATGGCCTGAGGATACCGTAAAGATCTGTCACGACTAAGCGGATACAACTGATCTGATTTTTAAAGTATATATATATATATATATATATATATATATATATATATATATATATATATATATATATATATATATATATATATATATATATATATATATATATATATAAACAGGTACTTGCTCTTCAAATGAGATTTAAAATTGAATGACTTGCTGTTCCATTCTAGAGGCTCGTTAAATCTGAATGCAACGCTGAGAGTCCGTCAAATCTGAATTTAACCAAGAAGCCTATTTTCAAGATTATTTTAATATAGAAAAAGCACTAATACAGTATGTACTATAGTACATTATAAAATTTGCTAATTTATACTAAAGATTATGTTTATTTACTCAATTTTTTATATTGTAGTTAAATAATTCTTAAACCTTATATACCGAGGATCCAATATCCTATCTAAAATCTTTCACGGAAACTGATGTTCTTATAAATAACAATTATTTTAGTCATAATTATATAATATTGGTTATCATGAAAGTAAAATGAAAGGCAATCTACAATATTTTATTAATGATTAATACACAAAATTCAACATAAAGGGCCTAAGGATAAAATCCGTTTAAAAATAAATCTGATAGACCAAGTCCGTTAAATAGCCTATTCTCTTATAAATACTTAAATACTTTCATTCAAATTATTTTTGGTCGGATGAAATTGTTTTTCAACCAACATGATATTTGCCAACAACAATGAAAAAAAAAAAAAAACACCAAGTGAATATAACGAACCCAACCAGAATTGGAACTCGGCTCTCCGATTAACAATTCCGAAACATTATCCATCACACCGACCGCACCTGGTATTCCTAAGTTGTCACCCATCTAGGTACTGACCAGGCTCGACATTTCTTAACTTTGGTGATCGTACAGGGACCGAGGTTTCAATGAGATATGGTCGTAAGCCATACCACCCACACATCCAAGCTTAAACACCTGGTATTCCCAAGCGGTCACCCATTTAACTTCTGACCAGGCTCGACGTTGCTTAACTTCGGTGATCGTACGGAAACCAGTGTATCAACGTGATGTGGCAGTAAGCCATACCATCCACACATCCAAGCTTAAACACCTGGTATTCCCAAGCGGTCACCCATTTAACTTCTGACCAGGCTCGACGTTGCTTAACTTCGGTGATCGTACGGAAACCAGTGTATCAACGTGATGTGGCAGTAAGCCATACCATCCACACATCCAAGCTTAAACACCTGGTATTCCCAAGCGGTCACCCATTTAACTTCTGACCAGGCTCGACGTTGCTTAACTTCGGTAACCATACGGGAACCAGTGATTCAACGTAATTTTCCATTTTATTAATATGTATTTGGTTGTTCTTTTCTCTTGCATTTTTTATTAGAAAGTGGGATAGAGCTGTTAGCTGTAGTGGATACCGTCGGAATTTGAAATATTACCGTAAGTTAACGATCTGTACCGTTTGTAGATTTTTTTTAATCTTCAAAAGAAAGTGTTAAGCCGAATTTTCCTGGCACGACAGTCTGGAAATAATTGACAGCGCTAAATGGTTCCACGGATGACAAAGACATTACTTTCGCCCATCAAGTTGATTTCGATTGGATTCAAGTCACGTAACACGAGAACGAGAAAACGATAGAGGCAAATGAGTAAACAGGATGATGGAAGACCTTTATTGATTATGTGTAAAGTATGAATTATAATTTACGCCTGTAAGTCTGTGACTCAATCAAAGCGTGCATATATGCCCGTAACCAATATATATATATATATATATATATATATATATATATATATATATATATATATATATATATATATATATATATATATATATATATATATACCCAAGTGTGGGATTGGTATATACGGATTAAATTCCAATAACCAACAATTATTATTTTTTAAAGAGTGCTCAATACAGAGTAGAACAGATATAATCATTTATTTAAATATTACAACATAAATATGTTATAAAATCACGACAAAAATAGCCATTTCGTTTCGACACATCCAGTGTCTTATTAAGGGCAACATCATCACTTGATAAGACACTGGATGTGTCGAAACGAAATGGCTATTTTTGTAGTGATTTTATAACATATTTATGTTGTAATATTTAAATAAATGATTATATATATATATATATATATATATATATATATATATATATATATATATATATATATATATATATATATATATATATATATATTAGCGTCTATCCTCAGCGATATAGCGACTACGATATCGTTAATGCGTAACAGATTAGATAAGGGCAAAATTTCCGAGCATCCATTTTCTTGAAAGTTAGAGATTGAATACGTAGTAGAAAACCGCTTTTTAATAAGTAAACGAAAACTAGAAACATTTGCACACACACGCACACACATATATATATATATATATATATATATATATATATATATATATATATATATATATATATATATATATATACAGGGTTTATCGAGAATAATTTTACATTGTGGGTTCCTCAAACCAAAACAAGAACAAAGTCAATAAAACACATGTCCACAAAGCCTTCGTTTTTGAATTAAGTTTAAAGTTTATGTTAGATGCTGTTAAATGTACAATCCCAAATACTATCAATGTAACTAAAATGTGCTGAAGCCCCATCATGCATGAACCATTTTCTTATTAGCATGAGTACATCCTCTAGCAGGTCTGGAAGTGTGTTCGAAATAAAGCTCTTGTAGACAGTACTAAGAGAACATATGAACCTATCAAGTAGTCCCCTATAATTACAGACCACACATTAATCATAAACTGATGCTGGAGATTCCGATCCGCCCACAACTGTTGATTGCGTAAATTTGTTATCCAATCTCTTCCAAATGTTGCCTCATCCGTAAACAATAGACAAACAACGGATCAGCAGTTTGTGCATTCAACCATCGGCAAAATTTCCCCCGTGGTCAGTGATTAGAGGGCGAAAGACCCTGCACACGATGCAAATGATACGGATACAGGAGCTGATGTTGAATTACCCTTCATATGGTACTATGAGATGTATGACATTCTAGGGCCACTTGATATATTCTGATGCTTGGATCTTCTCCGAAAACCTGTAGAATGCGTTTTTCGTGACCAGGCGTATGAGCGGATCTTGGTTTTCTTCGATACGAAACCTGTCTCAGCATCACGACGATAGACAGCAGCAAAGGTTGGATGACTCGGTTGTCTTCGATTTGGAAACGCAATCTGATACAGCCGTGCAACCTCGCATCCATTACCATTCCTGCGTAAAAATCATATCTGCCTGCAATTCTTAAACGGAACAATTCCCAGTTAACCCACTACTACACACGTTGAACGCTGAAGACAGAGTAGTCACAAATGTACACGAATGCCAAATGTAACCTAGTCTAAATGGCAATACAGCACCATCTACCGTAAACTTCCTTTAAATTTCATAACTCAAGAACGAAGGATTTGCGGACATGTTTAAATGAACTTTTTACCTTATTTTGGTGGGCGGAACCCGCCCCCCCAAAGATTGTAAAAGTATTTTTGATACCCCGATATATATATATATATATATATATATATATATATATATATATATAACAGGGGTTAGACAAAATTATGTGAACATCTTGTAAAAATAGCATTTTTTTTTCAATTCCGGTATTTCCGGGTATTTGTAAACCTCAAACCGGCATAAAAGGTAACTGCTCAGCGTTTAATCCTTTATCTTTTCCGCTTAATTAAGACATTCTTTATATTCAGGTGAAAGAGTTACATACTAAAATGCGTGATCTGTCGGATATTCAAAGAGAACAAATAGTTGGTGCTCGATTAGCAGGAGCATCCGTGACCAAAATGTCTGAATTATTGAATAACTGAAGTGTCACGAGCTGTAGTGTCCACGGTTGTGACAGCTTACACAAAACAACGGCAAAACATCATCAGCAAAGAGGAATAATAGTGGACGGAAACCAAAGTTGACCGAAAGAGACCGACGAGCTTTAAAATGAATTGTGGCAAAAAAACATCAAACTACTGCAGCAAAAGTGACATGAAGAACTCATTACTCACCTAATCAATACAGTTTCTACACATACAGTACGTCGGTCGCTCCACAGAGCAAGTATCCACGGAAGGGCTGCGATTACTAAACTTCTGATCACAAAGACGAACGCCAAGTTATAGAAAATGGTGTAATGATCAGAAAAATTGGAATGGAAAAACGTTATTTGGCCTGATGAGTCTTCTTTCACGTTATTTCCTACAAACTGGCGAGTTTATGTCTGGAGAACACCGCCGCGTGAAGCCTAGGATCCGGATTGCGTAGTCCCGACAATCAAACATGGATGGTGCTTAGTAATGATTTGGCCAGCATTTTCCTGGTAGTCTTCTGGTTTTATCATCACTCAGTGGTAGAATTACTGCAGATAAATATCTCGACATATTCAATGACAATGTCCTTACAATGGCTACCATACTGTTGTGAGAAAGTGGCATATTCCAAGATGATAATGAACCTACAAATACTGCAAAGAAAATTAAGTCATGGTTTGATGAGCATGATAACGTAATTAAACATTTTCCATGGCCAGCATTATCACCTGATCGCAACGTAATTGAATCATTTTGGGGAGTTCTAGAACAGAGAGTTAGTAACAGATTTCCTCCTCCATCGACGCTGAAGCAATTTTCCGAGATTTTGATTAAAGAATGGGATAAAATTCCACTAGAAACAATTCAAAACTTATTTGATTCCATTCCACGTTGAATCAAAGCAGTTTTAATGAAGGTCCAATACCTAATAGTTAATAAATAAATGTTTAAGACAAGTGTTCACATTATTTTGTCTAACACCTGTATATATTCATGGGGGGTGATTATGATACTAATATGAGTGCGTGATGAAAATATGACCCAATCAACTTCCTAAAATATGAGCAAATATCAAGGAGGTAGTTTATTGGGCTTGAACATTTCAACACACTTCGTAGATAGATAGATAGATAGATAGATAGATAGATAGATAGATAGATAGATAGATAGATAGATAGATAGATAGATAGATGCGAGAATGAGATAGATAGATAGATAGATAGATAGATAGATAGATAGATAGATAAGAGATTGAGATAGATAGATAGATAGATAGATAGATAGATAGATAGATAGATAGATAGATAGATAGATAGATAAGCGAATGAGATAGATAGATAGATAGATAGATAGATAGATAGATAGATAGATAGATAAGAGAATGAGATAGATAGATAGATAGATAGATAGATAGATAGATAAGAGAATGAGATAGATAAGAGAATGAGATAGATAGATAGATAGATAGATAGATAGATAGATAGACAGATAGATAGATAAGAGAATGAGATAGATAGATAGATAGATAGATAGATAGATAGATAGATAGATAGATAGATAAGCGAATGAGATAGATAGATAGATAGATAGATAGATAGATAGATAGATAGATAGATAGATAAGATAAGAGAATGAGATAGATAGATAGATAGATAGATAGATAGATAGATAGATAGATAGATAGATAGATAGGAACAATAGCGAGCAGTGAAGAAACACATATTTATTTGCAAGTTGCTCTTTTATGGCTTCGTTTGTATGATTATAACAAACACCTGTGATAAATTTCATGTCATTTCATGCCCACCTTCCCTGCAGCATCGTGCTTGTCTTTTATCAACTTCTCGTCTGCACCAAAAAATAGGTGTCATTTATCGTTTACCTGGATAAATTATACATCGGACTATTATTATTATTCCAATATTATTTAAGAGGTACATGATATTCAAATATTACAAATTAATAATGAAATCTTTTTCTGTGCGGAACCTAGCCATCATTTCCCTAGATAATAAACTTTGCCTAATATATTTCATCTCTCGCTTTGTATGTTGTCACTTCAGTGAAAACTTTATTCATCACTTGTATCCCTTTTTGGCTGCCTGCGTAATCTTTGGCCACTTGGGTATTACTAATGGTGTCTCAAGAATGTCATTAACCTTTTGAGAAACAATGTAAGGAGGCTCAGTCTTCAATTCATTCATCCGGTTAATCATAAAACGGTAGTTTTTTTTTTCTTTTTCTTTTTTGCATGCCACTTTAGCTTGGGAGTCACCAATTTTCTCATGTTGACTACATTCCCATCTTTACTGTCATCCTCCTCATCAGTGTAGATTAACAAATCCTCGTCAACAGCAGAAGCATAATCTTCTTCCTCTTCATCAGATTCGTCAGTGCATTCTTCCATCTGCTGATTCTCTTTTCTAATTTTTCTTTTCATTGAGACAGCTTTTTCACTAAGAGCCACATACCAATAAGAAGTTAATCTGTGTGGGCGAAGTAGGCATTTCTCTGAACAGTCTTCTTCACTATTGTCTTGTCTTTACTATTCAGGTTTTTCCTATATAGCAGTGATCTGAATACGTTCCTTGAGCCGTGTGTTACGTAAGGTTACATCTTGTTGTAGAACCACATTGGAGCACTGAAATTTATAATTGTAATAACGATTCTTTTCTGCTCGTGGCTGGGTCTTGATGTTGCTACATACAGCCTGAGTATTCTTTTTTTAAGCATTTTACCCCAAGCAAGGCGGGAGTGCCACTAGCACACAAGGCGTTACAGAGAGTGGGAGTAAGAGCAAAGAGACGTGATAGAGGAAAGCATGAAGAGAATGACTGGGAATAGATCAAAGCATCTGGGGTGTCGATTGACATTGCATTTGAATAGTTGGAGATTATAGCTATCAGGGAAGCAAGTAAGCGGAAGGGAGTTCCACAGACGGGAAGTGCGAGATATGAAGCTATTGGAGTAGAAGAGACGGCTACATTTAACCGTTTCGACAGTGTAAGGGTGTGACGGAGATACCAACCTAGTAGCACGTTTAGATTCATGCAGTTTGGGAACCAGCGAAAATAGCTCGTCGGAGCAGTTATCGTGAAAGTATTTGTAGAAAAGACAGAGGAATGGACGATGGAATGGACATTTTTGTGTGTATATATAGATCCGACTGACAGATAGATAAATAGACGAACCGTCTTAGAAAGATCTGACTGACAGACGAATTGACTTAAATGAATAGATAGATAGATAGATAGATAGATAGATAGATAGATAGATAGATAGATAGATAGATAGATCTGACACAGATAAATAGAATAGACTGACATAACTCGCTAGCTAGCTGGCTAGATAGATAGATCTGACTGACAGATAGATAGATAGATAGATAGATAGATAGATAGATAGATCCGACTGACAGATAGATAAATAGACGAACTGTCTTAGAAAGATCTGACTGACAGACGAATTGACTTAAATGAATAGATAGATAGATGTATAGATCCGACTGACAGATAGATAAATAGACGAACTGTCTTAGAAAGATCTGAATGGCAGACGAACTGACTTAAATGAATAGATAGATAGATAGAGAGAGAGAGAGAGAGAGAGAGAGAGAGATAAAGCGCAATGTGTATGTGTATTTGCGTATGTAGCATTTTTTACAGATGCCTCTATCTTCGATAGAAATGCTGATCCATACGAAAAAAACAAGACTTTATTCAGATCTATTATGCTTGTGTATCATATTTACGTGGACTATAGTTGACTCGTCTCTCCCTACATCTCTTCCTCTCTTGTCTTTCTCTCTCCCTTTCTCGCTTTATGATATATATATATATATATATATATATATATATATATATATATATATATATATATATATATATATATTAAGTGTTCATGAAAATTCGGAAAAGTTAGGCAAATTTATGAAAAACAGGAACTCATACGTTTCAATAAACGAAAGTGAATAAGTAAAGTCTTTGCTCTTGTATCTAAATACTTTTCACAAAATAAAATTCTCACATTTGTTTTACTAAAGTCCCTGAGAAGACGAAACGTGTCCGCCAAGATAATTTTTCCTTTTGTCTTTATTCATATTGTCCTTATATAGATATGCTTTATCTGAAATTGTTACATATGTGTGTCTATAAGCCTTTGTATACATGCGTACATGCGTGTATGCGTGCTTGTGTGCGAAAGAGAAAGAAACATAGTGTGTGTGTGTGTGTGTGTGTGTCTGTGTCTCTGTGTGTGTGTGTGTGTGTGTGTGTGTGTGTGTGTGTGTGTGTGTGTGTGTAACATGAGAGTCAGATCAACTGACTATGATATGATGGAATGGACATTATGAATTTGAATTCTACTTACTGGCATAAGATGTCGGAAATCGTTGAAAATTCATAAACATGAATTCTAGCCACTGTCATATTGCGAGCCTCGTTGTCATGATCTTGACATCCGCACGGCAACACAGAGGTCAAACGCAAGGAGAGCACGTTGACCTAAGCCCTTTGTATCAGAAATCCGTGCGCAAGAAAGAAACAGTCTCCCAATATTTGGTTGAAAATCATGATCAGTAAAATTTTCGCATGTAATAACTGTTTTTCAACTCGTTCTTTTCTCACTCTATGCGTTAATATACGTCTGACACACAGGTACAACACTCAAGAACCCATAGAGTATCACATTTACAACGTTAGCTTGTCAACCATTACTAAGAATATCTGTATGTACGTGATTGCCATGGCAGATAATACTGCCTAATAGCATAATTTCCTGGTGACACACTACGAAATGAACTCACGTATCAAACGTAATTTGGATATGGAATTTTATATATAAAACAATATGACATGCAGGCCTCTTCCATATGCGCGTGTGTGTGTGTGTGTGTGTGTGTGTGTGTGTGTGTGTGTGTGCAGAGAGTGAGAGAGACTGGGAACATAGGGATGTGAAGGTAGGTAGCGTAGTAGGAATATTTTTTCGTGTCTTCATTTGGAAATAAGCTCTGATCTAAAACTTGGAAGAGTTTCAGAGCTCATTCCCAAATGGCGACACGAAAAAAGATACCCACTCCGCTATCTACAACCATATTACGACTTTAAAAAATAACAAGTAAATAACTTACTATAACCTAAACCTAATAAAATCTATCTTAAATACTAATTTAGAACCATCGAAAATATACAGAATAAATAAATAAATTAATGAAGCCAACCTAAGGCCTGAATACATTAACCATAACCAAAGGACTTGCTAGAGCCGAGGTCTTTCTTCTCCAATTCCAATAAGCACCCAGTGGTATATATATATATATATATATATATATATATATATATATATATTCACTTAAAATTTGAAAAACCTAGCGTTGCGACTTTGCACGTTCCGATATTGTATACAACCGTCAATAATAGCACATTTAAAAAAAAACATCTTTCGGTCTACAAACAAATATTTCGTCTCCAAGTTGTAATTTTAATGGAAAAATATGCCTGAGGATGAATAAAGGATTATTCGAAAGTACTAGCATTTTAAAAAAATATAAACTGGAAACAACTGACAACAGTTTTATGAACGAGGATCACATCATTCTATGGATTAACAGTATTTTAATGCATACAATATATTCTACTAGCGATGTGATATCGCCAATAATCGCATTAATATTGCTGTTTGATTCTATGCGCGAATATTTCTTTGTATATATATATATATATATATATATATATATATATATATATATATATATATATATATAGTCAAACCTAATGATCCAGACAAACCTACCAAGGTTTCACTTAGGCAGATCGTCAGGGTCGGCTGGAAAGAATCTGACATGAAAGAATCTGATATATATATATATATATATATATATATATATATATATATATATATATCAGATTCTTTCATAGTCACGAATAAGCTTTTTTGTGCGGTTGTTAAAAGACAAGAGAAAAACAGTGTTGGCTCATATTGTATTTATTCCGAGTACTTTCGACATAACATAATGTCATCATCAGGGTATTGTTAAATATAAAGTAATCAGTGTTCATGGTTGTGAAGGATAAAAATTGTTGTGGTCATCCAAAGATTACCATTTTTATATGTGGAATTACGAACGCTGTGTCTTGGCTGGTTGACAGACACCGCCCCCTTAAAAACGGTGTCTGCCTAAATTATTCAATCAGACACATTCATACATATATATATATATATATATATATATATATATATTGATTGATTGATTGATTGATTGATTGATTGACTGACTGATTTATTGATTCGTTTTCTACATCTTATCAACGTTTTGCAGGTTATTTAAAGCCAGAAAATATTTTAGATTCTATGGAACGTCGAGCCTGGTCAGTACCTAGATGGGTGACCGCTTGGGAATACCAGGGGCAGCAAGCTTGGATGTGCGGCTGGTGTAATGGATAAATGTTTAGAATTGTTAATCGGAGAGCCAAGTTCCAATTCCAGTTATAGTTCATTATGTTCACTTACGTGCAAATACTCTTGGAAAAGGTATGATTCCAACCTCTTCTTCCCACAGCTATGGTAGCAGCCTTGTATCAATAAATCATTATTATCTCACCCCACCCAAATTGTTAGAATCTAAAAATATATTCTGGTTTTAAATAACCTGCAAATCGGTTGATCAGCCGTAGAAAAAGAATCAATCAATTATATATGTGCGTGTGAAAGAGAGAGAGAGAGAGCGACAGAGATGGAGAGGGAGAGAGAGAGAAAGAGAGTGTGTGTGGGGGGGGGGAGAGAGAGAGGTGTATATCAATATGTCAGCAGCCTAATGATAAAAAGCATTTTATATAAATCTTTAAAAGCGGACATTTTAAAAGTATATCTAAATATATAGGAAAATATAAAACAAAGGCGAGAAAGGACAAGGATAACTAAAGTTTTCTCACCGTAGTGTGGTGGATCAAAAGAATATAACAAAAAATAGAAATATCAAAAAGGGCTAACCGGTTATTGCCCCTCTCTCTTCAGATCCAATCGAGGACAAAAAATAATTATGACTAATCCAGTCCTCGTCTTTCACCAGAGATATTTATTTCAACATAACCAGAAAAGCGCATTCAAATTACTATCAGATAATTCTTGAGATCATTTATATTAAGTCTAAGCAGCCTCCCCTCTGTAAACTGGGACTACATGTAATCTATCTCATTTATACTACTGATTTCCTGGTAGTAATTTTCGCTCCCACTTTTTTAGCTGATGTGCACATATTTTTTTATCAATATATATTTATATATACTTTTAAAATGCCCATTTTTGAAGCTTTGATATATTTAATAAAGAGATCATTTAAAAAGTATTTATTTTACACAACAAATATGCATTTTCTAATACAATACCCTCGCTTATCAAAGTATTATTTCTGGTGTGAATAATAAACGCATAGATTGAATATTATTCAAAGAAAATTTCAGATCAATATTCAGTTAATAACGTATTACGGATTAATTGTTATACTCTCATATATAATACAAACAATAAACATGGCGTACATTTACCGGACTTTCATTTAGCTAAAATAAAAGCTCAATAGATATGAGTAACAGAAGACATTTTATCGCTTCCGCAAAGGGAAAACCAACAGCTAATCGACAGCTAATAAGGAACTGGTAGCACGGTGAAATAACGGAGAGCCGAGTTCGAATTCCAGTCGAATCTATTATATTCACTTACGTGCTAATACCCTTGGGAAAGGTATGAATTCTCTTCCTCTCACCACCCTCCCAGCTATGGGTAAATAGCAGGACAGACCGGATTCTATAGCCTTTGATGGCAACTGGTCTACAAAGAAATGGTGATCTATTGCGGGAAAAAAAATCTGTCTCGTATCGAAAGATACATGATCGCCTATGGCACATAACTGAATAAGGAACTGTAATATGAAAACCGTTCACTGAGCTAAATGTCTAATATTTAAGACATTAAATGACACATTCCAACACTTTTTTTTTATTTCCGGGATTTAATAATAACATATGTTTATATCTACCCACTAACTTTAAAAGCTTTTACTGCCAAATTGTCAATAATTATGCTACTGAGTCATGGCTTCACGGACTAAAAATTGTGGAATGACTTGAATGAGAAGTTGTTATGCTAGTGTCAGAGACAACTCTCAAAGGTTGAGGCACCTCGGCGTGGAGTAATGGTTAGCGAAACTTTTGCTTTTGAGGACGAGCTAACTGCGACAGTATCTGAAGTAAACATGTTATTAAAAATAGGTAATTAAAAATACCGAAAAAAATGACATATATTCGTGGAATATCTGATTGTATTAAAGCTACTGAAATTCCCCCACCCCAACAAAAAAAAATATATCTACGGGAATTTATTCTGTTGTGTTTTTACAATTTTTGTTTCGAATATTTAAATAAATAAATAAATATTAAACCTTTTTTCAAATAATTGTGGTAAGACAGCCCGATTACGTCCCCTGTCTTACGATTTGTATAAATAAGCCACGCTGTCTTAGCCAAAACGAAAGGCACATTAAGCCGAACTAGACTCCGAGTTTTCATTAAAATTTATTGAATGTAATTATGGACAAATATTAGGTTGGTGCAAAAATAATGTCGTTTTCTCACATGAAGTTGAACGTCAAAAAACGACAATTAATTTTGCACCAACCTAATACCTTAAACCAAAACGTCTCGACTTGGACTCTGCAGATCTGTCTTCTACTGACGCCTGGCAGTTTTGGAAACGATTATTCGAAGAGTTCTTGCTTGCACTGGAAAACAGCTCATCCACTCTTATACGGATAGACTTAACCTGCTAAGGCACCACGTTTCTATATTCGTATATACCAATATTTCTCACTGAAAAATTTACCAGAGTGCCACGGATGTTTTGGATGGAATTTTTGTGAAGAGACGAAACATAATCTTTGCTAAGCATGTATTAGCAACTACCCGACAATCCCCTGAAGAGGGGTTGGATCAGTATCTTCAACGCTCTAAAATCTTAAGTCGAAATTGAGTATTTCAAGCAATTACAGCAGATCAGACAAAGAACGAATTTATCAGAAACTCCTTTATAAATGGATTAGAATCGAACTATATCCGTCAAAGATTGCTGACAAATAAACAACTACGGTTAGCTACTGCTCACCATCAAGCACTTATCTTGGAAATTGCAGAAAAGCAATCTTGTTCATACCTACAAACAAGTGTTGCAGAGACTGCACAAAGTAGTCACACTCCTACTAGTCCACCAGTTCAAACAACCAAAACAGAGAAAAAAAAAACAGTTCTCTACAACAGACTTCCTCATTTCTGCCCCCCGCCTCCGCAAGTTCAAAATCTTCTCTCTCTCTCAGGAAGATACGGAATATACTGCTAGAGCTGGAGCCAGACGAAAATGTTATTTTTGTGGTCTCAAACTACACCCCAGGTCGTGTTGCCCCGCTAGGGAGACTAAATGCCACAAGTGTGAGAAGAAGGGACATTTCTCTAATTTTTGCTGATCAAGCTTTTTTTTCACCTGATTCGAATGTTTTTTATTGAGACTCGTATTGTATCAATTGAAAACCCTAAATGTCTTTCAATGGCTATATTAACGGTACAAATAAAGTCGAAATGAATGCTCCAGTAGACACAGGAAGGTCAGAGATTTTTATTAGCGCTGATATTGCAAAAAGAAATAGATTTAAAATCATACATTGCATGGGCATGACGAACACGTCCCTATCTTCGCAGGGTAGAGGATCTATTTTGGCCGGCTTAGATTTAAATAAATATTACTAACACCTAATTTTTTATTATGCCAAATTTGTGCTGCGGAATAATAATGGGCCATGATTTCCTCAAACAGCATTCTAGCATTAATCTCCCTTCTGGGGCCTTAAATAGGTGTTGAATATCTGTGGTTTGGCCGCTATAAATGTACAATGCCCGTCTCTTTCCGAAAACTTAATCAAAAACTGTAAACCAATGGCCACCAAATGTCGAAAATATTCTCTTAAAGACAAAACATTTATTCAAGCAGAAATAACAAGAATGTTAAGGGATAGAATAAACAAAGAAAGCAGATCACCATGGAGGGCACAAGTATTAATAACGTCCTCTGATAATAACAAAAAAAACGATGGTCATAGACTACTCCCAAACTATAAAAAGGTACACCCTCCTGGATGCATACCCTATACCCCGTATTGACGAGATGATAAACGAGATCGCCAAATACAGAATATTTAGCACGTTAGACCTAAGGAGTGCTTTTTACCAAGTAACTATAGACCCTAAAGATAAACCTTATACTGCTTTTGAAGCCTGCGGACGACTTTATTAGTTCCGACGGATTCCGTTTGGGGTCACTAACGAGGTTCCAGTTTTCAGAGGGTCCTCGATAAAATAATTCTTGAAGAAAAACTACAAGGCACCTTTGCCTACATAGATAATATGATTGTGTGTGGCCATGACCACAATCGCAAGTTAAAATTTTTTTTGGCGGCTGTCAACCATTTTTACACTCAACCATGACAAGTGTTCTTATGGGTCGACAACCATTAGACTACTTGGATATATTGTGGGTAAACGAATCATGAAACCGGACCCGAACGGCGAAAACCACTGCTAAAAGTACCTATTCCCAACACCAAAGCCGCCTTGCGACGAACTATCGGTCCTGTTTCCCCGACAAATACAATCTCCAACTATTTAAGTGTAACGTCAATCGACATTTCCAGTTGCCTTGATCTATCCACTTCCCTTCTCCACATCCTTTCACCTTTAATTCCTATCGGCTCTCGCTCCAAATCTTCTGTAACCCCCTTGCCTTGATCGATCCACTATCTTTTCCACATCCTCTCCTTTACCACTCCTATCTGCTCTTCCTCCACTCTTTCTGTAACCCCTTGCGTGCTAGTGGCTTCCAGCCTTGCTTGGGGTGATATGCTTAAAAAAAAAAATGTTCGCTTATTATTCTCAATGGGTACCCACCATTTCTGAAAAAAATAACACCCACTCATAAAAATTACCAAATTTCTTTATCTTTTTTCTGCTGTTAAAGCCTTTGAGGGGTTAAAAAGAGATATTGCCGACTCAGTCAACACTTCGTTGAATCCAGCCATTCCCCTAGAAGTAGAAACCGACACTTCCGACCACGCCGTAGCTGCCATGTTAAGACAATCCGTGCACCCAGTAATGTTCTTCTCCTAAACATTATCAAAATCTGAGTGCTGACATTCAGCCGTCGAAAAGGAGGTCTATGCCATAGCCGAGGTGAGGCGCTAAAAAATGGCGACATTTCTGAATTGTTCACCGTTTTAAATTAATCACTGATCAAAAGTCAGTCTCTTTTATGTTTAATCCCAAGACGACGAGCAAAATAAAAAATCAAAAGATAGCGATATGGAGGTTAGAGCTTTCCTGTTTTTCGTTTGGCGTTTCCCATCGGTCGGGAAAGAAAAATGCAACGACAGAAGCGCTGTCAAGAGTGTGTCGATTAATAAACAGCACCAAAGATCTACAAAATGTTCATAATGATCCCTTGTCATCCAGGCATCGAGGAGGATAATGCATGCTGTTCGAAGCCGGAGTTTGCCTTTTTTTTAGTTGAGGACATGAAACGAATAACAAACAGTTGTCAGATTTAAGCTCGAATAAATCCAATGTTCTACAAAACCGAAGCGGGAACCCTAGTAAAAGCTGCACTGCCATTTGAGAGACTGAGCATGGACTTTAAGAGCCATCTTCCATCTAAATCCCGAAACAAATATCTACTGTCGTTGACGAGTACCGTAATTTCCCTAAAATAATACTCATTTTTTACTGTAAATTACAGGTGATAGTAGGGGTGCGTATTATAAATAAGTTTAAACAAAAATATTTTTTTGTTATTGATTTATAATAATAAATACGTACTTTTTGTTCTAAAACAAGAAAGATATTATCCCAATTTTCATTTTAAATCCAACAATAATAATTGTAACATTTTTTATCAATAAATTTATGTTTATCAGTAACAGTATATTTTATTTGGCGAAAAAGTAAAAAATCTATGGTCAATTTCGAAAAAAAAAGAGGATATTAAGTTAACAATTTATTGAAATTTTAATTTTCATCATCATCATAATCATCACCACCACCACTACCACCACTACCACCACTTTCTATTATAAAATCAATATCTAAATTGTCATTAAACAATTTATCGCACACAATATTATCTTCAAACTTTTCAAAATTATCTTCGGCCTCTTCATTCACTTGCCAAAGGATGTCAGCTTCATAGTCATCCATGGCTGTCGTTAGATAACACTTCTTGAAACCTCTCTTTATAACATCCCCACTGACGGAATCCCAAGATTCCTGAATCCATTTTACAGTAAGTTCCAACTCTGGTTTTCCAGAAGTAAAAAATTATTTTAGCCGCTTAGTTTCAATTTTATTCTTAATGTCAAGTTCAACAAAATGTCTTCGTAATTATTTTTGTTTTGTTTTGTTTTTTGAGGGTTTTTTTTGGGGGGGGGGTGACAGAATTTATAGATGCGTATTATACATAGGGATATATACTTTACTTAATTTTTGGATCATTTGTTGGGGTGCGTATTATTTATGGGTGCGTATTATTTTCGAGAAATTACGGTATTCGTGATTCCCTTTTGCCTTTCCTTGTCCAGATGTAAGTGCAACAACAGTCATACGCTGTTTTTGCTTACTGTTCTCAATATTCAGACGCCAGCTTATATTCGTGCAGATCGCGAGACCTCTTTTATGTCCGACCAATTAAGAAGATTCCTATTAGTACCGGGAATGGCCTTAAGCCGGACCACCCCATAAAACCTCAAGGGAATAGACAGTGCGAGATATACAATGGCATAATATGGAAGACCGTACAGTTAGTACTTGAAAACCAAAACCTTTCAATTAGATATTGGAATGACGTACCAATCGAGACTGTTTACGCTATAAGAACGCTATTGTGTACAAGAACTAATGCAACACCTCACGAAAGGTTTTTTAAATTTCCTAGGTGAACTTCGACCGGTTTCTCCCTCCCTTCGTGGCTCTCACAGCCAGGTACTGTTTTTCTTAGAAACCATGTTCGACAAAGCAAGTATGATTCTCCTGTGAGTAAGGTGGAACTGCTCGATGCGAACCCACTCTATATTCGCATCCAGCACCCCGATGAGACCCCGAGTTATCAAACCAGAGGAAGGAGCAGCTATGCTCTGAAGCGATATCTCCCCCTCTTGATATTAAAGATGACACAATGTCAATTGATTCTCCTGTGGAACAAGCCCTCGAATGTGGCGATTCAGAGATCGACACCAGAATAGCTCTCTCAAAATGAGAGCATAATACCAAAAACTCTGATAATCAGCTTTCAGAATCAGAGCGCCCCACTCCAAGAAGGAGACTAAAGCAATATGAGAGCAAATACTTCTGGCTGATTGTTTCCGTAATACATGAAATTCCAGATCAACTGCTGCCGAGACGATCCCAGAAAATTGTCAAGAGATCCAGTCACCTGGATGATTTTGAGTTGGACTAGAAGAAAACAAAGCCGGAGAGAATGTGATTAAACAACCCGATTACCTCCCCTGTCTCATGATTTGCCAAAACGGCAAGATTCTACAGTTGATAGTAACGATGACACAATGCCATTGGATTTTCCTGTGGAACAAGGCCACTATAATGGCGATTCAGAGATCGACACCAGAACAGCTCCCTTAAAATGAACTCATACTATGACAGACTCTGATAATCAGCTTTCAGAATCAGAGCGCCCCACTCCAAGATGGAGACAAAAAACAATATGAGATAAAATACTTCTGGCTGATTGTTTCCGTAATACATGAAAGTCCAGATCAACTGCTACCGAGACGATCTCAGAAAATTGTCAAGAGATCCAGTCACCTGGATGATTTTGTGTCGGACTAGAAGAAAACAAAGCCGGAGAGAATGTGCTAAGACAATTCGATTACCTCCCCTGTTTTATGATTTGTATAAATAAGTCACGCCGTCTTAGCCAAAATGGCAAGACTCTTCGGTTAAACTCTGTAAAGGCACATTAAGCCGAACTAGATTCCGAGTTTTCATTACAAATTGTATTTAATATTCTTCTTTTAAATTTACTTTGTTGTTTTAATATTCATTTTTTTAAGTTACGCTTTTATTTACTATAGATATGGAAATAAATTCAGAGGTATAGAAATATAAAACTGACATATAGCGTTTCGAAATTTACATCAGAATTGAAAAGTAAAAACGAACGGGAATAAGAATTATTCCCGTTCGTTTTTATTTTTTCATTATGAGAATTTCGAAACGTTTACATGGCGGAAAACGCATTATAATGCAATTATTAAGTATTTTTAATTTTAAAATATCTTCGCAAATACAAATCACATGATGACAATATTTTTGCAAAAAGGTGAGTTGAGTGATACTGAGTCTGTATATATATATTTATTTTCTCGATTAATTATTGTAGTTTTTTAAATTTTAGCCGGATACACGCACACGCACACACATACAGACAACTGCCCTCGATAGATAGATAGATAGATAGATAGATAGATCTTCAGGACTTAGGAGATTATGAATGATTGTGCAGCATCCCTTCAGGACGGAGGAGGTCATGAATTTCAGCAAAATCCTATCCTTCATATCTCTAAGTAATGTTTGTCTCCTTGTCTGAGTACAAAGTTCGATTCTCTTAGTGATGGGCTTGAACTAAAATAAGATAAATTTACTAAACAACAAAAGTAATCCAACCCCAAAGTTTGCAAAATTATTTTTGATACTCTCTCTCTCTCTCTCTCTCTCTCTATATATATATATATATATATATATATATATATATATATAATAATTTAGGTTAGTATATAAGCAATTAGCATAAAGAAGATCGCATGGTAGATGGCAGGCTCAGAACGAAAGCCTAATTGCCATTTCCCATGAAATAATTGCACTATTTTTCTCTTTATGACACGATGAGCAACAGTTGGCACTGTAATCATAAACTAAACCAATGATTTCGCCTTCCTACAGGAAGATGAAAGAACAAGTAGTGAAAGATTAGATGGCCGACAGACATGGAAAGGCGTGAAATGGACGATCATTTGGAGGCGGCTTACTCACACCAAAACAAGAACAAAAGTCCATAAACACATGTCCGCAAATATTTCGTTTATGAGTGATTAAGTTTAAAGAAAGTTTACGGTAGAATTAGGAACCCGACCCAAAGTTTGTAAAATATTTTGATATACCATGTGTGTGTATATATATATATATATATATATATATATACGCACACACACAAACACACAGACATATATATACGAACACACACACATACATATATATATATATATATATATATATATATATATATATAAATGAAATTCAATGGGGTACTGAATTTTTCATTTATATGTAATTTATCTATATATGCTCTGTAATAAATATATTGAGCTCTCTTTGTGGATATATTTAAATGATTATTATATTATTAGGATTCACTTCGATTACTTACCGACGGATTTTTATCTGTAAATATATATATATATATATATATATATATATATATATATATATATATATATATATCGCACAGATACTCTAATTCTGTATTTACTACCACTCCACACAGACAAGGTGTGATATGATCTGTTTCACTGCGGTGCCCATACGTGTACAGATGAGCTAACAACAAAAGTTGCCCAACCCCCTTGACCAATTCCATTGTGTAGCAGCTGTAATGGTACTCCAACCATTTCCCTGTGGTGCAACGGGAAAGTCTACGTTGGAATTCCTTGGACTAGGCTTCCCTCATTGTAAGACGTTTTTCAAAGTATTGCTAATAAAAGCCAAATAACTTAATAATTAATACTTGCTAATAAAAGCCAAACTAACTTAATATTAATTAAGTATTAATTAACACTTGCCAATAAAAGGCAAAATAACTTATTACTTGACCAGTTGGATAAACCACGTTGCGGTAGACAGCAAGAATTTGGAAGTGATGATTCACTCAAAGATTCTATTGGCTGAAAAACTTGGTTTCGGTCATTGAACAAATTGAAAACGTTTATAGGGTATTAAAAAGCATTAAAATGTGGGAAAATCAATATTCAGTATTTCAGATTTTTGTAGTGAACCGACTTTCTCAAAATGATTTAGTCTCCTGTCTCGCAAGAAGTAAAATACAGTGATGCTGTTTAACGTTTCGTTCTGACAATTCATATACGAGAGTAAGTAAAAAATTATCCACACTTTAGCCATAGCATATCTTTAGGTGTGTCACACTACCTTCTATTCGTGCGGGTTTATAGTTGGTAGTATTTTGGTCAGTTTGGTCGCGCCAATTTTCTTCAGTTGTTACAGAAGCTCCAATACAAACATTTCGGTGTCAATCTAAGGACAGTGCAGAGGATTCGGAAAGAGTTGGATAAGTTCAATGGGGATTACGAAGACGTTATGAGGGATCACTAGTGATGGCGACATGCCTCCATTCATCTTCCCATAGGGACTTAACAATGAGGTCTACATCAAGTGCCTTGAAGATGTAGTGCTTCCCTGGGTCAAGAAGGTTGCTTCTGGAAGACTCTATGTCTGGCAACAGGACTCTGCACCATGCCACACAAGTAGGAGAGCCAAGTCAGAGCTATCAGGCAATTTCTGCGACAACATCACCCCTTACATCTGACCACCTAACTCCTCAGATTCCAACTACCTTGATTATTATGTGTGGGGCGCAGTGAGCGAGAAACCAACAAAACTGAAGATGAACTGAAAGCAAGGATTATGTCTGCATTCACCAAATTAAACAAGGAGACAGTCCAGAAGAGTTACAGAAGATTATGAAGTTGTCTGGAAGCCGTGGTTGAAGTCAATGGCGATTTTATTGAATAAATTTACTATTTCAAGATATTTTTGTGTAATGTTGGTAAATATATCGCACAATATATATATATATATATATATATATATATATAGGATTAATTTGAGTAAAATTTGTCATTTAGCTGATTAATGTTACCTTCAGAATGTCGACTCCAGCGATTCGAAGGTTAACTGTCCGTCCATTCTTCAGGGCGTATCAGCAATTTACTGCTTGTATTTTTTTTATGCACATTTAGCACTCGTGTAAATTTTCTTCTGTATTCTCTACGCTAGTGTGCACGCTTGTCCACACGCTCGTGTATACCAATCTGCACGGAGGTGCGTCGTGATTATTTTGCCCTTTTCTTCGTTTATATTGCTGTCTCTAGACATGTGACCTACTTTTATTTGTTAATTTATTTTTTATTCATGAGCATTTTAGTTGTCTTGCTAGTGAAGTCATATTTCATTTATTTACGTTTTTATATAAATAATTGATATTAATGATTAAGCAATATGTATATATATATATATATATATATATATATATATATATATATATATATATATATATAATGCCAATGATGTTAATGTTT
>OZ038512.1:30352859-30512859 GCA_964036315.1 Acanthosepion esculentum
TTATTTTTTAATAAACACGCCAATGACTCAGATTGCTCGACTCATAGAAGAGCTTTGCATTGTCAGCAGTAGCAGTCACTAAATTCGCGCTTTCCCTCTAAAGTGCTCGACCGAATTTTTTTTTTTTCAGGGGCGTATATATATAAATTTACTAAGCTTACCTTAGTCTGGCAAAAGTTGTACTTAGTATTGCACTTTAAGTAATGATTAAACTTACTCTAGTAGTTCCATTGTTCCACGGTGAGGTGCACATGGTATTTACTAATTTTAGTTTATTAAATATTATATTATTTCGCTTGCTACGACTAAATCACGTTAAAAACACTAGTTCGATCACCGTAGTTAAGCAGTGACGAGTTTGGTTAGCACTAAGATGGGAGACCGCTTGGGAGCACCGGATACAGAAAGCAATTTCCTATAATCCAAAATATCTTTTGGATTTACATAACACCCAGAGGGTTGATAAGTCGTAAAACACATCAGTCAACATACGTAATCGCTACTTCACTGCAAGCGGACATTATTAGATAAACTACGTCCAACAGCAAGGCCTCTGATCAGGAGGTTTTGAGGAGCGTGAAAGCACCTCTTAATTACCGGTGTTCCCAGGTCCACTTTGACCCGGGGTGGTAGCACATGTTAGCGTCCTAGCTATGGGCAAATAGTTAACCCCAAACCTGGAGTCAAAACATTATAAAAGCGTACAAATAGGTTTTAATACCAGAGATACGTTATTACCAGCAATACATTTTTGGCAAAAAAATATATTACCAGCAATAAAAATCGTCGGGATTAAATAACCCATTGAGGTTGAAATGTTGGATCCGTTATGTTCACTTGCACGCAAATACCCTTAGGAAATGTACGAATCCCTCATTTATCCTACCACCTATGGATTAAATCGAAGGAAAAACTGGGTCTTATAACATTGGTTGGCAGCCAGTCTACCGAAAAATAAGACGGCGACCTCCGGCTTGAAAATGTTCTGTCCAGCAAGCCATGAATTGAAAAGGGCATGATCGCCCAAAGCGTGTATCACGAATGACACATAATTAAGTATTAATATTTGGTATCTAGTTATGATGGCTTAGTCTGGTAAAAGGTTACAGCAGTGAGAATCGAACTAACTACTGATCTATGGCGAGGCCCTTATTTAATGTGTATAGCTGCCTACTCGTATTCGAGGATACCCGTCTGCTGGGGCGGCTAGCCAATCCCTATTGCAGACGCTTGTTCGGGCGCATTTGGGTTTATTCAACACCCACAAAGCCCACCTGTGGTTTATACTGCAACTATGCTGAGCAGAGCTTATTTACAGTTTCTGAGAAAGAGCGTGTTATGAAGCGTGATCAATATTACGAACAAGGCCAGCACGCTCAAGCCCTCAACTTGTGACTTCGTGCCAGCGCAGCTATCGACGGCATCCAATTTCACTCACAAGGCTTGGGTCAATCCGTGGTATGGTTTTTAGGCACTTTCCAAAAGTGCCGCACGTTGGGATCCGATAACATCAGGAAGTCTCCTTCCTGGCAAACCGACAGGGTCTCATGGTCAGAATGCAAACGTTCTAACCACTCAGCAATGTACCCATCCATATTTAATAAATTGATATTATTCCAACACGTGAAACACTCAGTGAGGATCAACCTCAACACTGTGGAGAAATCCATGAACATCGAACTCTTCGCAGTCGTAATTGTTGGTGAGAGTAGCTTGTTAACCATTGTTCCAAAGTGAGACAGTCTTATTATTAACATTTCCACAGATTAACTTGGAATAACAAAAGGATGCAAAGTACGAAGGGTCGAATTTTAAACACTTCTTCTAAGTGCCGTGTCCCTTCGGAACGTAGGAGATCATGACTCTCCACAATTTCCTCTCCTTTGTAGCTCATAATACTCAAGCTCACCAGGTAGGTTATGCGTTGTTTCCCTCTGTACCTCTTGCCCTCAATATGTCCTGTGAGTATCAGATTTTCCAAGTCTTCTTTTCTCATTATACATTTTCCTTTCAATTGACTCCTTCTGATGTTACGTATAAGTGTCCTCCTTATTTTTCATTTTCTCTAAAATTAGTCGTGCCCACATGTTCGGTCCATGGTATTCTCAGCATCCTTCTGTAGAACCACATTTCTGTTGCTTCGTCTCTTCTTAATCTGTGAGGAGATTGTCCAGCATTCACTATCATATAGGAGGACTGACATTACGTAATAGTTTAGTACTCTTTTCTTTGTTTCTCAGGAAAATTTTCCTATTTTTTTAATAATTTCCTTGAAGACTCCTGTCAAGGTTAACAGCGTTTTAACGTTAGTGCTACCTAAGTAATTAAAGTACTTTTGGGAAGCAGTTTTCCGATGTGCTCACTCGCCAGTTCTCCCTTTGGCCACTACAGCTGCATACCAAGAACGAAACTTTTTCCCAGGATATCTGGCGCTGAGACAGAGTCAAAGATCTGTGCTTTTGCTAACAGATTCAGAGTTAATTTAAGAGAAACAGTGTCAAAAGAAATTCGAACCAGATTTACTTTGTTGCATCACACTTCACTTCTGAGCAATGACAACTTCACAACTTGAGGCACATATTATTATTATTATTATTATTATTATTATTATTATTATTATTATTATTATTATTATTATTGTTTTTATTTTCTTTGATATCTGGCGTTTACACATTTCTTTCCGGGTCCCGCCCAGGGACCTAAGGTTAGAAATGGTATCATGACACTTTCCACTGCAAAAAAAAAAATTACATAGATAAAGCCCTTCGTAAAGTGTGGGCTGTACTTGTCAGAATAATTTTTTGTATCTCTTTGGGGCATGGACTTCCATGGATCCCTTCAATTAGTCTACTGGAATCTTTTCCAACCAATCCTAAGGCTCCAACTACAACAGGGATTGTTGATGTGCCACATTTTTGAGATTTCTATTTCAAGGTCCTTGTATTTTGACAGCTTTTCGAATATCTTCAAAGATACATTGCAGTCTGCAGGGACTGCCATATCAATAAGGAAGCAATGCCATATCAATAAGGAAGCATTTTTTTTTGTGATCTTTAATAACAATGTCTGGGCGGTTGGCTTTGATTGTTCTGTCAGTGTGTATTGTGTAGTCCCATAGAATTGTAACAGGTCCTATCTCCGTAACGGGGTCTGGGTGGTGTTCATACCAGTTTCTTTCAGTTTCCTTCCCGTAGAAGTTGCAAATTTTCCAGTGCAGATATTGGCCCACTCTGTCATGCCGGTTTTTATATTCAGTGGGTGACAATAACGTGCACCCTGATACAAGATGATCAATGGTTTCTGGATATTTATCACAGAATCTGCATTTTGGGCTAACACAGTATTTTAGTATATGTGCTTGATAATTCCTAGTTAACAAGCATTGGTCCTGTGCAGCAAGGATAAAACCTTCAGTTTCAGCTTTCAACCCTGCACTACGTAGCATTATTATTATTATTATTATTATTATTATTATTATTATTATTATTATTATTATTGAGAACAGCACGGCAAATGAGTGACAATGGATTACAAATATAAGAAGGCCAATACACCCATCTTGACAACCAGTCTGATGTTGTGTGTGTGTGTGTGTGTGTGTGTGTGTGTGTGTGTGAATTTTTACTATCAAAATCCTGATGAGTGAATACTATATCTGCGGAACTCCAGGTCGAACACTTCATTTTATTTTTTTAGATGATAATGCACAACCTTTAATATTGAGCATTTTATTTACAAATACTTCCTTTAGGTGACATTGCGCGATGCAATCTTGGGCGATCATGTCTCTTTTCGATTCATGATTGACTTGGCAGAAGAATTACAGCACGAGACGGCCGTTACATTCTGTGGTAGACTGGTCTCCAACCAAGGCAATAGGACTCAGTCTGTCCTGATGTTATCCCATACATCCCTCAAAAGTGTTGCCCTCGAGAAAAACACAGGTTGTTTTTTTCGAAACAAAATGTTCGTTATTATGCAAATACACACACATACACACACACATAGATAGATAGATAGATAGATAGATAGATAGATAGATAGATAGATAGATAGATGGCCGTGAGACCCCGGGTTCGAATCTCACCATGGTCGATTTGTCCGGAAGAAGACTTCCTGATGTTATCGATCAGGAGGGAAAACGGAATCCTTCTTCGCACGAAGTCATCGTGCGGGCCTTGTTGAGATTGTTGATCAGGCTAAATAACACGCTCTCTCCCAGAAACTGTAACTAAGGTTTGCTCAGTATAGTTACAGTGGGTTGTTGAACAAACACAATACGCCTGAGCCGGCGTCTGCAATAGGGATTAGACGGGTATCCTTGAATACGAATGGCCATCTATTATATATACACACATATATATATATATATATATATATATATATATATATATATATATATATATATATATATATATATATATCCATTCTGAGAAGTAATGGATTTTTATTTATTAATAGGACAGATTTTATCACTTAAACGTTATTTTAGTGGATACGCGTATTTGAGTAGACGCTCCGTTTATTTATTAAGCTGTTTATTACTTTTTCTCACACATTTAGATTTCTGAAACATTCAAGCCCTTATACAAAAATAAATAAAGATATTATTTAATAAATAAACGGTGCGTCTATTCAAATACGAGTATCCACTAGAAATAACGTTTAAAGTGATAATATGCATACGCATATATATTCTTTGCTGAGTCGAGACAATTGGGAAGCATAATTGTTCAGACTTGGCACATTATACATAGAGCACTCTTCATTAATGTTTAGATAGGTGCCTGTCTTTTGATCTCTTTTCTTAGAGTGTTTCATTTCCCTGTTTACTTGTGTCTGTCTATTCTTGGCTTTTGGTTTGATATATTTCTTTTTACAGCTTATCAACCTTTTGCAGTTTAAAGCCAGAAAATATTTCTAATAATAAATTATTTTGGAAATAATAATGATTTACTGATACTAGTCCTACTAATTAACCCATATCTGAGTTGGATAAGAGTTGGATTCATAGCTTTCTGTTATGGTAATATGCCCACGCACGCATGGACTCTCCCAGCTATAAATAGGAGCAGGTACTACCTTTTGGAGAGGGAAGTTTCCAGTAGTCAGCTCTGACAGTCGAACAGAACATTCCTGCTGTAACACTCGTTTGTATATGTTTGTATTAATGTTTCTGTTAATATATTTGTTTAACTAAATTCCTCTCTTTATGTCTGTTTCTGGTCCTAACAAAGCTACAACAGTATCTCTATCTGTTCGCATCTATCTATCTATCTCCTTTTGTTCATATTTATTTGTTTATATCTATCTATTTCCTTCTGTTCATATGTATACATCTATCTATCTATCTATCTATCTATCTATCTATCTATCTATCTATCCGTTAACATAATTTACCCATGCACGCATGAACTCTCCTACCTATAAATAGGAGCAGGTACTGCCTTTTGGAGAGTGAAGTTTCCAGCAGTCAGCTCTGACAGTCGAACTGAACATTTTTGCTGTAACACTCTCGTTTGTATGCTTGCATTACTGTTTCTGTTAATATGTTTGTTTAACTCAATTCATCTCTTTGTGTCTTTATTTCTGGTCCTAACAAGGCCACAACACTTTCCTAAGAGTATTTGCACGTAAATGAATATAACGAACCCGACTGGAACCGTGACTCGGTTCTCCGATTTCAAAATCCGAGCCATTATCTATACACCACCCGTACATCCAATCTTACAGCACCTGGTATTCCCAAGCTGTTATTCATCTGGCGTTGCTTAACTTCGGTGATCATACGCGATACGGTATTTCAATGACGCCACAAAGATCAATTGGAAGTGCTCAGCAACCTTGATATGTTTGGGAAGGATATTAGAATAATCAAAAACCTATACTGGCAGCACCCCCACCCTGCATACTGGTCCTGGGTACGACGTAAAACTGCATCCAACAGCAAGGCCTCTAATCAGGTGGTTTTGAGGAAGCGTGGAACCACCTCTTAATTGCTGGTGTTCCCAGGTCCACCCTGACCCGGGGTGGTAGCACCTGTTGGAGTCTCAGCTATGGGCAAATAGTGAACTTCCAGGTCTTTTCCAAATTTCCAGATCTTTTCCAACACATTTCCACGTGCTGGGTATGACGGCAAACTACATCCGCGTCCTGGGTATGCCGATAAACTACATCCGCGTCCTGGGTATGACGATAAACTACATCCGCGTGAAACAATGATGTTGCCAACTATACGTTTTTGAAACAATGATGTTGCCAACTATACGTTTTTGAAACAATAATGTTGCCAGCTATACGTTTTTGAAACAATGATGTTGCCAACTATACGTTTTTGAAACAATGATGTTGCCAGCTATACGTTTTTGAAACAATGATGTCGACAACTATACGTTTTTGAAACAATAATGTTGCCAGCTATACGTTTCTGAAACAATGATGTTGCCAACTATACGTTTTTGAAACAATAATGTTGCCAACTATATGTTTTTGAAACAATGATGTTGCCAGCTATACGTTTTTGAAACAATAATGTTGCCAACTATACGTTTTTGAAACAATGATGTTGCCAATGTTATCCTTAAATTACGTTTACAAAGTATATATATTTAATAAATATGTGGAAACTGGATCTGGCATTGAATAACCCATAGTGGTTGATATGCCATAAAATCCCAAACAACCAACCAACCAACCACCCTGCATACGGATATAAAAAATGAGTTCAGCAGATATACAAAAATAGAAAGGGGTGTAAGACAAGGATGTGTCTTCTCACCGGACTTATTCAACCTATAAATTATGAGTGAACTAAAAATCCTAGTAGGATTCATTATTGGTAGCCACAATATTAACAACATGCAGATGATACATTGTTGACAACAGATGCAGAAAGAAAACTACAAAAATTCCTACAGAAGGCGGTGAAGGGAAGCAAGAAGAAAGGATTAAACATCAACTGCAAGAAGACAGAGTGCATGGTTGTTAGCAAAGGATGCGAATTGCAAATCGGAGATACCAGAATCAAACAAGTGCAGAAATTTAAATATCTTGAGAATATTTTAACAGAGGAAGGAAAGTGTGACACTGAAATCCGAAGGCGTATAGGGATAGCCAAAGATGCCTTCCAAAAACTAAGCAGAGTACTAAGAAATAGAAAAATTATCTAGAAACAAGAAAAACAGTGCTAACCTGTTAGGTGATATCTGTCCTCCTGTATGGCACTGAGTGCTGGACAATATTCTCAAAGATGAAAAAGAGACTTAAAGCAACAAAAATGTTGTTCTACAGAAGGATGCTGAGTATACCATGGACTGAACATGTGAACAACGACAAAGTATTAGAGAAAATGGAACCAAAAAGGAAACATACTTAACATCAGGAAGATACAGTTGAGGTTTCTGGGGCACATAATGAGGAAGGATGGCTTGGAAAAAATGATACTCACAGGATAGATTGAAGACAAGAGAGACAGAAGAAAACAACATACTTAGTGAGCTTGACTAAATGAATGGCTAAACAGGACTTAGGAGAAATAAGAAAAATGACAAAATTTATTAAGCGCTACAGAGGACAGGAAGTTGTGGAGAGCCATGATCGCCTACGTCCTAAGGAGGCACAGCACATAAACAAAAAGATAACCGTAAGCCGATAAAAAAAGCAGGAAGACGATTGAGCGGGATGAGAGAGGGAGAGAAAAAATAAAGTGAGAGAAAAACTGAATAAGAAAAGAGAGAGAGTAATAATAAGGAGAGAGAAAGAATATGAAACGAGAGAGAATAAGAAAAAAAGAAAGACAGAGTAAGAAGAGAGAGCGAGAATAAAAAGAGAATGGGAATAAGGAGAAAGAGAATAAGAAACCGAGAGAGAAAGACAGAATAAGAGAGAGAGCGAAAATAAGGAGTGAGAGAATAAGAAAAGAGAGAAAGACAGAATAAGAAGAGAGAGCGAGAATAAGGAGAGAGGGAATAACAAAAGAGAGAGAAAGACAGAATAAGAATAGAGAGAGGATGAATAAGGAGAGAGAGAGAGAGAGCGAGAATAAGAAAAGAGAGAGCAAGACAGAATAAAAAAGATAGAGAGCGAGAATAAGGAGAGAGAGAAAGACAGAATCAGAAGAGAGAGCGAGAATAAGGAGAGAGAGAATAACAAAAGAGAGAGAAAGACAGAATAACAATAGAGAGAGGAAGAATAAGGAGAGAGAGAGAGCGAGAATAAGAAAAGAGAAAGCAAGACAGAATAAAAAAGAGAGAGAGCGAGAATAAGAAAAGAGAAAGCAAGACAGAATAAAAAAGATAGAGAGCGAGAATAAGGAGAGAGAGAAAGACAGAATCAGAAGAGAGAGCGAGAATAAGGAGAGAGAGAATAACAAAAGAGAGAGAAAGACAGAATAACAATAGAGAGAGGAAGAATAAGGAGAGAGAGAGAGCGAGAATAAGAAAAGAGAAAGCAAGACAGAATAAAAAAGATAGAGAGCGAGAATAAGGAGAGAGAGAGAAAGACAGAATCAGAAGAGAGAGCGAGAATAAGGAGAGAGAGAATAACAAAAGAGAGAGAAAGACAGAATAACAATAGAGAGAGGAAGAATAAGGAGAGAGAGAGAGCGAGAATAAGAAAAGAGAAAGCAAGACAGAATAAAAAAGATAGAGAGCGAGAATAAGGAGAGAGAGAAAGACAGAATCAGAAGAGAGAGCGAGAATAAGGAGAGAGAGAATAAAAAAAGAGAGAGAAAGACAGAATAAGAATAGAGAGAGGAAGAATAAGGAGAGAGAGAGAGCGAGAATAAGAAAAGAGAGAGCAAGACAGAATAAAAAAGATAGAGAGCGAGAATAAGGAGAGAGAGAAAGACAGAATCAGAAGAGAGAGCTTGAGTAAATGGATGGCGGAACATGGTCTAGGAGAGATTACAAAAAGACAAAATATATTAAGAGTAATTGTGTGGGGCCATCATCGTCAACGTCCTGAACAGACTCGGTACGCAGAAGAAGAAAAAGAAGCAGAGTTATGAATAGCTATGGAATTTCCACAGATCCACTGAGTTCATTTGTTATTGAAGAAGCGCCGGTAATATTTTATGACCATGCTTATAGCATTAGAGTTACTGCTACTAATTGTTCTTATTAAAGCAATTATCGAAATTTAGAATCCATACGTAAATTGCTCTGATGACTAAGTGCATATTGTATGCGTCATACACTTTCAAGATATAACGACCTGACTTAGATGGTTTAATTAATTGTTTTACCCGTAACCATATTGTTTAGTCTTTATGTTGCAGTCCAGTGACACAACTATAATTAGGTTACACACAGTTGGTATTCACTAAGCATAACTGCGGCACCTATAAGTAACCAACCATTTAATATTAATGAAAAAATAAAACTACCGCCGTTAGTCCCTTCTAAGCGTCAGCTCGTGGCCGAATAGTTAGATCCCGGTTCGAACCTCAGCATCGTCGATTTGTCAAAGAGGTGATTTCTTGATCATATGGGACATGACTTATGGCCAAATCACGTTGAGACACCGGCTCGCCAAAGTTAACCAACGTCGAACCTGCTCAGTACCTAGATGGGTGACGGCTTGGGAATACCAGGTGCTGTAAGCTTGGATGTGCGGGTGGTGTAATGGATAATGACTCGGAATTAGAGATCGGAGAGCCGTAGTTCCAATTCTGGTTAGGTTCGTTATATTCACTTTCGCGCAAATACCATTGGGATAGGTATGAATCCACCTCTTCTCCCCTCAGTTATGGGTTAATTAGTAAAACGTATAACCGAAAAAAAACATCATTATCTCAAAAAAATAAAATAAAATTGTGTTCAAAATATTTATATTTCTGCATTAAATAACCCATGAAGGTGTTAATATGCAGCTAAAAAAACAACCAACCAATATAACAAGAGACGATTCCTTCGTATGGTACTAATTGGAAATTCCTGAAAACAATACCACGTGTTGATCTAAGCCTTGGGAGTGAAATTGGACCGACGTTGTTATATGAATGTCCATGATTGTAATTAAACATTTGCCAGTGAATCGGTTTGGGGCATTAAATAACCCATAAAGGTGCTGATATACCGTTAAACAAACGAAACCCTTCATAAAAACTTCCAGCATGCCCGGAATAAAAAAAATCTTTCAAAAGCACGACTTGACACGTTTATTTCATCGCTCGGCAATGTTTGTAGTTTTAAAAAGCAATAATTAGAATTTTAATAAAGCCCTAAACATATGAAAGTTAATTCATATATTTTCTTTGAAAATTTATAACAAAAAATATTGAACACTATTTATCTATATAATAGCTGGCTGCTCGTCTTCGAGGATACCCGTCTACTAAGGGCGGCTAGCCAATCCCTATTGCAGACGCTCGATCAGGCACATTTGTGTTTGCGCGACACCCGCAGAGCCCACCTGTGATTTATACTGCAACTATTACAGTTTCTGGGTAAGAGCGTGTTATCTAACGTAATCAACAATTTGAACAAGGCTAGCATGCACAAGCCCTCGACCACGATGACTTGTGACTTCGTGCTAGCACAGGTTCCGTCAACCAAATTTCAGTTGGTTTTTTCAGGCACTTTACAAAGTCGATCCATTCCGATAACACCAGGAAGTCTCCTTCCTGACAAATCGACCGTGGTGACATTTTAACCCGATCTCAATGGTCAGAAAACGAACGTTCTAGCCACACGCGCCCATACACTATTTATTTAATAGATTGTTCACTTACAAGAATAATTTTATATTTACAACATTCTAAAAATGCGAACCCCCAAACTGCGAAGCAACTAATGCAATGCAATGTTTATCATTTATCAATTTATAAAGAAATAAATATTTGTTTTACAATTCATGGATATTTTAATAAAATGATAAATAAAAAAAACTTGTTAAATGGTAAATAATATTGCGTTGTAAATGGTTTACATATTTTGATAATTTTGTAATTTTTTAAATTGTTGAATAAAAATATTTCTTTTCATATTTATTTCTTCAGAAAATGCTAAATAATAAATCTTTCTTGGCCATGGCTTCGTCACCCAGCAGCCGCGTACTAAGAAGAGCTCTGTTATGGCACAGAATGCCACCCCAATGACCTTCCGAACTTGATGCAGGATCATAATGGTTGGCGTGATAGACTCATGATTATCCGAGCTGGCGCGACCGAATAATATAATACCGTAATTTCTCGAAAATAATACGCATTTTTTTACTGTAAATTACAGGTGATATTAGGGGTGCGTATTATAAATAGGTTTAAGCAAAAAAAAAATTTTTCGTTACTGATTTATAATAATAAATACATACTTTATTTACATTATTCGGACTATTGTCCTCATCTTTGTTGCCATATTTATTACGACGTTTCGGCCGTTGTACGCTCCGGCCTTCTTCAGTGAATAAAGGCGTTAGTTAGATCCAGTGACAGGACCCAAAAGTGTGAGTTCAATACCCGGTCAAGGCAGTGGAGAACTTTCAGAGGGAAATTAACAGGAGATAACTGATAAGTGACATCCATTAAACATGGCACGTGGAACAAGAACAGTCTACCCCAGTGAGCGAAATAAAGGGTTCAGTTCGACATTCCAACCACCTGAAGACGGCCGGAGCGTACAACGGCCGAAACGTTGTAATAAATATGGCAACAAAGATGAGGACAAAAGTCCGAATAATGTAAGTAATGTACATAATACCTCATCTCAGAAATATAGACAGATACTGAAATATGTACTTGTTGTTCTAAAATAAGAAAGATACCCCAATTTTCATTTTAAATGCAACAATAATAATTGTAACATTTTTGTCAATAAATTTGTTTTCAGCAACCGCATGTTTAATTTGGCGAAAAAGTAAAAAATCTATAAAAAGGCCAATTTCGATGAAAAAAGAATATCAAATTAAGATTTTATTGAAATTTTAATTTTCATCATCATCATCACCACATTCTATTATAGAATCAATATTTTCTTCTACCTATAAGCTTTGGCACTTGATTTACACTATTTTAGTTCAGTTTTATTCTTTCTCCATAAACGTATGTTTTAGCCTCATTCAACTCATATTCTCCAGCTCCTGCTCTGTTTCCTATTCTTTCTTCTAATTCTATTTCTCTTTGGTTAAAATTTGCACTATAACTCACACGTTTTGACAACATTTTGGCGGTGAAATAAAATATTATATTTATCGAGAAAACCGCCTGGAAATTTTCAACATTATTTTAGCAGTTTAGTTTCGATTTTATTTTTAATGCCAAAGTCGACAAAATGTTTTCCGTAATTTTTTTTTTTTTTTTTGACAAAATTTATAGATGCGCATTATACATAGGGATATATATATTTCTTAATTTTTGGATCATTTGTTGGGGCGCGTATTATTTATGAGTGCGTATTATTTTCGAGAAATTACGGTAAATAAAATAAAAGGTAAATAAAACATATAATATATTATTTGGTTCACATATTTTCATAATCTTGTAAATAAACATTAGACGATGGAATTAAGGCAATCCGTCCTGGGCATGACGATGAACTACATCCGAGAGGAGGGTTTTGAGGAACGTGGAATCACCTCTTCATTACTGTTGTTCACAGTTCCACTTTGACCCAGGGTGGTAGCACCTGTTAGGGCCACAGCTATGAGCAAATAGTAAACCCCCAACACATGAAAATATAAAAAAATTACTTTTCATAGTAAAAAAAAAAAAAAATTACTACCAATATATTATTGGAAAAAAAATTATTAGCAATACATTTTTGAAAAAAAAAAAGAAAAGGAAATTCCCTATGCTTACAAAATAAAATTTCGGCATAAGGAGTTGATATGCCGTTAAACAAACAAATCAAAACAAAATAAAATTAAGACACAATAACAGCGGTGTCAAGGAAAAAACCGTCCTTTTGACACACTGTTTTTTTGTTGCTTTTATTCAGATACGAAGGTCAAAGTTTGCCGAACTTCCATTGAGACTTTATATCCCTGTATCGCTTGTCTCTTCTATTGGTTAAACCAGCTTTAAAAAAATCAGTTTTATTGACATATTCACGGCGTTTCGGTCGTTTTATGCTTCTGCCTTCTTCAGGTGATTGGAATTTTGAACCGAACCCTTTATTTCATCTACCATAGATTTTTCTAGTTCCACGTGCCAAGTAGCTCATGGATGTCTCAGTTATCTCCCTTACTTCTCTTTATCAATCTCCTGAAAAAAAAACTTTCTGCTTCCCATCAGCATGGCCGATCCTAACCTCCAGGTGAATGACTCGTTGCGCCTTCTCGGGCTTAGATTCTCGGCTGACATAAAGTGGAAATACTATATGGATTCCATTGCTAGGTCTGCTGCTATAAAAACTGGTTCACACTGTCATGTTCGACACTTCTCTCCCCTGACCTGGTGTCTCGGCTTCAGTCACTTTCCCACCGCTGTAATGCAGCTTCCCTGTTCCTTTTCTATAAATATTTTCATGGTAACTGTTCAGATGAACACTTCACTATGATACCTAGACTTTATGAAGTACTAGATTGGCGACAAGGTCTCATCAGCTGAATTGGATAGATATAACCGTATGTTATATGTTTACAGCTTCTTTTCTCATTTGCGGAACTCTCTTCTGACTTCATGCTTTCCAGCTAACTTTGATCTTTAAAAATTTAAATGCAATGTCAATCGTTATCTACTGTCTCCTTGATTACTCTTCACCTATTGTTCTCGCTCCTTAATAATGTTTCTCTTCTTTCTTATACTTACACAGTTAGTAACCACTCGTGTCTTCACTGCCTTGCACGGGGTGATGTGATTTTTTTCAAAAAAAGGTTTACTAAACCTCATTCCCTCTATCACTCTCTCTCTCTCTCTCTCTCTCTCTCTCTCTCTCTTTTCTCGTCATCGATTTCACTTTAAGGCAAAGAAATCCATCTATTTATAAATGCGTTTATCAATTTTAGCTGACAGTTTATTATAAACATGCCGCGAGAAATAGATGTGCTATTCAAGCTTTCAATCAGTGGAATTTTAGACGTTTAGAAATTGGGTAACGTATTTCTATAGAATATCAGATATTCAGAACGTCTGCTGACTCCATGTTTTTGTGTCTGCTTCGGCCCGAATTGGCGGAACGTGTATTCATATCTCCACCACTTGTCACTGTTCAATCTTCAAGTCGGTAATCCCCAATAAATCAGAATGACATATCTATTTAATTATTTTCCTTTTCAATTACATGGGGATCAACAGATTCCGGTAAACCGAAGCGAATTGCTGATTAGTTTCCTGGCAAATGAAAGAAAGTAAAATCATTTCTAAATATTGCGTCATGTGAAGATAATGAGACAAAGTGGAATTTTTTTTATCAAAGACGCGTTTCGCCAGAGAAAGCTCATGTTCACTTTGGCGTCATCAGTTTGAATAAAAGAAAACTGTGTTAGGAAAGTGTCATGCTATCTCTGGGGATAAGTTCTTTGTCGCAAATCGCATTAATTACTCTAACTTATCACTTCCTGGATTGGAACCTGAAGAGAGTCTGTATGTCTCTCTGCTTGTTTGTTTTATCTCTATCTGCACTAGAGCCGTTTAGTATTGTAGGATTTTAAAATCAGGGACTTTTTATTATTATTTTTATATACACACATATACCTAGATACACATACACACATACATGCATACACACACATGTATACATACATACACGCAAACAATGCATGCATACATACATGTACACAATGCATACACACATATAAACATTCTTACATACTTGTGCCTACATATACATCCACCTAGGTATATACATGTATTGGAACCTTTTTTTTAATTTTTCATACTTGTTCATACATGTATACATATACATGCCCATCGATATATACCAATGAACAAAACGCATACAAAAGAGCGGCATGTCAAAAGAAGAAAATCTTTCAAATTCCTAATAAGACAATTAAAAATGGCTGCCAAGGAACAACGTAACCATATTTATATAACTTTTTTTTAAATGTATATAAAACCAATATCTTTGTTGTATTGAATAAATTTTATTATAATTCGAAATTACTGCAAATACTCGACGATAACATCAATTTTTTTTTAAAAAGTCAACAAAACACAACCAACAACGAACAGGACAATTTCCCAAAATAATTAGTGACTACAAACCAAGATACATGTATGGAACTATAAAAATACATAAACCTAAATTCCATATCCGTCCTCTCATATCCCAAATCCCAACTCCGGTTTATCAATTAACCAAAATCATTAACCAACTCATTACACCATACATGCCTAACAAATACAGTATTAAATCAACTCACGAATTAATCCAAAATTTAAAAACACAAAAACGTAATAATGAAGCCATAGCCTCACTTGATGTTGAAAGTTTATTTATCAATGTACCAGTCAGGGAAACGATTGATATAATTATAAAGAATATTTACAACAATCCATCTCCCCCTCCATTAAAAATTAAGGTGAGATAGGTAAATTGTCGCCATTTTATATTTTTAATTTCGCGCATGCGCTTTCTTTGTTTTTGATTTTGTCGACTGGACAGGTAGTAGTAGGGTTAGTTAGGCACTGATTGTGAGAAACAGAGCACCATGACGCAGTTCACGTCAGCAGAAATTTGGAAACGACATGCTGTACTGGTTGGCATTCGCTCCGGGGGCTCCAATACGAACATTTCAGAGTGTTTGGCTATCAATCTGAGAACGTTGCAGAGAATTTGGAAAGAGTTGGATGACTCTAATGATGGTTACGAAGGTACGACAGTTCGGAAAACTCTCTTTGATCGTTATAAGAAAAGAACTCCCGAATTTGAGCATGGAGGCCTACATCAAGTGCCTTGGGGAGATAGTGCTGCCCTGGGACAAGATGGTGGCTGCTAGAAGACTATGTCTGACATCAGGACTCTGCATATGCAACCCAAGCAGGAGAACCCAGTCATAGCTGTCAGACAATTTTTACGACTAGATCACTCCTTATATCTGGCCATTTAACTCCCCAGACACCATCCACCTTGATTGTTATGTGTGGTACGTAGTTGAGCGAGACACCACTAAATTCCTTGTAACACCAAAGATGAACTGAAGGCAAGGATTATGGCAGCATCCACCAACTTAAACAAGGAGACCATCCTAAAGAGTTACAGGATATTCTGAAGTCGTCTGGAAGCCGTGGTTGAAGCCAATGGCGATTTTATTGAAAAAATTTACTCTTTCGTATATCAAGATATTTTTGTGTAATTTTCGTAAATATATCTGTTAAAATGAGATGTCAGCGTTATTTTCATTCTGGCGTATATTTAGACGACAATTTATCCATCGCACTCTGTTTATGTATACCTGTACACACATATTCATATATACCACTATTTATATATACCCGTATACACCCATATATGTATATGTGCATTCTCATATATTCGCAACAACACAGCCACACACGTACACATACCCACACAACCATATAATACATATGAGTTTTACATGTGTGTATATATATATATATATATATATATATATATATATATATATATATATATATATATATATATATATATATATATATATGGCAGGATGTGTGTGTAACGAATGCACGACCGCAATTTTCGACGGATTAGCACCAAAATTTACATGCACATGCTCCAAGTTAGCGGGAAGGACAAGACCGACTTTGCATTTCCCAACTCCCATCGATAGTGGAAATTTTTGCTGTTTCTTAATATTTTGCCCTTGGTCATTTGATCCCCGACGTTAAGCAAGGTCGAGGTTGGTCAATATTTAGATGTGTAACTGCAAAGGAACAGCAGGCATTGTAATAAGTTTGCAGCCTTCTGTCACACTAGGCAAAGATTAGTAAATAAAAATACAAACCTTCATATTCGTTTGAGTTACGACGTTAAGCAACGTCGATGTCTGTGAATACTTAGATGGGTGACTACAATGGAACACCAGGTATTGTAAAGAGTTTGTAGATTTAGTTACATAATCGAAGATTAGTAACTAAAAAGATAAAACTTTCATAGTCAACTGACGTTAAGCCAGGTTGAACCGACGTTAAGCCAGGTTGGTCAATACTTAGATGGGTGACTACAATGGAACTTGTGGTATTGCAAGGAGTGTTGAGCCTTGTGCCACACTATGCGGAGATTAGTAAATAAAAAGACAAAACTTCATACTCGTTTGACGTTAGACATTTATTAATGAGACAAGGAACAAGAAGTTTATGAGCCTGTCAGATTAAGCAAAGATGATTAAATAGACGTTTATAGTCTCTTGATCAACGAAGTTAAGCAATGTCGAATATAACGAATATTTAGATGAGTGACAGCTACTGGACTTTCGTCAGACTATACAAATATTATTAAAGAAAGAAAGGAATTCATAGCCATTTGAATACCGACGTTAAGCAACGTCGAAGTTGGTCAGTACTTAAATGGGTGGCGACAATGGAATACTAAATATTGTAAAGAGTTTTCAGCATCGAAGGTTAGTAAATAAAAATACCAACCTTTGTAGTCGTTTGAGTATCGACGTTAAGCAACGTCAAAGTTGGCCAGTACTAAGTTGGTGACCACTGACCCCAAATATTCTATGCCGTTTGTGTTCTTATGCCAGACTATGCAAACTTTGATAAATCAAAAATAAAAAAAATCATAGCTAACTTATAGCTAAAGTTAAGCAGCGCCGAAGCTGTTCAGTACTTAGATTGGTGACTGCCGAGGAACAATGACTATTGTAATCAACTTGTATCTTTGCGTCAAAAACACCAGATTTGATATAAAAAAAATCTTGTGACCTTGGCTCAAACAAAGCAACGTTTAGTGAATGAATTCCTTTGCCGAACTTCCAGCTTATCTTTTCCAGCCATATAAGGAGGGTTTTATTGATTTATTTGTTTTTTACGGTTTACCAACCTTTGCAGGCTATCAGGCTATTTAAAGCCAGAAAATATATTTTAGATTGTATGAATTTTTTGGAAATGATTTACTGATACAAGTGCACTAATTAACCCATAGCTAGCTGGGAGAGGAGCCAGGTTCATATTTTTCACAAGGGTATTTACGCGAAAACAAATATAATGAACCCGATGGTAATTAGATCTCGACTCTCCAATTTCCAATTTTGAGCCGTTATCCATTACACCACCCACACATCCATACATATAAGGTGGGAGACAGAAAATATAATCTATAGAATAAAACAAAAGTACTTGATTATCACGTATAAGGAATTGCGAAAAAAGAGAACCAGTAGTCGGAGAACTCGTCAGTAGGTTTTAAGTGTAAGAAGGAGGCGAATGTTAAAATGATCTGCAAATTACAGTTCTGGTTCTAATTTATGTTATTATTTAGAACCAGGTTCTACTAAATTTTTTCTTAACTTTTGGTCACCCAATACAAGGCCCAAGAGCCACTCAAGGAAGAGCGTTATTGAATGAGGTTGTTAGAAAGGAGGGAAAAAAGGAAGCTTGAAGTGCATCTCATGAGGATATGTAGGATAAATAACGATTGACTCCAGACTGTAATGTTTAGGAGAGCATCCTCACAAAGTAACAACTCTATACTTCTAACATCTCCACCTAAATCTCTGAACTTTTATTTATTATTGACTTACTTTTTCTTTTCTCAATAGGAGTAGATAGGTTCGTCTATCATTTGATTCACACTCCTCTCCTGTCTTTCAAACAGGAGTAGGGGTTTATCCCCTGTTTATGACTGGGCTTCCGGTTCCTTTCAAAGCCTTTTCCTTCTCTTTCACTTCTGGTAGCATCTTGCATCTTGGTGGCATTATGTCTTTGCTTGGTGTGGCGCCTCTTACTCTGTAACCCTCTGCCTAGAGTGACACTTGGCCCTCATACAGGGTTACTACCATTGTATATTGTAAGAATGTTCTGGGTAAGAAGAACTTGCTGCTTTCTTACCAAAGAAACACGAAGGAAATGAGGATGATTTGCCAACGTAGTTATGGCATGGCTGGTCCTGGCTGTGAAGGTCTGAACTGGTAGAGACTGATGATTGTAATTCGTTAAAAAATTCGTCGTAGTGATGGAGTAGTGAGAGGGAAGGAACATTTCATCGGTGAGATAAGGGTTGCAGCGTTGGAAATAGTTCATGCCCTGTGAATGCAGCGTTGTGTCAAAGTTTGTCCTGTCCAAAATATATACATGGAATTCTTTCTGGCTGTGATATGCAAAAAGTTTTATACTTTTTTATCTAAGCTTTTAAGAGATTTTTGTGTTTTCGTTTTTGCATATGCTTTTCAGACACATACATATATATAACTAGACTTTATGAACTTAAGCGCAGTACTAGATTGGCGGCATGGTCTCATCTTTTTACTGTTGAAATGTCTAGATGTAACCGTTCTATGCTAACAATATCTTCTATCACACTTCTCGCGGGTGGAGCTCACTTCCGGCTTCTTGATCTTCAAAAATTTAAATGCAATGTCGATCGTTATCTTCTGTCTTCTTAATTCTTGTTTTTTTTATTGTTCTCTCTCCTTAATAGAGTCTTTTTCTCATATTCTCTAAAGATCAGTAATCCCATGCGTCTTAGTGGCTTTATTGCCTTGTTTCGGATGAAATTATTAATATATATATATATATATATATATATATATATATATATATATATATAGTCATCCAAATACAGCTGTATCACAGCTCGTCATTTGGCATCAGTCAGAGATCCTACCCCTAAGCTATCGACACACAGCAGAGAGAAAAGGAAATTCTAACGTATTGTATACGAATGTAAATAAACGCTAGAAGCCAATAGTGGTCGATTCATTAATGAAGAGCAGTGCGTTAATAGCGATGACAGCCACTGTTTTGGAATTATCTTTCACCCAACAGTGCTCGATCGAATATACGAGAGCTTTTGAAAGCAGACATATTAAAAAGCAATTTATACCAAAAATAAAAAAAGAAATAATTCATATAGAAAATTAGGAGGTATCAAAAATATATATTACTTTAAAATAATAATACCGAAATATAACAACGAATAATAAAAAAAAAACTAAACCTCTTAACTTTTATTTATTATTGAATTACTGAGTAGGGGTTTATCCCCTGTTTCCTGTTTAGGACTGGGTTTCCGGTTCCTTTTAAATCCTTTTCCTTCTCTCTCGTCAGACCAAAAATAGAAGACAAAATTAAGACCAATGTTATATGCAGGAAAATATAACATTAAAGATCATTTATCTTTAAGCACACTAACTACTCCTTCTGTTTACCAAGAGATGCCTGGTAGGACTTAACACACAATGATACCAAGAGGTTTTGTTTGTTTGTTTTTTTGATTATTTCGTTTTGTTAAAAAATTGCTTTTTAATGTGTCTGTTTTAACAGCAATAATAAAAGTTTTTTTTTTCAGATTCAGATTTTCTAACAATTTCTTGTAGGGGACTAAGGAAATGAAACTGTCAGATGTGATTATTGTCCCGAGCGCTTTCGGCTAATTCATTTGACATTTTCAAGTTGTTAGTATCAGTGTTTATGTTTTAAGTTGTATTGTGTAAAATCGTAGTATACAAGATATGTATAGGGAGAATAGTAAATGTCAAAGGGTCTTCTTTTACACCAGATACTGTTGGGATTTATGGTCATGTTGTCAGAATTGGTGACGGAAGATTCCCGAAATATTTTATGGACAGATAGCGAGAAAATAAAGAACGCAGCATAAACTAAGGAAGCGGCTTAAGGATTTTTTTAAAGCAACTTTAAATCCCCGGAGATGTTTCCAGTATTCAGAGTGGTAGATGAAATAAAATAAGGTTTAAAATAAAGGAAACGTCTAATCAAATATGGGTATCCATTAAGAGTAACGCTTAAAGTGATAAAAAATATTATTTACAATATTTACATTGTTCGGTCTATTATCCTCATCTTTGTTGCCATATTCACGATGTTTCGGCCGTTGTACGCCCCGGCCTTCGTCAGGTGATTGAAACGAAAGATTTGCGGGCATAGGTTTATATAAATCACAGGTGGGCTCTGTGGGTGTTGAATAAACACAAATGCGCCTGAGCAAGCGTTTGCAATAGGGTTTGGCTAGCCGCCCTTATAGAAGAGTATCCTCGAATACAAGTGGCTATCTATATATACATACATATATATATATATATATATATATATATGTGTGTGTGTGTGTGTGTGTGTGTGTGTGTGTGTGTGTGTGTGTGTGTGTGTGTGTGAAGATTCATATATGTGCACATTGTCAAGTGGTGATCAATGAATATACGGCGTTTTTTGTTTTTTGTTTTTACAGGAGGGCGTAATCATTATCACATATATATCACATTTACACAGGTATAAAACCAATATTGTGTTTAGTAGAACTAGTAAGTGTAGTGCCAAAATGAACTTTTGAGAAATTCTCGCACAATAGCCTCTTTGTCTGAAAAACATTATTCTTAATTTGGAAAAGTTGATCCATAATTAGTCGAAACAAAATTTCTGTTATCTTTAATATATATCTCTTTATCTCTCCCTCTCTATACATATATATATATATATAGAGAGAGAGAGAGAGAGAGAGAGAGAGAGAGAGGAGAAGAGGGAGGGAGAGAGGGAGGGAGAGAGGGAGCGATGGATAAATTGTGTAAATTACGCTAAAAAAATCATTTTAACAGATATATTTACCAAAATTACACAATAATATCTAAAGTGTAAACTCATTCAATAAAATCGCCATTGCCTTCAACAACAGCCTCCAGACGACTTCGGAATCTCCTGTATCTCTTTTGGACAGTCTCTTTAAGTTGGTGAATTCTGCCATAATCTTTGCCTTCAGTTCATCGGTGGTGTTACAAGGAGTTTTGTTGGTCTCTCGCTCAACTGCGCCCCACACATAATAATCAAGGGGGTTGCACTCTGGGGAGTAGCCAGAGGTAAGGAGTGATGTGATCGGAGAAATCGTCTGACAGCAATGACTGTGTTCTCCTGCATGTTTGACATGGTACAGGGTCCTGTTGTCAGGTATAGGGTCTTCCAGTGGCCACCCTCTTAACCCAGGCAGCAACACCCCCTCAAGGCACTTGATGTGGGTCTCCATGTTGAGTCTGAGATCCTGTGGAAAGATGAATGGCGGCATAACGTCGCCACAACAACTGAACGCTCCATACACCTTGGTAATCAATATTAGACCCATTCAACTCTTTCCGAATCCTCTGCACTGTCCACAAATTGACACCCAAATACTCTGAAATGTTCCTATTGAAGCTTACGGTGCGAATCCCAAGCATTACAGCATGCAGGTTCCCAATGTCATGGTGCGCATATATATATATATATATATATATATATATATATATATATATATATATATATATATATATATATATATATATATATATATATATATATATATATATATATATATATATATATATATATATATATATATATATATATATATATATATATATATATATATATATATATATATATATATATATATATATATATATATATATATATATAGTCACTGTGTGTTTATCTAAATCTAAAAATAAACACGCTAAAATTCACCTTCATCCCTGCCGTGCGCCGACGGCTTACTGGTAGAAGTTCCGACTGACGCAAATTCAGTCGGGTTTCGATCCTAACTAGAGGCAACCGGACGTCTAGCCACACTGATGAGCTGTGAAACAGCGAAACAGTCTGTTTGTGAATGACGATATATATATATATATATATATATATATATATATATATATATATATATCGTCATTCACAAACAGACTGTTTTGCTGCATCACAACTCATCAGTGTGGCTAGGCATCCAATTGCCTCAAGCCAGGATCGAAACCAGACTGATTTAGCATCAGTGGGAGATTTTTCCCCAAAGCTATCAGCTCCCACCAGAGAGGAAGGCAGATTTTTACGTATTTATCTTTGAATAAATACGCCAGTGACTCGGAGTGCATGATTCATTGAAGAGCTTTGCATTATCCGCTGTAACAGCCACTGTTTACAAATTCGCGCTTTCACTCTAAAGTGCTCGACCGAATTTTATTTTTTCGGGGGCGTATATATATATATTATGAACACACGTATATATATATATATATATTTGTTTATATTTATATATATATATATATATATATATATATATATATATATATATATATATATATATATATATATGAAGAAATATAGTCTTAAAGTGTGCTATATTTATGGGATAAAGTGCTCAATATCAGAGATAAAGCGTGTGTAAATATAAAACTAGTTGCCTGACGATTGCACCAGCATGAAACAGACTGTCGCCTCTAAGTGCTGACTTCCATGTCCACTTTATATATATATATATATATATATATATATATATATATATATATATATACAGAGAGAGAGAGAAAGATTATAGGCGTAAATATAGCTAAATGGTTGTCAGATCGGAATGTGTAATCGGTACTCGAGTTCAAATATTGGCTTTGTATGTATTTTCGCGATTATGCCCTTAGAAAAGGCATGAATCCACATCTTTAGCTTTCAGCTACGGATGAAGAAGGCCGGATTTTTTAGGGTGACGGCCAGTTTAGGAGAAGGATAAATTTACTACATTGATGCATCAAGCCTCATTATATTATTTGTTGTGTGTAAATATTCCAGGGGCTCTTATTTAAAAAAAATAAATAAGTCTTGCTTGTTGTTACTTGATTCTAAACAAGAGTCAATAGACGTTAGAATAATGTATAATAAGTGGTTTCCTGTTACCGTCTCCAATGTTTTACATTTATATTTGTTTTGCTTCATTTTTTTTTAATTGGCTAATCCTCCGCCCCAAGACTAGGGAGATCAGTCTACACTAGTCTTTATCCCAATACAATGCACAGTTGAAAAGTGTTTTGTTTTTTTGTTTTGTTTTTTACTGGTAACTCTAAAATATAACTAAATGACCGTGTGAATAGGAGTACTGTGAGATGGACACTTTGTGTGTGTGTGTGTGTGTGTGTGTGTGTGTGTGTGTGTGTGTGTGTGTGTGTGTGTGTGCGCGCGGTTACTTTATGCGTGTGTCTGTGCGGATACTGTATGGGTGTTCCTGAGTGTGCGTGGTCACTGTGTGTGTGTGTGTGTGTGTGTGTGTGTGTGTGTGTGTGTGTGTGTGTGTGTGTGTGTGTGTGTGTGTTGGCTGGAGGTGCTAATAAACAAGGCTTTAAGACAATGACTAAATATTTTCCCCGACTGTGCGATCAGCCAGATTCAAGAGAAGAGTACATTTAATTAGAAATAACGACACAGTTGGTGTCAGGAGCCTGTGTTTACCCGACCTTATTTCTAACTGTAAAAGCCAAATCCCACTTCCCGCTCTTTTCCATCCTGGTGCTGCCTAAAAGACCCGGATGCAATTCCTACGATGCTCGTTGACATTCATTATCACTAATAAACTGACACGTTAACAAATATTATTAGAAAAGAAAAAGTTTTATGTGTGTGTGGGGGGGGGGGCGCGCGCATGTGTGTGTATGTTGATTGGTTGATTTGTTTTCTACGGTTTATCACCCCTTTGCAGGTTATTTAAAGCCAGGAAATATGTTTAGATAGTAAGAATATTTTAGGAAATAATAATGTTTTGTTTTTCTTTTTAGTGATACAAGTTTTATTAATTAACCAATAGCTGTGGCGAGAAAAGGCGGATTCATATCTTTCCCAAGGTTTATTTGTGAATAAGTGAATATAACGAACCCAACGGGAATTGGAACACAGCTCTCCGATTAACAATTTCGAGCAATTATCCATTACACCGCTCACATATACAAGCTTACAGCACCTGGTAATTTCAAGCGGTCTAGGTAGTGTCAAGCATCTAAGTACTGACCAGCCTCAACGTTGCTTAACTTCGGTGACCGTATGGGAATTGATGATATGACAGTAAGCTGAAAAAATATTTAAAACGCCGTGTGTAAACTAATAAAAAATTCTCGACCTGACCCACCTACAAATATCTAAAAAAAAAAAAAACAAAGATTTGTGATTTTTTATTTTAGAATCCGTTCTTGGTCGGGCTGAGAATTTTTCAGTGCCTTCTCGTATTCTTCTTCGACATTTTTCTTTTACTTCTCTCTGTCTCCCCACTTTTATTTTATTTTTTTACTTAACTTTTACTCTCCACTTACTACACGAGAATTCTTGATACTGCTCCACACCGTCGGACATCGCCGACCATTTTTAAGCATACTGATTCTTTTTCAACATATTCTCCTCCACTGTCAACGCACTTAATGTAACGTTTCTCCACAATGATCTATCATTCTCCTTTGCACTGGTGACGTTAAGTTACAATGTTTTTATTATAATAACAATGGACAGCTCCGAGAGGTAAAAAAAAGAGAGAAATACAACAGTAATATTTGGAAAAATATATTTAATTTTTTTATTGATTCGTTTTCTACGGCTTATCAACATTTTGTAAGTTATTTAAAGCCAGAAATGTATTTAGATTGTAAGAATATTCTTTGAGATAATAACTGTTCGACAAAGAGCCTTTTTTAAGCGTTCTGATTCTAATGAACATTAATTATAATTGTCCCGTCGTGACAGAACTGAAAAAGAGGCTTACGGCCGCATCACGTTCAAACACCGATTCCAGTACGATCACCGAAGTTAAGCACGGTCAAGGTTTGTCAGTACATAGATAGGTGGCCGCTTGGGAATATCAGATGCTGTGGATGTGCGGGTGGCGTAATCGCCCGAAATTGTTCATCAGAACGCCGAGTTCCGATTTTTATTGGGATCGTTATATTTCCTTTACGCGCAAATACACTTGGGAAGTGTATGCATTCACCTCCACCCAGCTGTGGGTTAATTAGTAAGACGTATCACTAAACCATTATTATCTCAAAAGAAACATATTTCTTGGCTTTAAATAACTTGATAAGGGTTGATAAGTCGTAAAAAACGAATCAGCAAACCATGACTGAAAAAGAGTCTAAAATCATATTATAATTTTGTTTATTCCTTCGTAAGTTAGTTGGTTAGCGCAAACGTTACGCCCTGTCATTACCCCAGATAAATGATGGAACTATCCTGTTTTGACTACGCCAGAATAGGGAAAATATCTTAAAGACGCTGTTTGGTTCTGGCACACATAATAAGAAAGAAAGGTGCACCTCAACATCGTGTAATGGTTAACAAACTTCTCAGTTAAGACTGAGTAGTAAGGTGAGTTCAATCCTCATTGGGTGTTATATACTTTCGACCTTGTGCGACATCTAAGCTATGCTTAGAAAATCACCATAATAAAAAAGAAAGAAAGAAATAAAGAAAGAAAGAAAGAAATAAAGAAAGAAAGAAAAAAAAGAAAGAAAGAAAGAAAAAAGAAAGAAAGAAAGAAATATAGCGATGGTGCTAATGCTCTCGTGTGTTTAACGTCTACTTCTGTGAAATGGAAAACCTTGTCATTTGTAAATCTTTTCATTTGTACCCTCTCCTTTAAATCATGGCAAAATCAGCGAGGTACTAAGGATTGGCGCGATTGCGTCTCGATTAAGGAACGAGCCTCGCGAAACGGAGTGGCTCTTGCAGCGTGTCTCACTGGCGACGGTTCGAGGTAATGCTTTCTCCATCATAGCGGCTGGCAGAGGATAGAAAAAAAATTTTGTTTATAGTTACGTTGTTCTGGAATTGTCATCATTGGCCGACTGAACTTGCTTTGTTTCAATTATTGTTTCCCTTAGATTGAACTTACCATTTCTTTTTATACTATAATGTATTTCAGTGTTATCCAATAAATCTTTAAACGGGTTAGACAATAAATTCATCACTAGGACCATAGTCCTAGATATATTTAAGGCCTTTGATAATGTGTGGCATCCAGCTATGGAATCTCTAGAAGGACTCTCTCAATTATCAGGACCTTCTTGAAGGTCGTTAACGGCCAGTCATCGGAAGCCCAAAAGATCAATGCGTTCCCCAGGGTCCCCTCATCGGTCCTACCCTCTTTCTACTGTATATTAATGATCTGCTTAAGATCATTACAACAGTTTATAGGTGAATGTGGAAAATCAAAACCTAGCAACTCATCTCTCCTCTGACATAGCCCAACCGAGTTGATAATGTTTACAAAGTAAGAGCAAGTTGCAAACGTTATCAACTCGGTTTTTTTCCTTGATTTGAATTCTTAAGCGTTTCTAGTTTCTTTGCACTGTTTTACTCAATTAGATTTCATTTTATTCCTTGATCCTTTTTCTCATTTATTAATTTTTTTTTATAAACAAAATCTTTTACTCAAATTAACGAGTGACCAATACTGGCAACTGCTAGTCGAAATATTTCCATAAGATAAATCATTCGTTGGAACTACAAAGGAGAAAAAAACTGGTTTACAAAAATTAATACGGTCCGGACCAAACGGGTAACGTTCCACCACCACCGAGCAGACCCTGAGATTTTACCGGTCACGATGCCTTGAACGTCTGTTGGAACTCAAGCTTACCCCAGATCTCAAGTGGATCTCGTATATCTGATCTATTGCTAAAGATGCTGTAAAAACACTGATCTACAAAATGAAAGCTTCAAAAACAAAACTAAAAAAACAATCTTTGTTAATTGTGGGAGAGGCACTGAAAATAAAAATGATATCACAAATTGTTGATTGGCACTAGATTTCAAGATACAATACTCGTGTTTTATGAGCATTTCATCACATTTGTTGTACTTGCCCGATTAATTATCATCCCCCGAATAACATTATTATATATAATTATTCTCCATATAAGCGAGTTCTTATTCTCCTTTCCGCTCGGGTTTTCACACATTTTAATTGACTTGGGGAAAATGTCCCGTGAATGTCTGAATAAAGCCGATATCTTCTATGTATGTGGTGAAGTGAAACACAACACCTGATGTAAGGAAAGCTTACCAATTATAATCTGGAAGCAACATGCTGGCTGATTGATTTTGCACTGTGACCAGAGAAGATCCTTCAGCAGATTACAAAAGACAAACTAAGAAGCGGCGTGTGGTTACTGAATAACTGCGCGTGTATATACTTCTGAAGTAATTCAATGAATACATATTACCGTCTTGACGCGTTTGTGTATTGCTCAGGTCACTCCCGAGAACAGAACAAAACACCAGATTTTGCAAAGCAACATTATTTTTCTTGAAGACATCCATTTTACTCATGTGTATGACATAACCGACTAAATAACTCTAAACCTAGAACCAATCCTCTAAAATGAATGGCATTTTCGAATTTGGCATGCCAAAATACATGGCTCATTTCATTTCTGAAGTGGTCAACTTGTAAAAAATAGCAAACAAGTGCAATCGTTTATGCCGACAGAAACAAAAATGGAACGGTGGTCACTATTTACATTATTCGAACTATTGTGCTCATCTTTGTCGCCATATTTCTTACAACGTTTCGGCCGTTGTACGCTACGGCCTTCTTCAGGTGGTTGGAATGTCGAACTGAACCCTTTATTTCGCTCACTGGGGTAGACTGTTCTAGTTCCGCGTGCCATGTTTAATGGATGTCAGTTATCTCCTGTTAATTTCCCTCTGAAAGTTCTCCACTGCCTTGACCGGGTATTGAACTCACACTCTTTGGGTCCTGTCACTGGATCTAACTAACGCCTTTATCCACTGTGCCATGTGCCCTTGAGTGTGAGTTCAATACCCGGTTAAGGCAGTGGAGAACTTTCAAAGGGGAATTAACTGGAGATAACTGATAAGTGACATCCATTAAACATGGCACGAAATAAAGGGTTCAGTTCGACATTCCAACCACCTGAAGAAGACCGGAGCGTACAACGGCCGAAACGTCGTAATAAATACGGCGACAAAGATGAGGACAATAGTCCGAATAATGTAAATAGTGTAGATAATACCTCATCTCAGAAATATAGACAGATACGGAACGGTGGTCATTAACTTTTCTCGTTGTAAATATTGATTCCGTATTTTGTTTATTGTTATATTACTAGTTTAAAGGCACGGTGGAGTAATGGATAGCGGCTCGGATTGGGGAATCGGAGAGCCGAGTTCGAATTCCAGTTAAATCCATTACATTCACTTACGTGCTAATACCCTTGAGAAAAGTATGAATCCTCTTCTTCTCCCCCAGCTATGGGTAAATAGCAGAACAGACTGGGTTCTATAGACTTCGATGGCAATTGGTCTACCGCAGAAAGAAATGGCAACCTACTGCGGGAAAAAATCAGCCTCATCAGTACATGATCATCTAATCGTGTATCACGCATTACACATAACTGACGATTAGTTTGTTTATTCATAATTTCCTGTTTAACATAACCTAATTATTTTAACTTCTTCGTTAAATTCTAATCATTAAATGAAAGATAGCTTTGTTTGTTTCTAATTGAATTTCTCGGATGAGAAGTTATCATTATTCACACTATTTATATTCAGAGTATTGCCATCATCTTCGTTGCTGTTATCACAACGTTTCGGCCATTGTTCCCTCCGGTCTTCCTCAGGGGTATATCGATCTGGATAACCTACAGGGAATTCTGAACTGAACCCTTTATTAAATCTACGGGTGTAGACTGTTCTCGTTCCATTAAAAATTCATATTTTATTTAGTACTATTTAGTTTCCACTGAGTACACACTCCCTGGCCCAGGGATTAAACTCTCAACCACTAGGCCACCAAATTCGCAAGCCAACGCTTTTACCCACTAAGCCATTGCTTGTAATTTTGAATAATATTTAATTTTTTATATGTAAAATACTCATGACGCTTTCGTGGGGTGAATTCAAAATATAATGTTATAAGATTATATTGAACTTTCAAAAATAATTTTTTTTAAGGCAATTCACCCCAAGCAGGGCGGGAGTACCACTAGCATGCAAGGGGTTACAGAAGATTGAGAACAAGAATAAAGAGGCGTGTTTGAGAAAAGGATACATAGAAGGATGGGGAACAAGCTCAGGGTGTCAGATGTCGATTGACATTACATTTGAATATTTGAAGATTATAGTCATCGGGGAAGCAAGCAAGAGGAAGGGAGTTCCACAGGCGGGAAGTGCGGGAGAAGATGCTGTTTGGGAAGAAAAGACTGTTACATTTAACCGTTTTGACAATGAAAGGGTGGGATCGAGATGCCAGTCTGGTAGCCCGTTTTTAATTCATGTTGTCCGGGAACCATCAAAAGTAGCTCGTCGGAACATTTGTTGTAAAAATATTTGTAGAAGAGACAGATAGAGGCTACGGCACGTCTGTGGGATAGCGATTGTTGACTAGATACCAGATCAGGACCTATCATCTTGCATATTCGTCTCTGGATTTTGTCAAGAACCTCGAGACATACAGCGGGAGCACTGGACCATATATGACAGCAATAAAGACTATTGTCCCCATCTTTATTGTTATTATCGCAACGTTTCGGCTGTTGGGCCCTCCGGCCTTCTTCAGAAGTATATCGATCTGGGTAACCTACAGGGAATTCTGAGCTTAAACCTTTATTTCATATACGGAGATTGTTTTCGTCCCACTGCTCATGTCTAGGGATATCTATCGCTCCAAGAAGTACCTGATTTCTTCCGTCGTACTTTATCGTTATTTTATTATTCGGTCGGACAATTATCAGTCTATTACGCCAACCATCACGGTCCTGCATCAAGGTTAGTATGTCATTAGGGTGGCATTCTGTGTCATAACATAGCTGGTCAATGTAGCTGATTGCTGGGCAACCAGTCCGTCTTGCGTCATGGCTAGGTGTCCTGAGCAGTAGATCCCTCGCAAGTTCTTGTTTTGCTCACCATCAGTAGCTTGGAAAGCGCAATCTGTATTCGCTTAAGATTGTACAAATATAAGGGATGGGTCCATGGAGCTTTGATTTAGTTGGATGTTGTCTTCAAGAGGTGTCAATTATAGCTCTCAGCGTAGGTTCCATAAAGCTTACACTCCAGAGTTTCAGTTAATGTCTAGTCAGTGATACGATATATTAACACCGCCTCTACAGTAGCTCAAAAGAATCTCTTCTTGAGGTTGTCTGGTAGATCAGATTTACGGATCACATCCATTTTATTCAAGGCATCCCAGGTTTTACATACGCGAATTTTTACATCTTTTTTCCGTAGAACTTATTTTGCCTCATAGGTATGTAGAAGATTCGACAAATTTTATTGATTCACCTGAGACAGTTTGTATTGAACTATGCTGGTTGAAGTCTACGAATTCAGTTTGACATCGTTGGCAGCATTTTCAAGATGATGTAAGAGAAACGTGGAATTCGTAATGATGTCTGTATTGGTAGCTTGGTCATCTGCATAGTGAATATACTTTGTGATGAAGTAAAACCTACATGATAATGTTTCCATGTCTTGCTCCATGGCTTGGTATCCAGAACAGTAGATTATTCGCAAGTTCTCGTTTTACTCGCCAAAAGTTTCCTGCAAAGCGCATTCTGCGTAAGATTGTAAAAAAATATCAGAGATGGGTCTATAGATCTGTGATTTAGTTGGTTGTTGTCTCCGGTGGATGTTAAGTTTTACTGCCAGCATCCGTGTGTAGGTTCTATCAAGCCTAGACTTTCGTATTTTAGTTAATGTCCAGGCAGTGGCACCATTCATTAACACCGCCTCTACAGTGCCACAAAAGAATTTCTGTTTGGAGTGGTCTGGTAGATCAGATTTCCAGATTACATCCACTTTATTCAAAGCGGCTCAGGTTTTAGCTATGCGAATTTTCAAATCCTTTGCAATAAAATTTATTTCGCTTCCTAAGTATGAAAAGGAATCGGCAGATTTTATTGATTCACCTGAGACGGTTTTCTGGTTGAAGCCTATGAATCTACAAGATTCAAATTCGACAAAAAATGAACTATTGCTGTCATGTCTGAAATAGAGTTGCTCGATCATCGATTTCCAACCTTGATAGTGTTCAAAATCGTTTACGAGATCTTGTAGAGCTAAACTTATTTTTCCACTCTGCAGCCTCTTTCCACGCAGACGCAACTTTCAAAGCCTATCGCTACTCTATCACAGTTTCCATAAAAAATGTTCCGATACGCCCCATCTTTAATGTTAGTACTTCTGAATAAATATTCACATGGTCGGTAAATGTAATTCAAATCAAATTAATTAATTTTATTTTATTTATTTATTTAATTAATTTATTTATTTATTTTGTTTTCTTAATGCTTATCAGGGGTTTATGGGGTGTATCGTCAGTGGTAGTACTTTTGCAGCAAAGTGGTCGACCCTGCTTTATTCGGGTGAATTGGGATGCGGAATTGCACTGATCCATGGCCTACATCCAACTCCCACACATGGCTCCAAGTCGCATGGGCACTGCGAAGGCTACACCCCGGTCAACGGCATCGACATGCCGGCTACATGTGCGATGGTAGTTGGATGGGTTTTCCGACCCGACCGGTGAAAGGAAGCGTCTCTTTCCAACCCACCTGTGCCAAGCTGCCGGTCGCGAGCCTAGACGTTGGAGGTGCGCCTTAGAGGTCAACGGCTTTACCAGTGAGCAGAGGAACTTTTGGGAGGCAGGACGGGTTAACCGCAATATCCCCAATGCAAAAGGAACCGGCAAACCATTGCACTATTTTGCCTTGAATGTTATCATGAACCACAATTAGATGGGGAGGGGCTGACCACAGCGGGGTGCAAAATGCACTAACTGAATGAATCAGAATGATGAATACTTATCAATCTTTTGCGTGTTATTTAAAACTAGAAAATATTTCTAGATTGTAAGAATTCTTTGGATATAATAATGATTTACTGATAAAAGTCCTACTAATTAACCCATAGCTTGAGGAGATGGGGCGAATTCATACATAATCAGAATTTGATAAACAATTATAATGTGGATATAAAATGGAGGATCAATTTTATATTACAATCAATAAATAAACTGATCCCTGACTCGGTAGTTTCTATACATTTATATTCCAGAGTATGTAAAGAAATCTAAAAGACATGCATCTACATCAGTATTTGACTGATTGATTCGTTTTCTACGGCTCATCCACTTTTTGCTGGTTATTTAAAGCCAGAAAATATTTTTATATTGTAAGAATTCTTTGGAAATAATAATGATTTACTAATACAAGTCCTGTTAATTAACCCATAGCTGAAGGGAGAGAAGGCGGGTTCATACTTTTCCCGTAAGTGAATATGACGAACACAATGGGAATTGGAACACGGCTCTCCGATTTCCAATTCCAACCCGTTATCCATTACACTACCCGCGCACATCCAAGCTTACAGCACCTGGTATTACGAAGCGGTCACCTATCTAAGTACTGACCAGGCTCGATGTTGCTTAACTTCTATTATCATACGAGAACCGGTGTTTCAAAGTGATAGGTCAGTAGACCCATGAATGAATACAGAAATAATCATTTACATATATTTTCAAATACAGTTTATAATAATTTGCATTAATACATATTATTTACATATATATTTGCGAGTGAACGCACAACGGTTCTGGGCGAATGCAATAATTATACATAATCTCTTATTAGAGTGAGATACATTTTTCAATGTTATGGACATCTTAGAAGCGTAACTGAAGTTTATAAAACTCTTTTTTTTTTTTGCGTTTGCTCCCATAATCTTTTATTGTTATTATCCTACACGTAACCACCAAAAGTTCAAAAACAGTAATTTAACTTTGCTAACCAGATGCTTCCTCGGTACCTAAATAGTATAACACGTCAGGCTATGTTCCGTGTAGGATACAGTTTCGATTTCTGTCGGAGGACATATATTTTCCTTGTGATATCTCGGACATTCAAGCAGGTAAATGTTGTTAGTACTGCTTATTATAAAAAGAGCATTTACTTAAATATATGTATCTAAAAATAACGTATAAACATATATATATATATATATATATATATATATATATATATATATATATAGTTGGATTGGTGTGAGTTTGTGACCCTGGGTTTCACGACAAACTGATTAATTTTAAGTCCATCTAAATATGTTAACTCTATCACTGATATTGAGTGCTTTGCAATAAGTACCGCGCTTATATAATATATAAATAATATATATAAAAAATTGCATATATACACACACACACACACACACACACACATATATATATATATATATATATATATATATATATATATATATATGTAAAAAAAAGTCTGTTTGGAAGCCTTATATTATTAATGAAAAATTACCTACCTAGAGTCATAGTACTCCTTAAAGTAGACCGCTTGTTACCTCTCACACTTATCCCAGTACCTCTCCTACTTTTCAAGATACTCTATAAAGTTTCTCTTTCAGGAAAATCTAGAGGAAAATCTAAACGTCTTAAAAGTATTAAATCTCGACTATAGGAGTGGACTACCAAATCTGAGTGATAGCATTCGTTAGTCTCACCTCTAAAAACACCTACTTATGATCTGAAGAATCTACTCGTTTGGTCATCGCTCATTGCATATGCGACAGTCAAACACGACACACTGTCATTCTGACGAAAGGATATCTGTTCACAGTTGAGCATTAAATTCCTCTCTAATCGGCTGCCAATTTGCCTTAAGGGCGTAACCGGCCTTGGGAATATTCAAAATAGATAAATACGTCCTAGAAAGAATTCCTCTACACACCACACACACACACACACACACACACACACACACACACACACACACACATATATATATATATATATATATATATATATATATATATTAATTATATGAAGAAATATAGTTTTCATGTGTGCTATATTTATGGGATATAGTGATCTATATCAGAGATAGAGCGTATGTAAATATAAATATAAAAGTGAACATTGAAGTCAATATTCAGAGGCGACAGGCTGTTTCATGCGTCCAGCATAAAACAGCCTGTCGCCTCTGAGTGTTAACTTCAACGTTCACTTTTATATTTATATTAATAAATATACATATACCTACATTCGAAGTGCAACTTAAAGTTTCGCAGTTCTACCAACTCATCAGGCACGACGAACTATATACAGTTGCTAATATCTAATTATTTGGTTTATATCCATATATATATATATATATATATATATATATATATATATATATATATATATATATATATATAGTTGTATATTTAGACAGCAATCCTTCGTTTATACATGTTTCATAAGAAAACGACAGACAAGGTACTACGGTTAAGCTTTTTATTTAATTTTTCTTGTGTTCGAACAAGAGCTTTCTTTTCTGGACAAAGAGTGTGTAAAAACTGTCCAAATGTTTTATAGTTCCGAGTGCATTCGGCTATACCTTTAGCCATTATCAAGGATGATTCAATTTTTCAGCTTAATTGAGTGTGTGCATTATATGTATGTTTTAGTGTGTTGTAAAAATGTTTTAATTTCCGAATACGGTTAGCACATTGTTTGTTTGTTCTTTGTTTGCTAAGAGTTGGCTTTTTCTTTTTTATTATTAAAGCTTCCGTTATTTTTTATCTTTTTTTGCAGATTGATGAAGTTATTATATTTGTGTTTTCTACTAGTATGTTTCTAATGGAGTCTGGTAAGTTTGTGTGTGTGTGTTTAAATGGGTTCTAACGGAGCTATGATCAGATAAGTGTAACGTAAGGCGTCTGGATAAGCCTGTAGTTGTGTAACCGATGTAATTATTTATGAGTCCGGTTTGATCAGGAACACAGTTCCTTAAGGGGCATTTGACCTCATAGATAATCTTCGTTCTTTCCAATTTTGATTTAACTGGTATGTTGTTATTTTTGAGGATAAGGTTAGCTGTCTTAAATTATTTATAATAGATAATTAATTTGATTTTTTTATTCGGGTCAGTTGGGGTAGTGTATTTCTTTTCGTAATTTTGACTGTGTGTTCACTATCGTTATTACTTACTTTGGGGAGAAATAGTCTAATTTGGTAGTCTATAAGGTGGTTAGGGAAGCCGTTGTTGATTAGTGTTTTCTTTTACATATATATATATATATATATATATATATATATATATATATATATATATATATATATATATATATATATATATCAGTTAATTTATAATATTAATGTTCTGTAAATTTACATTGAGCACTATTTTGTAAAAATAAAAATCTCTATAAGAACACCGGATTATATATCTTACTGTTCTGTCTTTTTATTTATATATATAGGAGGAGGCACGGTGGAGTAATGGTTAACGGCTTGGATTGAGGAATCGGAATTCGAATTCCAGTCGAATCCATTACATTCCCTTACGTGCTAATACCCTTGGGAAAGGTGTGAATCCTCTTCTTCTCCCTCCAACTATGGGTTAATAGCAGGACAGACTGGGTTCTATAGCCTTGGATGGCAACTGGTCTAGGAGAAGGACAACTCTGAATTCAAAACCTGCGCAGGGTCGTTTGGGGACCTTGTGGCATTCGCTGCACCAGGTCCCTGTATTCGTCCCTCCAAAAAAGTGTGGATGGCTCTGCACAAAGCCTTCACCACTATAATCAAATCTCATGTGTCGGTGTCGGGCTTTCAGTTTCTGGGAACTGATCTGCCTGACCCTCATACGTCGAATTCGACGGGAGAGTCCATCATATATATATATATATATATATATATATATATATATATACCAGCGCGTGTGTGTGTGTGTGTGTGTGTGTGTGTGTGTGTGTGTGTGTGTGTGTGTGTGTGTGTGTGTGTGTGTGTGAATTGGAATCCAATATGGATTGTCAATCTAACATCTTTCCCTTTTATTTAAGCTTCATTTGAGAATGAGATATGGAGAAAAAGAAGAAAAAGATTCTGGTTTGCTTTTCATTTATTAATCAGGCTTCACGTGAATTTGACTTGTTAAACAACATTCATATAATTTATGGTGTTCCGAATAACAATTTTTTTTAGAATATCTCCTTTGCAAGGTCAGATTTTGAACAGGCATGCACTTAAATATTCTTCAAAGGATACTAGCCGTGATCGATTTTTAAAAATCTCGTTTATTACAGAATAGCTTGCTTTTTATATTATATTATACAGGGTAAACCCCAAAAATGTATAGCTGGCCACTCGTATTCGAGGATACCCGTCTACTAGGGCGGCTAGCCAATCTCTATTGAAGACGCTTGATCACGCGCATTTGTGTTTATTCAACACCCAAAGAGCCCACCTGTGGTTTATACTACAACAATGCTGAGCAGATCTTAGTCATAGTTTCTGGGAGAGAGAACGTTATCTAGCATGATTAACAATTTGTACAAGGTCAGCACGCTCCAGCCCTCGAACACGATGACTTCGTGCTAGCACAGCTATCGAGGGGTTCCTTCTACCCATTTTCACTCACAAGGCTTTGGTCAACCCGTGGTATGGTTTTTCAGGCACTTTCCAACGGTGCCGCACGCTGGGATCGATTCCTCCAGTCCGATAACATCAGGAAGTCTCCGGATCATGGTGAGATTCGAACCTGTGTCTCGTGGTCAGAATGCGAACATTTTAACCACTCGGTCACGTGCCCATAACAAAAATGTACTCACTCTTTAAATGACAATAAATGCAGTATTTATTAACTTGCAAACTAGATTAATGGTTAAAAATTAGATATTAAATTAAATGCATGGATGTGAAAAAAAGAAACCATTCAATAAGTTATAGGTAGTCAAAAAGTGAGTCCAGTGTTTAGGGACACCCCGTGTATGCGGTTATTAATTATAACAATGAAAAATTCGTATGATAAATTTAAAAGGGTTTCCTGTGCTTTGGACTTCTTTTGAAAATAATTTAATTTTCGCGGTCTGCCTACGATCCCCTAACGGCACACCAGTGTGTCGCGGCACACCGATTGAAAATCACTGGTTTAGATATATGGACAAAAGGATTTCAGTTTAAACTGACACCACGAGGATATTTGTAAACTATGCACTGGCATGAGTGTTCTTGAGAAAGGTAGTGAATTGTTTCATTTTGCCTTCTTTAAAGTTTTGTCTTCCTCTTTAAAAAAAACTTTACCACCGGCATATTAATAATAATAATAATAATAATAATAATAATAATAATAATAATAAAGTGTACTCACAAGTACAGCCCACATCTTACGAAGGGCTTTATCTATGTAAAATATGTGTGATTTTTTTTTCCAAAACAGCTCAGTGAAAAATGTCATGATGCCATTTCTTACCTTAGGTCTCTGGTCGGGACCCGGAAAGAAATGAGTATACGCCAAAAACCAAAGGAAATAATAATAATAATAATAATAATAATAATAATAATAATAATAATAATAATAATATTTAAAATACGTAAGAATTGACCAGAAAAGACCATATGCCTCAGTGTGACTTTTTCTTTATATATATTGATTTTTTTATTTACAGTGATTTTCTCTCTATACAAGGCTCGGGAGCCACTCGAGGTAGAGGATGACAGTGTAAGAGGCACAGTTTATGTGGATATGTGGGGAAGATAACCTTCGACTTAAGCAGGTTAAGATTATAGTGATCGGGAAAGCGTCTTCTTCATAGTTGATTCCACAAAACAGCAGTTCATGGGAAGTGATGGAGCTCCTGCCCATGTATGGCAATGATACTCTATTTTAGGCCTGATCTGGCTCTTCTAAAGGTAGGGGATATCAGGAGGAGTCAGGTACTTACTGGGGCGGTACAGGCAACCGACCATTTTTCCAGTATCTTTCGGGTTAGATCGTATGTAAGAGTTCCACTTGAGTCCTGGGTTGAGTCCCAACAGGCACTCAAGGCACGGGTCTTCCTTGTCTCTTAATAAAATAAAATTAAAATAAAAGCAGATAGAGACTGGATGCTAGTCTCATATTATAATCCTTCCTCCGCCTGACGGGTGAGAATATGTTCACGCATGCGCAGTAAATTTTTTAGCTCTTATTAAAACAAAACTGTTTTCGTCAAACTGGATTAGAGTCTCGTTCAAAGTTGGGACATTGTTTAAAATTCTCCCAATTTAATTTGACAGCCAGACAACAGATTGGCTATAGATCACAAAAAAATCGAAGATAAAAAAGGGTATCAAAAATAAAATCAAAGCGGATTAATAAAAATACGAAAGAGTGTTGGAAATTCTCGATTCGTCCCAATTCCGCCGAAAAAATGGCCAAATGTCTAAATATCTGTTCTTTTTTCATTTTTTTTTCCCCCGAAGGACTTGGGCCGTGAACTTATCAGCATCCGCTTGTATATACAAACATCAATATAGAATAAATTACGAAACAAAATTGAGCTGAAATATAGACAGAAAGAGGAAAGAAAAGCCTGAATTGTACGTTATAAACAATCACAGACTCAAAAAAGAGTTAAAATAAAGAAATTAACAACGAAAAATCGAATAGATGGAAAAATTGGAGCGGTGAAAGAAAGAAAGAAAGAAAGAAAGAAAGAAAGAAAGAAAGAAAGTGCTTAATTCTATAATACATAAAAATTATATGAAATAAAAGAATTAAAAGACGAAAAAATTGAAGTGTCGTTAGAAAACAAAGAAAGAAAGAAAGAAATAAAGAAAGAAAGAAAAAAGAAAGAAAGAAAGAAAGAAAGAAAAAAGCTGATTTAGGAAAAGTTCTTTCTTACCTCTAAAAGCAGTAGAAGACTTTTTTTCTTTATGAAATTTTTCTTTTTGCCGTTTTTTGCTTCCTTTTCTTTGTACCACTTTTTTTCCTTTTCTTTTCTTTTTCTTTTCGATTATATCTCAATTTGTAGACCTATCTGAAGAAGCGGTTGTCTCGTTATTCTGCAAAAGTCTTATCGTTGGCGGCAACAGCAGCGGTGGTTGACGTCGGTCGTAAAAGAAGATAGTAGAAGCGTCCTCAAATTTGAACACGCTGCAAAATGGATCAGCAAGGGATTCGCTTAGCCTTTTATACAAAGATTAAGAGAAAAACAAGACGACCAGTTACGCCTTCAGTATCGATCTGTTCGCCCACTCAGATGTCTAACTGAACCCCACCCCTATTGCATTTGACTGCTGTTTAGAGGGGCGGGTGCACGTCCTCCTATCAGAAACAGTTCCTGCTCAAGACAAAGTTTTTTTTTGTTTTTTGTTGTTTTGTTTTTTACGATAGCATCGCGTTTTACTTGGGGATGGGGCTGTGTCGTGGCTCGTCTGGTAAATATGTTAGCTTCCTGATTTATTTAGTCGATACTTTGAGCTGGAATCTTTCGTCAAGTCTTTAATGATACAACCCTACTGTAACTATTATATTCACCGACTTATTTCTTTACGGGTATGACATTTTTTACAGGTATGAATGCATCGTAATCAGGTAGAAAGAAAAACAGAGAGATATTTGTAAAACAAATATTGACAACAAAAAATCACTTAACTATTCGATAGGATAGTGTAATCGAAAGCGTTTCGGACTGAGAAATCGGAAAGACAAGTTTGAATTCCAATCGGGTTCGTTACTTATGCTCAAATATCTTTACAGCGGTATTCACCCTGTACAAGGACCAAGAGCTGCTCAAGGTATCGGGTCACATAGGGAAAAGGCTTTAGAAGAAACCACAAACCCAATCCTATACAGAAAACAAAGGATAAACCTCTACTTTAGTTCAAATAACCGAGGAAGAGTATGATCGAGATGATAGGTGGACCTATCTACTCTATTGAGAAAAGAAAAAGTAATTCAATACTAAATAAAAGTTCGGAGTTTTAGGATTCACACCTTTGGGAAAAATATGAATCAATTTCTTACCTCCCCCAGCTATGGGTTAAATAGTAGGTTGTGTATTTCGAAAAATCAGTGTTATTCGCAAAAAATTGTTAATGCAATATTCACTTGCAAAAAAAAAGAAGAATTATTCTTACAGTCCAAACTGTTTTTGTTTTAAATAACCTACAAAGGGTTGATAAACCGTTAAAAAGCAAATCAATCCAATCTTCGCTATGACAATAATTGATGAGTATCAAAATAATGGTATAATGACTTTATACCAGAATGGTATAATGACTTAGGTATGAAGTCTCGTTTATAGAATAACGGTATCAGAATAATTGATGTGTATCAGATCAGAATAATAACGATTGTTTATATTTTATTTTCTTTGCCTTATATCGGATTTTGATCCTAGTTTTTCTTCTGAATCTGTTTTTTGTTCTTTTTTGATTTTGGGAAGACTGTGTCGCGCCAGAATTTAGATAAAATGCAATGTCTATATATTTGGAGAAAAGGGAATGTCTGCTATATACATCAATGCCTAGACTCTTATCCTTCACCAAGTTCGAACACTGACCCTGAGAATAAGAGAAAAATACAACAGATGTGACCACCAAAACACACTCAAAGTGCAAATGATGAATTTTATATACCTCAGTACACACGGTTGCAGTTGAGAACCCTGACGTGCTGCAATGGTTAGCAAGCTTGTGTCGCTAGGACAATTACGGCTGAGTAGTGAGTTCCATCCTCATTAGGTACACAGGCACACACACACACACACTTTCGACCGCGTGCCACATCGAAACTACACTTTAAAAAATACCATACATAATTGTAATTTATAAAAATTGTGATCTATAATATTGTTTAACGAAAAAATGAAAAAGTGTCAAAGGAAAACATGCTTCCCTGGATTAAATTATTTTCCGATGATCTGGTTTCGGAATATTTTCGAAAAAATAGATGAAATGGTTTAATCTGCATTTACAGAATTATCCCTACTTTCTTAATCCACAAGTAAGTTCAGATATATATATATATATATATATATATATATATATATATATATATAGTGTTGAATGTTAAAGACAACATAGTCTTACATATTTTCTTTTGAATTTTCTCATATTCTCTAATGAGACTTTTTATTTGAAAATAGTTTCGAAATATGTATATGAGAAAATTCAAAAGAAAATATGTAAGACTATGTTGTCTTTAACATTCAACACTACATGTTTGAAAGAAAAGTTGCTGCCAAATTACACATATATATATATATATATATATATATATATATATATATATATATACACACACACACACACACATATATATATATATACATGCATACATATACATATATATATATATATATATATATATATATATATATATATATATATATATATATATATATATATGTAATGAGTTTATTTTGCTTTTTCATTGTTTTTTATAATTATTCTATTTGTATAAATGAGGTTGGCGGAATATTGTTCTCTATAAGCAATACATCTATCCATCATTTCACTACTGAAAACTGCCAATATTTGCCTGCATAATTAATCGTTAAAGACCTAACATGTTTTCTTGAAAGATTTCATTATGTTAATAATATGGATATAGTCACGGCGGGTATGTACTCCCCCCACCCCGAACCTACTGACCTCGCAAACCTGATTGAGGACCCCGAGTAGTGCTTTTTAAGCCTCACTATTGTAATACCAGTTGCTATTTTTCGGACTATATTTATATGCGTTACAAATTAAACTACGCACAATTGACTATAAAAGGGTGAAAATTATTCGCTGATTTAGATGTCATTCTGAGATGGGTTTTTTTTCCCCCAAATACATAAATGTGTTTTTCTTATGCTAAGTCTCGATAAAAGCATTATATTCACTCATATTATATTCACTCATTTTTATACATAACGTTGAATATCTTAAAATTATTCAACGTTTTAGCAAGAAAGATCTCAAGTTGATGTTAAAAATTGCTGCAAAACATTGTTGATTTATCTAAGATGTAATCATCTATTATAACATGTTTCTAATTTGTATTTAGATACATTGTATTTATTTTCAATTTTTCTAATTGAATTGTTCACCTATATTGCGTAAGATCTATTATTGTGCAGAATTAGGTTGTAATAAAATTTGTATTTTATATGAAAACTACCTTATGAAAATCGAGATGTAGTACAATGGGGCCTCGTATCATAGATTTGGGGGTAGGGCTGTATCATAGATTCGGGGAACCCACGAGACTCTTGTACCGACCCTGGGCGTATTTTTCAGTATAAAGTAAGAAGGGTTTATTATATATGTTGGAGAATGATTTTTAAACATCAACCTCGCCAATTATTCTCGGTATATTTTAACCAATGTGTTGTTAAAATATACAATGATTTAACAGATTTGTAACTCGTTTAAATTTCAGATTAATTCATTGTCTGTTGAAGGTGACAAAAAAAAAACGAAAAATTTTCGAGCGATGCTGGAAAAGTGATTTATTAATCTCAGAAAGTATTTCTTGCTTATTGTTAATTCAGACTGCATATGATTTTATCCATATACTTAGGTAAGTCAATAATCGCAAAACCGAATGATGAAAAAAGCAATTTAAAATTTATTTTTCAGAGCGGACTTTTTTAAATAATTCACTTAATTTATTTGTGAATATTAATCCAATAGATATTGGATTAATATTCACATTAAATGATTATGCAGTAAAATTTTCAGATTAAAATTCAGCTACATCAATAAGTCTGTAACTTAATTATGACAAGTGACTTATGCACAGCCATTGTCTTCCAATCTGATAAAGTTTTTGTTAAAACTTACCTTTGTGCCCAATAAGTATGGCCCCAAATGTAAGTGTTAGCGTAAAAAATGTTTATGATATAAAAAGGGTGTATGTACCTCTTTTCTATTACAATAATTTTTCATAATAACAATTATCGTTTGTAACCGTTCGCTATAAGATTATAATTTTCTATTACATTGATTAATTATTCATAGTAGAATTACTGTTTGTAACCGTTCGCTATAAGAATATAATTTTCTATTATATGAATGAAATTTTCATAGCAGCAATTACTGTTTGTAACCGTTTGCTATCTGATTATAATTTATCTTTTATTTTAACGTATAAACAAGAAAATATTTATGAAATTTCGAAAAGCAATTTTACAGAACAATAATTCCTATAAAATAAGTTTTCTATGTTTCATAATATTTCTCCGTTGTAAACTTGCCAGGAACAAATGAAATCTATTTTGTTTTTCTTTACTTTTAGGCTACTAATTGCTATTGTAAAGTTACTGTACATGACCGTTTTTCAGTGAAAATGAACCTTGAAGCACGGGAAAAATTTGTTAATATCAAATAAAGAATTTTTAAGTGACAACAAAAATTGTAAAATAAATCTTTCTTAGTTATACATTTCATTTGTTCCAGCTTTGGTGTAATAAGCTTTTTTTATACTAATATTCAATCAATACAAGGCCCTAGAGACACTCAAGCTAGAACTTTACTGAAGGAGGTGTGGGATATGAACGTACGAGGAGGAAATGGGAAGCGAAAATTATGAAGATATGGAAGATAGCTAACGATTGGCCATGGAATTGATGAGGTTAAGATTGTACTGATCGGGGAAGCATCCACTTGGGAGATTGTTTTATGATGTATCTGTTCTTGGGAAGACGCTATCTGAGTGGGAAATCCTGTTTACCAATGAAATACGTAGGGAGTTAGAGTGATTAAATCCTGTGGGCATAACATTTGCTGCAAAGGCTTGAAATAGTGGCACTAAAGAATAAAGCCCGTCTGAACATTTGCCGTCGAATCGGCATGTGGAGAAAGAGGGTGTAGGGTGGAAAATAAGACACCATCACATGTAGATCAAATCCAATCATGCTTTGGTTTTAATTTTAGTCTACCATGATGAACAATTGTAATTTTAAGGAGTCTCTTTTCTTTGAACGTCTACTGACACTCACGTTCACCGCAGACCACAAATGGAACGCGTACATACGACTGGGAAAATGGTCGATTCCTTGTGCCACTCCACAAAATACTTGACTCCACTGTCCATGCTCTATCTTTACAAGAGTCACATTGGATCAAAAAATGGAGCATTACTGCACAAATCCGGTGTGGAACTCCTCACTTTCCAGCGTTGATAGAGTCAAAAAGCCTCTACGTGGCCGTGAATTATTTTCTACTCTACAACCCCTTCCCCACAAATGAAATGTTGCAGGCCTCTCGCTACTCTATCACCATTTCCATGGCAGATTTTCTGACAAGATACATTCCTTAGTTCCACCAGTCTTACGGCCACATTACGTTAACGTACAATCACCGAAGTTAAGCAACATTCAGCCCGGTTAATACATACATAGGTGACCGCTTGGGAATGCCAGATGCTTGGATATTCGTGTTGTGTAATGGATCAAGGCTCGGTATTGTTAATCGGCGAGCCGAGTTCGAATTCCAGTTGGTTTCGTTATATTCATTTACCTTTGGAAAAGGTATGAATCCATGGGTTAATTAGTAAGAGTTGTATCACTAAAACGTTATTATCGAAAAAAATATTCTTACAATCTAGAAATATTTTCTATTTTTAAATAATCTGAAAAATGTTGATAAGCCGTAAAAACGAATCAAGACTTCCATCAGTTCAGTATGCTCGATTATATCTGATGTCAAATTAGTTTGATACCTAATGCCACGTACACCGGAACGAATCATTTCCATTCCCTTTGTATTCCATTAGTAAGAAAGAAGTACCACTTGGACGTACTTCTTTCCAAGAACGGTTTCTTTGTGTAACAAATTCACAAGAGAATGCTCCCCCGATCCCTATGCTCTTCAAGTCTAGGGTCAACCATTACCTATTTAACATATTGTTGTAGCATACCTACGGATGATAATGGGTATGCTCCCATTCCCATAAATACAGTAGTGAATACTGTACGTGGTCTATAGTTGGAGATTCGTCTCCATCTGTGCAGGTCAACCTCTCTGTCTCCGGGCAGAGAGGATCCCCAGACGAGGCTATGTCGAAGGGCAGAGTCTCGTCTCGAGAAACAGCTACCCGATCCCGTTTTATACGGGGTCTACGGGGGCTCGGATACCCCACATTAAATTCGGCCTTCTGTCACATCTGACAGCGTGGGGCGGTTGGTAGATATTCTGCAGTTGGAGATTCGTATCCAGCTGTGCTGGTCAAACTCTCTGCCTACGGGCAGAGAGGATCCCCAGACGAAGCTATGTCGAAGGTCAGAGTCTCCTCTCGGGAAACAGCTACCCGACCCCTAGATATCCTAGAGTTGGAGATTCATTGCGGAATTCACTTGCCTCACTTCTAGCAGTTGACTACCTCTTCTACGTGAACTGGCGAATCTTATATGTGTTGTTCTTGTCCTAAGTATTATCGTTCATTACTAACCTTCGTTTGATTGTTCTATTCAGTAATCTTCCCTAGGTTACAACACATATTCTCATAATTTGCACTTCTTATCGCCTCCTCTTACGTCTCTCTACCCTCTACCTTGAATGGGTCTTGGGCCTTGTATTGGATGAACAATAAGTTAAAAAAAAACAATCTAGATCATCATCAGTACTAAAGAATCTCTTCGCCGTCATTGCAATCTGCCTTGATTTTACATTTCATCTTGTATATCATAATGATGAAAAAGTAATGAGAACCAGTGTACGGAATTACTGATCAACCCTAGTATACGTATGTGATCATACTATTTACAGAAACAGTGGAATGGCAGTATGAGCATTTATTCACACAGGTCCACTTTTCAGATACGTTCTCTCGGTACTTGTTGTTGTATTTCGTTTCTTCTAATATACAGGGTGCGACAGGTAAATTGTCGCCATTTTATATTTTTCATTTAGCGCATGCGCGTTGTTTGTTTTTGATTTTGTCGGTTGCACAATATAGTAGGGTGAGTTGAGCACCATCTGTGAGAAAAAGAGCACCATGATGCAATTCTCTCTGCCAAACATTTGGAAACAGCATGCTGTACTGCTTGGCATTTGCACCGGAAGCTTCAATACGAACATTTCAACGTGTTTGGGTGTCAATCAGATGACAGTGCAGAGGATTCGGAAAGAATTCGATGAGTCTATTGATGATTAAGAAGGAGTATGGAGTTATCGCTAGTGATGGCGACGTTATGCCTCCATTCACCTTCCAACAGGGCCTCAGTCTAATCACTGAGGCCTACATCAAGTGCCTTGAGGAGATAGTGCTGTCCTGAGTCAAGAGGGTGTCTGCTGAAAGACCCTATGTCTGGCAAAAGAACTCTGCACAATGTCACACAAGCAGAACCCAGTCATTGCTGTCAGACAATTTCTGCGACCACATCACCCCTTACATCTGGCCACCTAACTCCCCAGACTGGACCCGCTTGATTATTATGTATGGGACACAGTTGAGCGAGAGACCAACAAAAATCCTCGTAACAACAAAAATGAACTGAAGGCAAGGATTATGGCAGCATTCACCAACTTAAACACGGAGACTGTCCAGAGAAATTACATCCGAAGTCCTGGGTATGACGTAAACTACATCCGGCAACAAAGCTTCTGATCTGGAAATTGGATGTTTTAAGGTGCGTGCAACCACCTCTTAATTGCTATTGTTCTCAGGTCCACCTTGACGCAAGGTGGTAGCACCTGTTAGGTTCCCAATTATGGGCAAATAGTGAGCACCCAAACAAAAGTACATTTTTATAGTAACATTATTGGCAATACATTTTTATATATAAAAAAAATTACCAACAATACCTATTCACAGTAGAATTACCGACAATACCTATTATTTGTAGTTAAAGACATAGAATTGTGTTCAAAATATTTAGATTTCGGCATTAAATAGCCCATTAAAGCCACTAAACAAAATCAACCAACAGGAAAAAACTCTTTCATGACATTAATCCATATAATATCGTATTCTTTAAGGATTCAAACTGTATTCCAAAACAAAGCTATAACATAAAGCACATAGCCTCTACTAATTATGTCCACTTAAACAGGTATCTGCACAAAAGCTGAGTTTCATCTACCATGTACTGAATTGTGAAAGCAGAATAACATATCATATTTTTATTATTTCAAAGCTCCCAAGAATATTATATTTTAACCTTAAATGATCCATAATGATTGATATACCGTTAAACAAACAAATCAAATCACACACACACACACACACACACACATACATATATATATATATATATTACAGGAAAAAAAATTACCTCAACATAAGTATAGTCTATTTCAAGCCGTTCTGTACGCGGCTATCATCTGACCCCCACCCACCCCCATATGCTTTGTATAATAAATACTAAATAAATAAATCATAATACATATGCTCTGTTATAATAAATACATCGAGCTCTCTGTGGATCAGTTTTAATAATTGATATTACTAGGATCGACCCGGATTATATACCAACGGATCGATTAACTGTACTATATATATATATATATATATATATATATATATATATATATATATATATATATGAATAAAGTCAAAAGGAAAACTTAACTTAGGCGAGGCATTTCGTCCTTTGATGGACTGTATCAAGACAAATCTAAGGACTTTATTTTGCAACAAGTATTTATAAGCAAAAGTAAAGAAAAATTCAATTTTTTAATAATTTACCTAGACTTTGATGTTAATCTTATTAATATTTATGAGCGACTCTTAGCTTTAAATATTTTGAAAAACTAACAGCATTTTTACTTTTGCTTATAAATATCTGTTGCAAAATAAAATCCTTACATTTGCCTTGTTAAAGCCCATCAGAGGACTTGAAAAGGTTAAGAGTGTAGTGGTCGGGTAAACATCTTCATGGGAGTTTATTCCACAAAACAACGGAAGGAAGTTGCTCGAATGGGATTTGCATCTCACCAATGGAATACGAGGTGGGGATGATGGTGGTTCGCTACTATAAGCGTAGTATGGCGGTTCTTAGCCGTGAAGGTTAGAACTGATGGGACTAAGTTATGTAGTTCGTCCGAAGACTTTTCATGGAAATAACGATAGAGCAGCGTGCGACTTACGACGTTTCATCTGTGACAAAGGGATTGTAAGGCAGAAAATAATTCGTCACACACAAGACCCTTTTGGACTCTATCAAGATTGGAAAGTAAATCCTGGCTAGCTCCTTCCAATATATAACAGAAGTACTCTATTTTCGGCCTGATCCGACTCTCGTAAAAGTAGAGGGAAGGAGGAGTCGGGTCCTTGCTGAAGCGGTACAGGGATTTTTTTTCAACATCTTCAGCGATGTATGGTATGTACGAGCTGCACTTAAGGCATGGATCTATAGTGATTTTCCAAGCGTAGCTCAGATGTGGCACAAGGCCGAAAGTAGGGGGTACCCAGTGAGAATCGTAGTGATTTTACAAGCGTAGCTTAGATACAGTATTTACATTAGTCGGACTATTGTCCTCATCTTTGTCGCCATTTTTGTCACAACGTTTCGGCCGTTGTACGCTCCGGCCTTCTTCAGGTGGTTGGAATTTCGAACCGAACCCTTTATTTCGATCACTGGGGTAGAGTGTTCTAGTTCCACGAGCCATGTTTGATGAATGTCAGTTATCAGTTATCTCCTGCTAATTTTCCCTCTGAAAGTTCTCCACTGCCTGAACCGGGTATTGAACTCACACTCTTTGGGTCTGTCACTGGATCTAACCAACGCCTTTATCCACTGTGCCATGCGTCCTTGAGGACACCCCTAGAACAGTCTACCCCAGTGATCGAAATAAAGGGTTCAGTTCGAAATTCCAACCACCTGAAGAAGGCCGGAGCGTACAACGGCCGAAACGTTGTGACAAAGATGAGGACAATAGTCCGACTAATGTAAATACTGTACATAATACCTCATCTCAGAAATATAGACAGACTCCGTAGCTTAGATGTGTCACAAGACCATAAGTATGGGATACCCAGTGAGGATCGAACTCACTACTCAATCGTAATTGTTCAGGCAAGACAAGCTCGCTAGCCACTACACCGCCTCGAGGTGCCCAAGGCATGGATGTATGGGTGCTCAAGACACTTGAGGTCTGGATTGAGTTTAAGTTACAATCGGTAGGAGACTTACCTGAGGGGACATTCTTTTGTTGTGATTGTTTAATGTTCTGTTATTTATTTTCGAGGCAATTGAATGCAAACAGCCAGTTTCCTCTGCACCCCCCCACTACACACTGTACGGTTAGAGCTTAGTCAGAGAAGAGATCAATTGCCAAGCTCTGGTCACCTAGAGTTTTGGAGGTACATCCATATAACGTTGTATCATCAGCATAGATATTAACAAATGATCGAAGTATGCTCATAAATAGATCATTTATGTAAAGTAGAAGGAGGGTTGGGCCGAGAAGTTTACCTTGGGGGACACCTGTGTTGATCGCTTGATCCAAATATAGTAGTATCTTCTGCCTGGGTTCGAAACCACGATCAGCTCGTCCTTAATAAAAGGAAAATATTCATCCAGCTCTATAATTTTAAAAGACATAAACAAAGCTTAGTAAGTCTTGGGTCACATATGTGGTGTGGGTCGAAATCCTCTTACTAGTTATACTCCTGCATGACAAGCTTATTAACTACCGTCTTAATGCCTGTGTTGGTATTAATATAAATCTATGTTCGATTATTAAGTAAAAAATTTACTTAATAAACCGAATTAACTTTTTGGACAACCCAGTATATTCTAAGGAGTCCATCGAGAATTGATTATAACCCAATCTAGATAGGTTGTACAATATTTACATTATTCGGACTATTGTTCTCATCTTTGTTGCTATATTTATCACAACGTTTGGGCCGTTGTACGCTCTGGCCTTCTTCAAGTGGTTGGAATGTCGACCAGAACCCTTTATTTCGATCCCTGGCACAGTGGCTAAAAGCGATGGTTAGATCCAGGGACAGAACCCAAAGATTTGTGAGTTGAATACCTGGTTAAGGCAGTGGAGAACTTAGAAAGGGGAATTAAAAGGAGATAGCTGATAACTGACATTCATTAGACATAGCACGTGGGACTAGAACAGTTTACACCAGTGAGCGGAATAAAGGGTTTAGTTCGACATTCCAACCACCTGAAGAAGGCGAGAACGTACATCGGCCGAAACGTTGTGATAAATATGGCAACAAAGATGAGGACAATAGTCCGAATAATGTAAACAGTCTACTTAATACCTTATCTAAGAAATATAGACAGATACTAGAGAGGTCGGTATGGCAGGTTTGGTATGGTTACAATGGTTTTCATTGAGCTGCAGCAACCCTCTCTTCCTACTCCTACGATCCCAGGGCACACAAGTGTGTGACATCCGGGGAAATAAAGCAGGCCGCTGATGGTATTGAGATAACTGCCTTCGGGTACCTTTTCCAGGCTGGTTTGAATTCAGAGTTTTCCTTCTCCTTGATCGGTTTCCACCCACGGATTTTTTAAATAATAATGGGTTAGTGATATAATTCTTACTAATTAACCCATAGCCGAAACAGACTCTGTTTCAAGGTCGACAAATCCAAATATGGATTATGGAAAGTAAGCTTTTTAGGATAGATGAGAATCCAAAAATTTTACCTTATTACCTTGATGTCATACGATCGTCCCAATGACGAATATTACTGAAGAATTATTTTCGACAATGATTTTAATCCAGAAAATCACTATATCGAATTGGCAGATGGCAGAAGAACAAGTAATATTGCCTTAAAAATAAGCAATGCTCCTGTTATCTTAACAGACACACAGGTAATATTAGCTGTTTCCTAATAAGGAAACATTCGACATTCATTGACAGAACAGCCAGTACTGCCGTCGGTTGAAATTAATAAAATCTTTCCTTTAAAACAATTTTTCAGGAAAATAGGTTTCTCAAGTCCTAGAGCTGTTTTCGATTTTTCCAATATTGATGGGGGTTTCCTTCCTAGCTTTTTGTTTGAAGCAATGTGGAACGTCAGCCACTTGATGATGTCATTATTCCCTCTTCGAGTTACATGCACAATCCATTTTAGCTATTGATGTTGTTGGAAGTCCTTAACTGATGTCGTTTCTGTTATCTGGTACAGGTCTTTCCTTGTGAATCTGGAGCGCCATACTACACGATTCAAAGAAATGTGGTCTTCTCCATGACACACAGTCTTCTCTCGCTCAAAGCCACTTTTAACCAATGACCTGAGAAAACGGCTGTATACAGCTGACAGTGTGGATATTTCTGAACGGGTTTGATGCCATGCAGGACATATATATGAAAGTCTCGAGCTGACGCGACTATTTTAAAATATGACTCAGGTTTTCAGTTTAATGTTTTGAAGAATTTACGGTTGGGCGAATTTCTCCTATACTTAATTTGTTATAACTTATTCATACGCCGAGGTATTTGAAGTTTTAAGTATCTGTTATATCCACATCCTGGCTTTTTATTCAGTGTACGTGCCATTACTGCTTTCATTCCAATTCCAGAACATAGTTTCTGTTTTGGAAAGGTCTAACTTACAGTGCTGTTCGATAAAAGTGACTCACCTGATTTTTTTTTTTACTTAAAAATTTTTTTCGCCTATTGTTTTTGGAGTCAAACTAATTTTTATATCTTACTAACATAAAGACCCCTTCCCGACTACCTAGTAAAAAAGTTTACTCGCCCTAAGGTATTCTATTGATAATTATAATTTTGGATATAAATGAGATTTAGGGAAAAAACTCTGTGCAAATAAAGTGACTCACTTATTTCCTGCAACTAGTAATCAGTAGAAACATATCCGAGCAGCTTTAAATAAAGAATAATAGGGGTATAATTTATTTATAATAGGTAATATAGTTCGAAATATTTAATAATCTATGGGTCCTCCTTTATTTTGAATAACCTTTTCAACCCTTTTTGGCATTGACTTGATTAGGTTCTGGCAAATCTCATCTTCAAGCATTGAATTCCATTCGGATATGTAATTCACAATCAAATCCTCTTTGTTGCTCAACTGCTTTCTCGAGAGCCTATACTTTATAATGCTCCATAAGTTTTCAATGGGGTTGAGGTCAGGAAATTGGGGCGGCCATGTCATAACAGTCACCTGCTTCTCATCAAAGTATTCCTTCATCAATTTTGATTTGTGACAGGGAGCATTATCCTGCATAAAATGAGTGAATAAAATCTCTCAACTACAAAAGTCATGTTGCATTTTTTTTGTTCTTAATTTCGTAACAGACGGTCATTTTTCTGCTAAATTTTACCGTATCAATTGTTGTAACAGACATTTCACGGCATATCAAATGTTTTATTTCATATTGAGGATCGAAATTACATTTTTTTATTTTAATATATTTCCTATATACAAACATCATTGGTTTCTTTACGAATATATTTCTAAAATGTATTGTTAAAAATATTAAAATTGATCATAGCGTTTTTAACTAGCGAAGGGTTTTTCTTAGATTTTTTTTCTGTTGTGTTTCGTTAATGCTGTCTAGAAAGAAGCGAAAACTCAACAGGGAAATAAGAATTTTAAATACACCGGTTTTTCATGTATCCCAAATAACATGCGGATTTGTCTATATATTTACATTGTTAAACTTATTTTAAGCACTTAACTGCAATTGCAATGTATGCAGGGAGCAAAAAACCCGCGGGCAGCTGCTACGGTCTGAACAGTAAAAAGTTACTTGACTCTTCCTGTCGGAGCTTACTTCCGGTGATCGAGGTTGCCATAATTATTTACCCGCTGCCCCACGCAGCAAGATGTGGCACGAGGCCGAGTTTTAAAGTAGGGTATACGAGCCCGTAGGCTTGGGCAAAAATTTCCTATAGACCATAAAGAAGCAAAGCATAAGCACATAATATTATCTACTGCATAAACTTTCAATATAGATGGCGCTAACACACAAATATGGTAAATGAAAATAGAATTTTATCAGGATTTTCAAAATAAAAAGTAATTAATATCAGTGACTGCTTTGTATTTCTCCTTTATATATATATATATATATATATATATATATATATATATATATATATATATATATATATATATATATATATATATGAAGAAATATAGTCTTAAAGTGTGCTATATTTATGGGATAAAGTGCTCAATATCAGGGATAGAGCGTGTGTAAATATAAAAGTGGACATGGAAGTCAGCACTCAGAGGCGACAGTCTGTTTCGTGCTAGTGCAATCGTCAGTTGCCTGACGATTGCACTAGCATGAAACAGACTGTCGCTTCTAAGTGATGACTTCCATGTCCACTTTTATATATATATATATATATATATATATATATATATATATATATATATAGGGGTTGGACAAAATAATTGAAACACTTGTAAAATTCAAAGAAAATTTATTTAATATGGAGTTGGTCCTCCTTTAGCCTCACATACAGCTTTAATACGTCTAGGAATTGAATCATAAAACTTCCTGACTTCCTCCAGAGGAATTTTCAGACATTCTTCCATTAACACCTGCTTCAGCTCTTTAAGACACAACGGTGGAGTATAGACGCTCCTAACTTGTCGCTCGAAAATGCACCACAATTGTTCAATAATATTGATATCTGGAGATTGGGGAGGCCACTCCATGTGTTCTAGCTCATTTTCATGCACGTCATACCAATTCTTAACCACTCGAGCGGTATGTATTAGAGCATTATCGTCTTGGAAGATGCAGTCACCCTTAGTGAATAAAATCTGGGCTATTGGATGAACATGATCTCCCAAAATGTTCAGGTAATCTTTGCTGTTGATTCTACCATGTAGGGCAAATATTGGACCGAGACATTTCCATGATATGGCGGCCCAAACTATCACTGATCCATCCCCATGCTTCACTGTTGGAAGAAAGCGGTCAGGGTTGTATGCTTCTTTGGGCTGCCTCCACACATAAACTCGCCCTGAAGTTGAGAAAAGAGAAAAACTGAACTCGTCTGAGAATATGACTTGCTTCCATTGGTCTGCAGACCAGGCATTGTGAACTCTGCACCACTTCAACCTCTTGAATATTGCGAGTTGAGAGAAGAGGTTTCCTTACGGCGGCTCTTCCATGATATCCAGCATAATTGAGCTCACGACGAACAGTTTTAATAGAAATTGGACTATTCAGATGATTATTCAACTCAACAGTCATTTTGGCCGCAGCAGTCCGACGATTTTTTGCCACATTGCGTTTCAATGCACGTCGGTCCCTGTCAGTAAGTTTGCGAGTCCTGCCCGAATTGCTACGGATGCTAGAGGTTTTGCCCTGTTTCTCGAATTGCATCAGTGTTCTTGATATGGTAGCTATTGAAAAACCAAACAGTTCAGCAACCTTAGTGATCGAGGCTCCTGCCATGCGAGCTCCAACAATTTGCTCTTTTTCGAACTCGGAGAGGTCACGCCTTTATCTTAAATGTTACTAAATTCTCAAAAATAAATAAGACAAAGACAGTAAATTAGATAAATAAAAGTATTTACAATAGATATAACGTGCAATTACGAAGTTTTAGTTAAAGTTCTTAATATGATAGGTCTTTGAAATATAGGAGTGGAATTTGCACCTGCTCCAATTATTTTGTCCAACCCCTGTGTATATATATATATATATATATATATATATATATATATATATATATATATATATATATATATATATATATATATATATATATATATATATAAACGTTACTTTTAATGAATAATCTTATTCGACTCGACGCTGTGTTTTTATAATAAACAGTATATTTATCCTGCCGGAGTACGCAGATTTTCCTAAGATTTCTCTGATATCCAGGCCGGTAGATGTAAATAAATAAATATGCTGTTTAATAATAAAAAACAGAGCATCTGCTCAAATATGAATATCCATTAAAAATAACGTTTAAACAAATAAATCAAAAATATATAGGCATATATTATTTTTATTTTATTATATATATGATGAAAAAATATGTTGAAATCGCTATTGTTTTTGTTATATCTTATAAAATAATAATCATATATTGCTTTACTTTGTATTGAGCACATTTTAAAAAGTAAATGCTACAAACATCTGTTCTTTCTCTCATTTGTGCATATATATATATATATATATATAGAGAGAGAGAGAGAGAGAGAGAGAACGAGAGAGAGTTAGTTGTTTATATATATGTATATAAAATAAAATATAAACTACGCATATTGAAAAGCAACAACATTTATTCACTTTTGTTTATTAGATATTAAATTACATCTTTCGCATCTTCCATAATTAACCTTTATTTTCAGTTAGCCTGAAGTTTGTATGTACATATATATATATATATATATATATATATATATATATATATATATATATATATTCTTTGATCCTATATTGGCCGAATGGTTAGAACGTTCGCATTCTGATTACGAGTCTCTGAGTTTAGCTCTGGGTTAAACTCGGAGTAACGTTTGGAACCTGTAGTGAGTACGAAATAATAAAAACTCCCTTTATCCACTCCCTTCAAATTCGGGCGAGGTGAAGATAAAGACGGAAATAAATTCGAGAGCCTATGTGAAATTGTTTTTAGAACAATGAAAACCTTATCTTCACAGAAATTAGCTGTTGAACAAAAAAAGAAAAGAAAATAGCAAGCCTATGCGAAATCCTTTTTTTTTATATAAAATCAGAATTAAAAATGAAAATAAAAAGAGAAGAGTGTTTGAAGTCATGTGAAAGTTTTCGTGTCTGTTCACGCGTCCAGCATTGAAGTTCTTGCCAGTTTCCAATTACTCGCGAATTATATTATCGGCCTTTAACCAAGCACGTGTCACTTCAAAGAATTTTCTTTCAACAATCCAAGAAAGCTAAGTATTTCAAACTGTCTCTCTGCATCTATTTTTGAATGAACGAACTCTCTTACCTTTGTTTTTAAACATTTTTTAATATTATTTTGTATTAGATTATTCCATCTGTTGTACGGACATTTTCTCTTCATGACAATTCGGACTTTAAAAACTTCTTATTTATTCTCCTGAATCGATCTACTGACACAACTTCAAACGTGTAAATTCGCAATTAAATTCCCTATCTTGTTTTGTTAAAATTACCCGTGTTCCCTCATCATCATTATCATCCTTTATTAATCTTTTTGGCGTGGGTAAATCAACTGTTCATTTTAACCCCGATGCCCCACGACAGAAACCTAGTCCCTTAAAGTTGGTTCGATGGCTAGCATGCATATATATATCTATATATATATATATATATATATGTGTGTGTGTGTGTGTGTGTGTGTGTGTGTGTGTGTGTGTGTGAGAGAGAGAGAGAGTGTGTGCCTTGAAAATAGATATTTGAAATACTGTTTTTACCTGGAAACCAAACCCAATGACCTGATCTGCAGCTACTTCAGCCACAACAAAGAAACTAATTAAAAATCTTCAATGAAAGAAGTTACCAAATTATTAGATACCCTGCAGAATCTGGTATTTTCTGGTCTAAAAGAAAGATTTTTAAAAAACAGTCTTTAAATTTTATTTTTCAGAAAATGCTCTTTTTAAATATGGGTGTGTATTGATATCGATTAATCTTTGTTTAGTTTTCTTTTCTTTAATCAATTCACCTCAGGTAAGACGATAATGTCACTAAGACGGAAGAGGCTACCGAGAGTGAAAGAGAATGAAAAGACTATAGAAAGAACCGGAAACACAATCCTAAACAGGAAACAATGGATAAACTTCTGTTCTTGTTCAAAAGACAATGGAGGAGTGTGAACCGGACGATAGAAGAACCTATCTACTCCTAATGAGGAAAAATAAATAAATAGTAAATAAAATTTCAGAGTTTAGACGGAAATGTTACGAATAAGAGGTCTGCGATTCTCAAAGTGGGCGGTACTGCCGCCTTAGAAGCGGTGGAAAGAGCCAAGGAGGCGGCGAGTAAAAAGTGAACAGTTAGATAAATAAAAGATAGAGAAGGATAAGGTGACATTAAAACCAAGCGATTTTTCATACAAAATCTGTGGCACAATGGTTTACGACTAAATCACGTTGAAACACCTGCTCTCGTCCGATCACCGAAGTTAAGCAACGTCGAGTCTGGTCAGTACCTATATGGGTGACCGCTTGGGAATACCAGGTGATGTAAGCTTGGATGTGCATGGGGTGTAATAGATAACGGCTCGAAATTGGAAATCGGACAGCCGAGTTCCAATTTGGGGTTATTATATTCACTTACGCGCAAATACCTTTGCAGAAGGTATGAATCCACCTGTTCTCCCTATGCATTAATTAGCAGGACTCCTATCAGTAAATCATTATTATCTCCAAAAATTATTACAATCCTAAAAAATATTTTATGGCTTTAAATAAACTACAAATGGTTGGTAAAACGTAAAACACAAATCAATCAATATATGATAAAATCAAGGTTACGTTCGCTTAATGAACACCTATGCCTTACAATGAATAAAATTAATATGAGGGTTATACGTGAACGCGTGAATTTATTTTATTTTGTTGTATGAAGTTAAAACTCTGAATCTTTGTTTATATCTGGATAGGAAGCTCCACACGTTAGCCAGTTGACCTCCGACGTCTATAGAAGGCAGTGCTCTAGGTTCTTTGATGTAATGATATAGCTACGGATATTTATATGACAATATCTTATCTAAAGACATCTAAGAAAAGCCTGAATGTATGCCTGTTTATAGCGTAATATTGTTGCTTTGAATTTTTCGTAAGAGTATTCTCCGATCCCTTGTGAATACCTATGCTGATGATACAACGGTACAATGGTTGCACCTCCAAAAACTCGAGACGATCAGAGATTGGCAACTGATCTCTCCTCTGACTTAGCTTTAATATCTCTCGTTACATTCAGTGCCACCAAAACCAAACTAGTTACTCTCCATCATCGCCGATCGAACCCTGAACTATAACCAATGCATTGAGCGCCTATTGTGACTTAAACTCAACGCAGACCTCAAGTGGAACGAGCTAAAGATGCTGGGAAAATGGTCGTTTCCCTGTGCCCCTGCAGTAAGTATCTGACACCTCATGCTAACTTATAAGAGCCAGATCAGGCCGAAAATGGTGTACTGTTCTCATATATGTTGTCATCGTCATCTTCCAATCTTGATAGAGTCCAAAAGCCTCTCTGCGATCTTATGGGTGACAAATTATTTCTCACCCTTTTCCCACAAACGAAACGCCGCAAGACTCTCACTGCTCTATCGCTATTTTCATGGAAAGGGTTCAGACGAACTGCATTTCTTATTGCCACCAGTCCTAACCTTTACGGCTAAGATTCACCATGCAACGCCCATTGTAGCGAATCACCTTCACATTCCCTTCGTATTCCATTGGCAAGGTGCAAGTTCCACCCGAACAGTTTCTTCCCACGAACCGATACTTTGTGGAACCGACTACCAAGAGGATGATTCCCCGATCATTACAATCTACTTTGCTTAGTTCTACCAGTTCTAACCTTCAGGACTAATACCCGTCATTCCCTACGTATTCCATTGATGAGATGTAAGTTCTACTCAAGCACCTTCTTCCCGAACCGCTGTTTTGTGAAACCAAGTGAATGATTTCCCGATCACTACAAGCTTAACCTGTTCAAGTCTAGGGTTAACTGTTACCTTCCCCACATTTCCATATAAATTGTGGCTCTTACTCTGTGACCCTCTACCTTGAGTGGCTCCCGGGATTTGTACAGGGTGAAAAACATTGTAAAGAAAATAACCTAAAATCAAGAAAGGAATGTCTTCATATAGTTGTGCGCGTGGAGGGGCTAGGGATGTGGCATGTGAACCACTCTTACAACAGTTCGAAAAGATTTACAAAAAACTGTACTAGATTAATGAAGAAGTTTTTTATTTAATTTTTATTTATTTATTTATTTATTTGCATGGCGCCAAACTCGTTCAGAAATATCAAAACTGTCAGTTCTATACAACGGCTTTCTCAGATAAATGAAGAATGGCTTCAAGCATGGGAAGCGCATAGGCCGTACCGAGGACAATCTTCGAACCTCATAGGCTGACATTAGGGAATCATAAATAAATAACTGCAGCAGATAACAGAAACCACATCACCTTCAACAGCAGCAACAGCTAAAATGAGTGGCACATATAACTCAAAGAGAGGCTAATGAGGTTGATGACCCACATTACCTCAAACAAAAGGCAAGGGAGGAAACCCCCATCAATGCTGGAAAGAACAATAAAAGCTACTGGACTTGAAATCCCTATTTTCCTGTAAGAAAATTGTTGTAAGACAAAGTTTTTATAGATCTCAACCGAAAGCAGAACTGACTGTTCGGTCAATGAATACCAGACGTAGTTCTAAGTTTTGCGATCTATCCTAAACAGAACTCTCAAAAAAATGACCTCCAATCAGGTGTTAACTGGAGCAAGAAATGGATTGTAAATTCTAACGCCTCTAAAAACGAAATTCCTATCGTCTAATCATCATAGAAAAGCATTTTCTCTCCCTTTAGTATGGCTGATGCTAACCTCCATGAGATAAACGTCTTCTTGGTCTCACGTTTTCCACTGACATGAAGTGGGGTGATTATACTCAATCAATTGCTAGATCTGCTACTACGGATAGTCGGTTCATTTTGTCGCGCCAAACAATCTTTCTCGATAAAATCCATCTTGCACATTTATAAATCTAACATTTCTCCTTTCATATTGCTGCCATATCTGGTCGGGAGCTCCTGTAATATATCTAGAGATGTTCAACAAAATACGAATAGGGGTCTGTAATGCTATCGGTCCAAATCTGGCATCTCGGCTTCAATCAATTTTCCGCCGTCGCGACGTGGATTTCCTCTGTCTTTTTTTATATAAATATTTCCATGACAACTGGACTAATGAACTCTCCACATTTGAGACCTTGGCCGCATGAATTTAAGCGCACTATAAGATTGGTAACTAGTACTCATCGTTTTACTTTTGAAATAGCTAGATGCAAACCTAAGTTCTATTTTAATAGTTTCTTTTCTCGGACTTCTCACCTGTGGAACACTCTTCCGATTTCTTCCTTCCCTGTCAACCATGATGGTCAAAAATTCAAATCCAATGTCAACAGCCATGTTCTGTTTTCCTGAACCCTATCCGTTTATTGTTCTTTCTCCTCACTAATGTTTTCTCGTTCTCTTTTCACTATCAATAACTCCTGTTGTTCTGGTAGTATTATCCCCGTACATGGTGGGGGGTGATTTAAAAAATCTATGTTCTACCAACCATCGACACAATCATCTTAGGTAGGTTATTCGCTGCTTTTTACCGTTCCTCTTGCCTTCGATGTGTCCTGTGAGTGTCAAATTATCCAAGTCCACCATACTCATTATGCGCCCGCGGTCTTTTTCTAATTCTAAAAACATCATGATAAAAAGCAAGAAATATTTTTAAAAAATGATTAAAATTGATAGTAAAATATGTTCAATAATGAAAATAGTTCACCCGGAAATCTCTAAGCAACTTGAGAATATAACTAGTAATGTAATAGCCGAAGAAGAATAGATCGACTAAAACATTGTGAAAAAAAGCAAGAAAATCTGTTAAGAAATAAATTGAAACTTAAATAAAATATTAGGGATAATGACAACCCTTCATCTTTCTAAACAACTTGAGAATATAACTAGTAATGTAATAGCCGAAGAAGAATAGATCGACTAAAAACATTGTGATAAAAAACAAGAAAATCTGTTAAGAAATAAATTGAAACTTAAATAAAATATTAGGGATAATGACAATCCTTCATCTTTCTAAACAACTTGAGAATATAACTAGTAATGTAATAGCCGAAGAATGTTTGATGAACTTAAACCAATGTGATAAAAAGACAACAAAAATGAAGAAGCTAGTGAAAAACTAAAATATATGTGTGTAATAACTCCTACCTTTAGTTTTGGCCAGAAACTAATTAAATCCGGAGTCATAGTACGTAATGGAAAGCCGCTGGCATTATTTCTGAGCCTTTCGTGTCGTTTCCATGTCAAATTTCGAACAAGCCAGCAGATAGCAGACAAGCGAGATAACAACAATCATCTTTTTTTATCTTTTGACTGGAAAATAAAATGACTAAAGAAGAAAGAGAAACTAAAGAAAGATGAATCTTTCTCTTTCTATATGTTGTGTCTTTTGAGGCTGTCGGTGAGCATGGCTCTCCACTGCTTCTTTCTTAGGAAATACGAACATTTCCTAGTATCTGGGGCAGTTGCATATCTTCTCTGGACAACAGTGGCCGATTTTCAAATCCACGTAAGGATCAAGATTTCGAATGCTGATTTTCGAGACAGGAAAAATCCTCCTTCACCTGAAAAAATGTTGACCTTGTGTTAAGTAAAATTAGTAAATTCATACACTAAAAGTACTAAGAAATAAGCGAGGTTTCTCTACAATTAAAGCTCGAAAACGGTTGCACCTGTAGTGAATTTGATTCTCACCGCGTGCCCTTCTTAAAAATAATAAATAAAGTTAAGTAACTACAGACAAATAAATCCTAAAAAATAAAGAGGTCATTGTTTGAAAGAATTGGTTAACAAACAATGATAAGGAAATAAGATAGCCTTGCAGCTGAGTAATGGTTAACAAGCTCGTCTAACTTGACCACTATAACGCAATTGAGAGTTTTTCTACTGCCTTGAGCCACACTAAGCAAGTGTAGTAAATAGCTGCAATAGAAATACTAAGAAACAAAGAAGGCCCAAGTGAAAGTATCAGAAAACAAAGTGACTTATTACTAGTGTAATTTTACTCCTCACTAGGTGTCACTCTAATGTTCTTGTAGAGAACTCAGTAAAGCGTTTTAGCAAATATCTACAAGACAAATATCAAGGAATAGGGACAAAAATATTTTCATACTAGTATCGTTGACTATTATTAGTATAGTCAGTACGATCCTCACTAGGTGCCACTCTACCACAATCGTGTGTAAAACTAAACGGGGCTTCTTAGTACATCTCTACACGGGAAATATTAAGAAATAGGGACAGACGTCCGGTGTGAAGTATTATCAAGAAAATCTCATTGAGTATTAAGTGAGATCGATCCACACCATGTGCCTTTCTACTGCGGTCTGGTATATTAGAATTTTTAGTAAATATCTACAATATGAATAGTAAGAAATAGTGACAGAGACTCGTTAAGAATAATTATCACGCTAGTCGCGTTGGACATTATTACTAAAGTGAGTTTGATTCTCACTGGGTGTCACCTTAGTAAGTTCTTGTGTAAAACTAAGACAAACTTTCTGATAAATCTCTACAAGACTAATATCAAGAAATAGACCGAGTTTTGTTGGAAAGAATTTTCAAGCACGTCTTGATGACGATTATTACTAAAGTGAGTTTGATTCTCACTTGGTGTCACTTTAGTAAGGTCTTGTGCAAAAATAAGTCAAACTTTTTAATAAATCTCTACAAGAGTAATATTAAGAAATAGACCGAGTTTTGTTGGAAAGAATTTTCAAGCTCATCTTGTTGACGATTATTACTAAAGTGAGTTTGATTTTCACTTGGTGTCACTTTAGTAAGGTCTTGTGTAAAATTAAGTGAAGCTTTTTAATAAATCTCTACAATAGTAATATTAAGAAATAGACCAAATTTTCTTGGAAACTATTTTCAAGCTAGTCTTGTTGACAATTATTACTAATGTGAGCATGATTCTCACTGCGTGTTACTTTAGTAAGGTTTTGTGTCAAACTAAGTTAAACCTTTTAATAAATCTCTACAAGAAGTAGACCGAGTTTTGGTGGAAAGAATTTTCAAGCTCATCTTGTTGACGATTATTACTAAAGTGATTTTGATTTTCACTTGGTGTCACTTTAGTAAGGTCTTGTGTAAAACTAAGTGAAGCTTTTTAATAAATCTCTACAATAGTAATATTAAGAAATAGACCAAATTTTGTTGGAAAGAATTTTCAAGCTAGTCTTGTTAACGGTTATTACTAAAGTGAGTTTGATTCTCACTGGGTGTCACTTTAGTAAGGTCTTGTGTAAAACTAAGTGAAGCTTTTTAATAAATCTCTACAATAGTAATATTAAGAAATAGACCGAGTTTTGTTGGAAAGTATTTTCAAGCTAGTCTTGTCGACGAGTGAGTTTGATTCTCATTTGGAGTCACTTTACTACGGACTTGTGTAAAACTGAGTGAAGCTTTTTAATAAATCTCTACAAGAGTAATATTATGAAATACACCGAGTTTTGTTGGAAAGTCTTTTCAAGATAGTCTTGTTGATTATTACTAAAGTGAGTTTGATTCTCACTAGGAGTCACTTTACTACGGACTATTATCAAGCTAGTTTTATAAAGCATTATTAGTAAACTCGATTTTCACCGGTTGTTCTAGTATTGGGCTTTTGCCAGCTTACGTTAAGCTTGCTAAATGCCAAGTAAGAGTGTGAATGTTCATGTAGCGTGATGGGATAATGAAAAACCACGGAGCCTAGTTCGAATTCTAGTCGGGTTCCTTACGTTTCCTTACTCGCTAATCCCCTTGAGAGGCGGTTTATGCTCTTTTGCAGACCCCTTGTCTAAATAAATTATGTGGCTCGCCTCTTACTCTCCCTCAACCTTCTTAAATATTGCTTACTCGTGGTATATTTTAGTACCATTTACATATCATGAACTAAACTTATAGAAAATTCTTCAAATATTCTAAAATAGCTATCTTTTGTTTAGAATATGGTAATAAAATTCTTCTTTAAGAAATTATTTTACTATTTATGGCAAACCAAATTAGAAAATATTTCAAGACAACTGCAATAAAAAAAAAAACATTTTTATAACCTGTCTATATCTCTGAGGTGAGGTATTATGATTACTTGCATTATTTACATTATTCTGATTTTTATCCTTATCTTCATTACCATATTCACAACGTTTCGACCGTTGTACTCTCAGGCCTTCTTCAGGTTCGAATTTCCAATCACCTGAAGAAGACCGGAGTGTACAACGGCGGAAACGTTGTGAACATGGCAGTGTGCATGAGGATAATAATGTAAATAATGCAAATTTTTATAACCATCATAATACGCAGTACGACAGAAATACATCCCACATATAGCCCCAAGAAATACTTCCCAAATAATGGTAAGATGTCTTCATCTAGCTAATGTCATACCATTGAGATGGAACAAATACATCGAGTCAATTGCATCATCCACCGCAAGGAAAGTTGGCTCCCTGTGCCAACACAGGAAATTTTTCTCCCCGGAATCGATCCTCCAAATCTATAAATCGACCATTCGCCCTTGCATGGAGTATTGCTGCCATATATGGTCTGGAGCCCCTCCTCAGGGTTCTTGATAAGATCCAGAGACGGATATGCAATGTAATTGGCCCTGATCTGTCATCTCGTCTGCAGTCGCTCTCTCACACACACGACGTTGCCTCGCTCTGTCTTTTTAACAAATACTTTCACGGTAATTGCTCCGAGGAGCTGCTTTCGCTGGTTCCTAGGCCTCATGAATTTAAACGTCCTACGAGGTTGGCATCCCCTTCCCACCCCTTCACCGTTGAAACTGTTAGATGTAGACGTCTCTTCTACTCCAATAGCTTCATGTCTCGCACATCTCGCCTGTGGAACTCCCTTCCTTATTCATTTTTCCCTGACAAATACCATCTTCAACTATTTAAGTGTAACGTCAATCGACATCTCCAGTTGCCTTGATCTATCCACTTCCCTTCTCCACATCCTTTCACCTTTCATTCCTATCTGCTCTCGCTCCAAATCTTCTGTAACCCCCTTGCCTTGATCGATCCACTGTCTTTTTCCACATCCTCTCCTTTACCACTCCTATCTGCTCTTCCTCCAAACCTTCTGTAACCCCTTGCGTGCTAGTGGCCTCCAGCCTTGCTTGGGGTGATAAGCTTAAAAAAAAAAAAGTATATGTAGGAGTTATTTCTGCCACACCTTGCACTAGTCAGCTTATTTTAGTCTATAGAAAAATCTGGCTCTGCTCTCAGCTATAGAGTAAATAGCTAAATAGACTGGGTTCTATAGTCTTGGTAGGCAACTATCTTAGAAATTTTGACTCGATAAAATCAGCCATCTTCTAGCAAGCCTGGGACAGCGGTGGGGATGTATCGGTCCATGAAAACGCACAGTGACTGAAATTCTAAAGTCGTATGTGTTGCTCATCCTGTCGCAGGCGGAGAAAGCGTTTACTTTCAAGAGAAAGAAAGAAGAAATAAACACGAACGAAAGAAAGAACAGTAGCTATAGACGGACGCAACGAAAAAGGGAAGTATATAAAATAAGCATAGTTTTAAATGTGATGTGGTGAGAGATAAAACTGAAAGAAAAAGAAAGGAGTTGAAGTCGCAAGAAGAGGAGGGGCTGTCTGTGATGTTATCTGTAAAGCAATATAAGCTGTTTACACGCCTCAGGAAAATGAAAGGAGGAGCGAGAGAAAAAGTGCCACGCCCATAATTTTAACACATTACAATCAATTGACGATTCGTTTCGGAAGCGAAATGCGTGGTTTTGCTTCTGACGTCATTACTTCCATCGTCTGCTTTGGGTTACAGGTTGAATTCCCATAAAGCGCATGCGCAGTTGCATTCGGATGTGACGCATGTGTAGTTAACGTTTCCAGTTCGTTCTTTCTTAACTCATCTTCCTCCCTTTCTCTCGCACACAATCAAATGCTCAAAGACCAACCCACACATGTACGCATGTATATTTTAACAAATACATTATAGTGGTATGTATTCGATACTTGCCATAAAGAGGTTAATAAACTAATCTCGTATGCAACTGTATGATAGTAAGCTCGTATGACCTTAGATAGGCCACCATATCTATTGGGGCGCCTGGTGAAGAGCAGATATTTACCCGATCTCCTCACGAAATAGGATGTGGCACAAGGCCAATTTTTATGTGGGACGATCCGAGACCGTAGCCTCGGGCAAAAATTCCCCGTTGACCCCGCATACACGGTGTCGGGTTTGTCTACCTCCCCAGACGAGACTCTGCCCTTCGGCATAGCCTCATCTGGGTTCCTCTCAGCTGGAAAGCAAGCCTGACAAAGAGCCAGTCCCACATCTATTTTGGATAATTTAAATATTTCCTGCAAACCTTACCATAGAGGTCCGACTAAATCTTATTAAACCTCTGTACTGAGGACAAATCGTTTGCATGCAGATACAAAATAAATTCAGTAAATTTATGTATTTATTAATCACTTCATCGTAGCAAGGCGATAATGCCACCAAGACGCAAGAGGCTACTGGGAGAGCAGGAAAATGAAAGTATTTTAGAAGGAACCGGAAGACCGATCCAAAACAGGAAGCAAAGGATAAACCTCTACTCCTGTTCAAAAGATCGGTGATGACTGTTAACTGGACGATAAGCGAACCTATCTCCTCCTATTGCGGAAAAAAAGGTAACTAAAAAATAATAGTAAATAAAATTTCAGAGTTTAGGCGGAGATGTTAGAAGTATAGAATTGGAGTAGACTTTAGAAGGAACCAGAAACCCAATCCTGAACAGGAATCAAGAGATAAACCTCTACTCCTATTCAAAAGACCATGTAGGAGAGTAAACGGAACGATAGGCGAACCTATCTGCTCCTATTAAAGAAAAAATAAATAATAAATAGTAAATAAACATACTGTTATAGTAATTTACCCACGAATGCATGGACTCTCCCAGCTATAAAAAATGTAGGTACTGCCTTTTGGAGAAGGAAGTTTCCAGCAGTCAGCTCTGATAGTCGGACCGAATATTCTTGCTGTAGCACTCTCGTTTGTATATGTTTGTATTACTGTTTTTGTTAATATGTTTGTTTAACTCAATTCCTCTCTTTGTGTCTTTATTTCTGGCCATAACAACGCCACAACAATCTCTCAGATGAGGTATTATGATTACTTACATTATTTACATTATTCGGATTGTTATCTTCATCTTCATTACCATATTGACAACGTTTAGTTCGTTTTACGCCCCGGTTTCTTCAGGTGATTGGATCTCTGTTATGGTAATTTACCCACGCACACATAGACTCTCCCAGCTATAAATAGGAGCAGGTACTGCCATTTGCAGTGGGAAGTTTCCAGCAGTCAGCTCTGACAGTCGGACTGAGCATTCTTGCTGTAACACTCTCATTTGTATATGTTTGTATTACTGTTTCTGTTACTAACAAGGCCACAACATATACAAAAATAGAAACGTGCGTAAAACAATGTGTCCTTCTCACCAGACCTATTCACCCTTTACAGTGAAGCAATCCCGAGAGAACTAGAAGTCCTACTAGGCTTCATTATTGGCAGAAACAATCTTAACATTAAATATGAAATTGACACAATTTTTATAGGTGGCATAGAAAGGAAAGTACGGGAATTCTTATAGAAACGCGTAAAAGAAAGCAAGAAGAAAGGACTAAACCTTAACTGTAAGACAGAATACATGGTTGTCAGCGAAAGGAATAACCCAGCATGCGAATTACAAATTGGATATACGAAAACCAAGCAAGTAAAAACAATTAAATATCTAGGAAGTATTTTAACAGAGGGCAGAAAATGCGACATCGAAATCCGAAGGCGCATTGGGACAGCGAAAGACGCCTTCCAAAAGCTAAGCAAAGTATTAAGAAACAAAAAACTCCGTTAAAAACAAAGAAAAGAGTACTGAACTGTTACATAATATCAGTTTTCCTATGTGGCAGTGAAAGCTGGACAATCACTTCACGGGTGAAGAAAAGACTCGAGGCAACAGTAATATGGTTCTGCAGAAGGATGCTGAGAATACCGTGGACTGAATATGTGAACAAAGACGAAATTTTAGAGAAAATGGAAACATAGAGGACACATACTCAGCATCAGAAAGAGACAATTGAGATTTCTAGGGCAGATAATTAGGAAAGACAGCGTGGAGACTTTAACACTCGCAGGAGATATTGAAAGTAAGAGAGTCAGAGGAAAGCAGTGCATAAACTACACGACGAGCTTGTATCAATGGTTGGCAGAACAGGGTTTAGGAGAGAATATAAAAAGAGAAAATTTACTAAGAGCTACAAAGGACTGGAAGTTATGGAGAGTCCTGATAACCAAAGTCCTGAGGGGACATGGCAAGAAGAAGAAGAAGAAGAAGAAGAAGAAGAAGAAGAAGAAGAAGAAGAAGAAGAAGAAGAAGGAGAGGAGGGGAAGGAGGAGGTGGAAGAGGCGACGATGATGTCGGCCAGATAGAAATTACCGACAGAAGCCAGAATGTAACAGGTTTCAAAACTGACCTTACATTTCTGTCTGTTTTTTTCTTTTTCATTTTTTCTTTTACTTTTTTTGCGGCCAATACGCACCCGATTCGGTGTCTTTTTCGTAACTGAGCATGTCTGTCTCTGCCACACATTCCTAAGAGCTACAAAGGTTAGGAAATTGTGGAGAGCCATGATCACCTTCGTCAAATTTCATCTGTCTTATCGTATGTTAAATAATAGTTTCAGACTATTATTTTTTTAGTGGCAGTGTATTTGGCTCAGAACGTCTGAGGCTGACCTTGCGGTCAGCTGGTAGACAAAACAGGGATGTCGGTTTTGATTGGCTGAGCCGAACGTGGGAATGGTAGTGAGATAGAAAATGTTTTCGATAAGTGAAGTTTTACGCGTCGAAGAATGCAGAATTTCGTGATAGAGCGACCCCACGGGCTAGTTAGAAGATGTGCACGTCGACGTGTTAAATAAAATAGATATGTTTAAAATCCCTTTTGTTGAAGTTCTCAGGTTATCTCCGAACTAAAAACCAACTAGCGATCAACCGGCCGAGAGAAGAAAGAGAGGAAGATAACATTATTATGATTGCCTCCAGACCGTTCAATAAGAGACCCCCAAACAATTAAAAGAATACTGGATAGCTATGTGATAGCCGTCCTCTGATATTGCAGTGTATGCTGGACAATCTCCCCACAGATGAGTGGAGAATTAGAGACAACAGTAACGTGGCTTCACAGAAGGATACTGGGAATTTTAAGGACGGATCTATTAAGCAACAAGGAAGACTTTTAGAAAATTGCAACAAAAAGAAACTTATGCCCAGAATCAGGAAGAGACGGGTTCAAATCCTTGGGCACCTACTAAGTGTTATGTAATAGTTTCAGACTATTATTTTTTTTAGTGGCAGTGTATTTGGCTCAGCCCTTCTTAGGCTGACCTTGCGGTCAACTGGTAGACAAAATAGGGATGTCGATTTTGATTGGCTGAGCCGAACGTGGAAATGTTAGAGTTAGTGTTTTCAGTGAGTTAAGTTTTTCACGTCGAAGAATGCAGACGTGTTAATTCTGTGGTTGGAAACTGCTGCCCAGTAGGGGTGGGATAGCAACGCCACTGGCAAGTCAGAAGATGTACACGTCAACCTGTTTAATAAAATAGGTAAGTTTAAAATCCCTTTTGTTGAAGTCCTCATTTTATCTCCGAACTAAAAACCAACTAGCGATCACCCGGCCGAGAGATGAAAGAGAGGAAGACAACTTTATTATGATCGCCTCAAGACCGTCAAGCAACACCCACCTCGAACAAGGAAGCGTATACAACATTTTGCTTATTTGGCGCAGGGGTCAAGACCACCCCAGAAGAGAGATAGTATACAACAAGGATGTGTTCTTTCTTAGGGCTAGAACGAGGCTCCATTTAGACACATTGGAGACTATTATTATTAACATGCAACGTCCTTTACTGTGTAAACAACGGGAGATGAAATATAGGTTGGCCCTATTCGTGGAAATTACTGCCCGACTAGGAACATATTTAATAAGAATTTTTTTCCCTTATTAGGTAATTGATTTCTTAATATCAGTTGTTGATAAAAAATGTTCTTATCAGCATCTTTGTTTTATATTGCTGACGATTCTGTTTCTGAGGAAGTGTCGACCGAAAGGCGCCAATAATCCTGTTTTTAAACGAGATACTTTTCTATATATTCTAATAATAAAATAATGTTATCCTTGTCCTTAAAGTCACACACACACACACACACGCACACACACACACACACACACACACACACATATATATATATATATATATATATATATATATATATATATATATATATAAATCAAGGATGTGTTCTCTTCTTTGTCATTTTCTTTAAAACTTCCTCGTTACTAAATCCCTCCGTCCAATTCATTATTGGACCAAAACATATTTTATGTCGTAATAGCTTAATGGACTAAAGCCTTGATTAGAACAATCATCTTACCCTGGCATTTTGGATTTGTGGCGGATTTCACATTTATTTAACTTAGATTAGGAAACCAAACTGACGTGAAGCCAAAGACATCATTACACATAAAATTTGTATTTAACAAGATGTACAAACAAGGATGTGAAAGAAAAGCATGCATTGAGTAAAGCAAGAGTTGTCTCTCTTTAACTATCAATTGTTCCAAAGTTCACTGAAAGAAATAAGGTTGTAATAGTTTCTGGTAATAAATGTTTTCAACAGTTTTTCTGTGTAAGAAAAAAGTTTATGTGAGTATAGGGAATATTCAGCATGTGAGTAGTGGTGTGAGTGAGAAGATTGGTGCACGGTTTCAACTGACGTGGATTTCTGTGGCAGCTGAGATCTTACTGGTATGCTAAGAATTTTCTTTACTTATATAGGTGATCATCGGCTCCGAAAGGGCTGCGCGGGAAGAATCACTCTTAACGTGCAGACTATCTGATTGGTTGGCATTGACCAATCAGCGAGCGAGCTTTGGGGAGACTCACGAATAGCTTCTGGGATCCGATTCTCCCAAAAGTGCACGAAATCGACTACATGACAATATAGCGATTATAAAATTTTCGCATTACACAGTAGTGTTTATTTACTATCCAATGAATGCTTGTAGTTGTATAATTTGAATTTGCATAAGTATGTATGTACGTGTGTGATGATGATGATCGTCACAAATTCAATCCTTGAGTCTCGTAGTGTTGAAAAGTCACTTCCTCTGGTTCAGTCGAAGAAATGGAGAATAAGACTGGTGAATATTAGCTGATATCTCTCCTAAGCATGGGAAGCAGAATGTGATCACTCTCTCATTGCTTGAATAAAGGGTTCGTTCGAATTCCGTGAAGGTCACCGAATACGAAGACAGACAACTGAAGAAGGCCGAAGTACACACCGACCGAAACGTTGTTAGCATAACACTGAAGATGAGCATGAGGCTTCGGTTAACAAGGCGAATAAACAGTTTTATTAATTTCTGGAGAGGATTTTTTTCATCTTCATTTCCTTTCATCGCAGCCGTCAAAAGTAGTGTCGATCGAAATCACTACAGATTACCTCATAATTAAACAAACCATGACAAATATTTTTATGAAAGGATGGTCGCTCCGAAAATAATGCAGTATCTCATTATGTCAGCACACGAAGTCAGATGCAGATGCTTGTGGTATGGCAGAATTTGAACATCCCTGCTAATAACTGTTAGTTTTGCCTTTTTATAGATAGAATCTAATTGGCAGTCTGGCGAAATGATATCTGACATGAAAGTACGTACGAAGTAGATGCGTTTTATTGAACACCTCTATGCGGAAAAAAACTGTACCTATTAAAATATATTGACACTGGTTGGATGTTTACATAAATTAAACAGTTAATGTGAGTCGAGTAAGACGGTGGATTATCCGTTTCAACAATGGCAACAGCGGAGTACGTGAAACGCAACCTTCTGGGCGACCCTGCACAGCTGTCAACTAAAGAAATGAAAAACACCTAAAAACATCCAATAGTAATAACAATGTGAAACATAGTTATTGTTTTTTTCTTTCGTAGATGAAATATTACTTTGTCCAACGGTGGGGTCATGCTTTGTGTATCTGTGTAACATTGAGTTCTATTTTTGTGGGGTTGATGTCGCCTCCTCCTTTGTTAAATGTTGTAATAGTAATATTTTTGCTTTTCAATAATTTCTATAATGCTTTAATATAACTCTATGGCAGGATGACTTTGTCTCTTGCCCCGATTGTCGTGATAATTATTCCCTGCATATGGTTGGTAACTTGATTGCGTTTGGCGGCATATCAACACCTCTATGGGTTTTTTAATGCCGAAATCTAAATATTTTAAACGAAATTATATGCCTTCAACTACAGATAAAATATATCGTTGGTCATTTTACTAGAGATATGTATTGTTGGTTGCTTGATTTTGTTTAGTGGCATATCAACCTCTATGGGTTTTTAATGCCGAAATCTAAATATTTCGAACGCAATTATATGCCTTCAACTCCACATAAAATATATCGTTGGTCATTTTACTATATGTATTGTCGGTTGGTTGATTTTGTTTAGCGGCATATCAACCTCTATGGGTTATTTAATGCCGAAATCTAAATATTTTGAACGCAATTATATGCCTTCAACTACAGATAAAATATATCGTTGGCCATTTTACTATAAATATGTATTGTTGGTTGCTTGATTTTGTTTAGTGGCATATCAACCTCTATGGGTTTTTAATGCCGAAATCTAAATATTTCGAACGCAATTATATGCCTTCAACTCCACATAAAATATATCGTTGGTCATTTTACTATAAATATGTATTGTTGGTTGCTTGATTTTGTTTAGTGGCATATCAACCTCTATGGGTTTTTAATGCCGAAATCTAAATATTTCGAACGCAATGATATGCCTTCAACTCCACATAAAATATATCGTTGGTCATTTTACTATATGTATTGTCGGTTGGTTGATTTTGTTTAGCGGCATATCAACCTCTATGGGTTATTTAATGCCGAAATCTAAATATTTTGAACGCAATTATATGCCTTCAACTACAGATAAAATATATCGTTGGCCATTTTACTATAAATATGTATTGTTGGTTGGTTGATTATGTTTAGCGGCATATCAACCTCTATGGGTTTTTAATGCCGAAATCTAAATGTTTCGAACGCAATTATATGCCTTCAACTACAGATAAAATATATCGTTGGTCATTTTACTATAAATATGTATTGTTGGTTGGTTGATTTTGTTTAGCGGCATATCAACCTCTATGGGTTATTTAATGCCGAAATCTAAATATTTCGAACGCAATGATATGCCTTCAACTCCAGATAAAATATATCGTTGGTCGTTTTACTATAAATATGTATTGTTGGTTGCTTGATTTTGTTTAGCGGCATATCAGCATCTATGGATTATTTAATGCCGAAATCTAAATATTTTGAACGCAATTATATGCCTTCAACTACAGATAAAATATATCGTTGGTCATTTTACTATAAATATGTATTGTTGGTTGCTTGATTTTGTTTAGCGGCATATCAACTTCTATGGGTTACTTAATGCCAAATTCTAAATATTTTGAACGCAATTATATGCCTTCAACTACAAATAAAATATATCGTTGGTCATTTTACTATGAATATGTATTGTTGGTTGCTTGATTTTGTTTAGTGGCATATCAACCTCTATGGGTTTTTAATGCCAAAATCTAAAAATTTTGAACGCAATTATATGCTTTCAACTACAGATAAAATATATCGTTGGTCGTTTTACTAGAGATATGTATTGTTGGTTGGTTGATTTTGTTTAGCGGCATATCAACCTCTATGGGTTTTTAATGCCGAAATCTAAATATTTCGAACGCAATTATATGCCTTCAACTCCAGATAAAATATATCGTTGGTCATTTTACTATAAATATGTATTGTTGGTTGCTTGATTTTGTTTAGCGGCATATCAACCTCTATGGATTATTTAATGCCGAAATCTAAATATTTTGAATGCAATTATATGCCTTCAACTACAGATAAAATATATTGTTGGTCATTTTACTATAAATATGTATTGTTGGTTGCTTGATTTTGTTTAGTGGCATATCAACCTCTATGGGTTTTTAATGCCGAAATCTAAATATTTCGAACGCAATTATATGCCTTCAACTACAAATAAAATATATCGTTGGTCATTTTACTATGAATATGTATTGTTGGTTGCTTGATTTTGTTTAGTGGCATATCAACCTCTATGGGTTTTTAATGCCAAAATCTAAAAATTTTGAACGCAATTATATGCCTTCAACTACAGATAAAATATATCGTTGGTCATTTTACTATAAATATGTATTGTTGGTTGCTTGATTTTGTTTAGCGGCATATCAACCTCTATGGGTTATTTAATGCCGAAATCTAAATATTTTGAACGCAATGATATGCCTTCAACTCCAGATAAAATATATCGTTGGTCGTTTTACTATAAATATGTATTGTTGGTTGCTTGATTTTGTTTAGCGGCATATCAGCATCTATGGATTATTTAATGCCGAAATCTAAATATTTTGAACGCAATTATATGCCTTCAACTACAGATAAAATATATCGTTGGCCATTTTACTATAAATATGTATTGTTGGTTGGTTGATTATGTTTAGCGGCATATCAACCTCTATGGGTTTTTAATGCCGAAATCTAAATGTTTCGAACGCAATTATATGCCTTCAACTACAGATAAAATATATCGTTGGTCATTTTACTATAAATATGTATTGTTGGTTGCTTGATTTTGTTTAGTGGCATATCAACCTCTATGGATTATTTAATGCCGAAATCAAAATATTTTGAACGCAATTATATGCCTTCAACTACAGATAAAATATATCGTTGGTCATTTTACTATAAATATGTATTGTTGGTTGCTTGATTTTGTTTAGTGGCATATCAACCTCAATGGATTATTTAATGCCGAAATCTAAATATTTTGAACGCAATTATATGCCTTCAACTACAGATAAAATATATCGTTGGTCATTTTACTATAAATAAATATTGTTCGTTAGTTGATTTAGTTTCGCGGCATATCCACCTCTATGGGTTACTTAATGCCAAAATCTAAATATTTTGAACGCAATTATATGCCTTCAACTTGTGACAGAGAGAGTTTGGGAAACACACAAACATACACACACATATATTTTTTTATTGAAATTGGTGTAGATTTGAACAGCGAAATTAGATCAGAACAATTTTGTTTACTGATGGGAATCTTATCTAGGCCATTTGGAATTGGGTCATTAGGAAAACAATGAAAGATGATCGAGATAATTTTTATCGGTTAAAATTTGAAATAGAGCTAACTCAGGCTATGAGAACTTTGAAACTCAAATGGTTTTGGGTTGACAGCGACACTCATGATAATCGTGTACGAACCAAGGATCGATTTATGATCAGTCAAATTTATCTATATAAACGCGTAGTTATGCTGAAAAAGTGGCAGTCGGGAGAGAATTATCGAAGAGACTGGAGAGGCCACCATCGGTCGGCGCGTCTTCATCGCCTGCGTGCCGTCACGCGCATGAGCACCCGCGTCGACCGTCACGAGTCGCGGCGCTACAAGACAGACGAGAAAGGCAGTCGAGAAAGGCAGCCGAGAAAGGCAGACGAGAAAGGCTGACGAAAAAGGCGGGCGAAGAGACAGACGGAAGGGCGAGAGAGTGGTTTGCTGGTCTGCCGTCGAGTGCAGTCGAGCTGGAGAGAGACGTCGGAGATTGGGAGTGACGTCAGAGGTTGGAGCCAGGCGCCCGCTTACATATTTTGTTGATATACATACGAAGAAGCGAATTACTCCTCCAATGTCTAAGACTACTACTGCTACTATTATTACTACCACTGGAAAGGGAAACGTCAAACAAGCTACAATAATAATCAAGAGTCGCATATCATCCTGAGACGATTTCACAACAAGCTAATCACAACCTATTCTCTCTCTGTCTAGTATCCAGCGTATGAGTTTTTACGTCAATTATTTTCTTTCTGTAACCTGTTTCTTTTCAATACTATTCTTTTCTGCTATATAAAAGACATTAACAATTCAACCATTTAATAGTTGTTTGTCCGGCTTACTGCAGATATATATATATATATATATATATATATATATATATATATATATATATTGTGCATTGTAAATTACTTAGCACAGACTCTCCAGCCGTGTCTAAATCTTCAGTCGACTGTGAATGGATGGACATCACTTCTGCTTTCTGGATCAAACCAAACACAACGTGGGCAGGAAGCAGAATTAAACCAGTGGACCGGTCGGATGATCTACAGATGCTCAGTGGACCTACGGCCACTCCCTTAAGTTCGGTTAAGACCGAGTAGACACCTCAACCCAGAGAGTAAGACGTCGAAGGTTGTGGGGCTCGGGCGAAAGTGGTTAGAAACTACAGATAAAATATATCGTTGGTCATTTTACTATAAATATGTATTGTTGGTTGCTTGACTTTGTTTAGCGGCATATCAACCTCTATGGGTTATTTAATGCCGAAATCTAAATCTTTTGAACGCAGTTATATGCCTTCAACTACAGATAAAATATATCGTTGGTCATTTTACTATAAATATGTATTGTTGGTTGCTTGATTTTGTTTAGCGGCATATCAACCTCTATGGGTTATTTAATGCCGAAATCTAAATCTTTTGAACGCAGTTATATGCCTTCAACTACAGATAAAATATATCGTTGGTCATTTTACTATAAATATGTATTGTTGGTTGCTTGATTTTGTTTAGCGGCATATCAACCTCTATGGGTTATTTAATGCCGAAATCTAAATATTTTAACGCAATTATATGCCTTCAACTACAGATAAAATATATCGTTGGTCATTTTACTATAAATATGTATTGTTGGTTGGTTGATTTTGTTTAGTGGCATATCAACCTCTATGGATTATTTAATGCCGAAATCTAAATATTTTGAACGCAATTATATGCCTTCAACTACAGATAAAATATATCGTTGGTCATTTTACTATAAATATGTATTGTTGATTGGTTGATTTTGTTTAATGGCATATCAACCTCTATGGGTTATTTAATGCCAAAATGTAAATATTTTAACGCAATTTGCACACAATTTTATACTTTCAAAGTAAACGCATATTTTTTTTAAATATATCGCATAGATAAAATGTATTGTTGGTATATTTTTTAAAGCTATTGCTGGTAATTTCGCTACAAAATATGTATTGTTTGTAATCTTATTATAAAAAATTACTTTACATTAAATTACTTCACTTAGCATCCTTTATAATTTACCCAAACTTTTCAGTTAATCTGATGAATATTTATGAGTGTCTCTTAAATTTAAAAACTTTGAAAAACTAATATTTTTACTTTTGTTTTCTGAATACTTGTTGCAATATAGAATCCTCATATTTTCCTTGATAAAGTCCATCCGGGGATGAAACGCGTCGGCTAATTTAAGTTTTCCTTTTGTCATATATACTACTGGTCAAAAATCTTTAGGCTAATGAGAATAAAGACAAAATATACCTTTTGCGTTGTTAGATTCACCCACTTATTTAAATAAAGCTTCAAAAAATTAAAATAAGAAAACGAAAATTAAAAACATTTTAACATTTACTAGGGAAAATTTGAATACTGGTAAATTAGGCAACATACTAGCTGGTCATAAGTTTAAGACCATGCCTAAAAGAAGTCGTAAACAGAGTAGGAAATGCCTAAGATGTCTCAGTATATATACTCTCTAAAGAATTGATTTTTTTGTTTAAATAATTATTAATTACTTACTGCGACCTTAGAAGATTTATAGGTTTTAACAATATTGTTTTGTTTTTTGGGGTTTTTTTTCGAATGAAAGCAGAAAGGGTAAAAATGTGTGAATGAACGTCAAGCCATCTTGATTTGTAAGTGTCCATTACTTCGTAACATTTAGGGTCATTATTATTATTATTAAAAATAAAAATATAAAATAATAATAATAATGACTATCATAAATAAATTGAACTAGAACAAATAACATTAAAACTTTGTTTTAAATAAATTAAATAAAAAAGAAAAAGAAAAGATCTCCCAGCATGCAATAGAAACTATTCCTACCTAAAAACTTCGCGCCAAAAGACGCTAAATTCATCCTCTTAGCCACCGGCCAATGAAAGGTCAAAACCTCCATTTTCTCTCTCCGGGACATTGCTTTTTATAATACGACTTCTTCCTTTTATCACATGCAACCTTAAAAAAAAAACATTTGTATCTAAAATATACACACACTAGTACACAAAAATAAATAAATTGTATGATTATAATTTACAATTTAACATGGTTTTAGTGCTATTTCTCCGTATGTTTTATTTCTGTGAACACGAGACTATTTCTGCTGCTATGATGTTAGTGACTCCACAGACAAACATGCCACGGCAAATGCCTGCATAGAATAGCATGATTTATACTTTGCTATCTCAATTAGTTAAGTGACAAAAACATTACAATTTGTTGCAATGATGACAGATACGTTTTGTAAAAATTTAAAATCGTATTTAGCATTCTGCTACCACTTTCTTTTAATGCCAAAATGTGTGCGAAAAGTGGATCACAGAGCCTTGATATTTTTCTAACTTCTCATTGGTCAGTTAATATTAAAATCATGTTCTCGCCTACGTCCGTACAACGCCTACGCGTTATTCAAAACCATTTTTCTGTCAAAATCTGTGTATGCTTTTCTGAGCCTATCACGTGACTACGTTTATTATTAATACTTCGACACAAGTTCGTTCTCTCTCTTTTGGCCTCTCTTGCCTTCTCTGATATACAAGATATAGTCACTAAAGAACTCGCGTTTCGACTCCTTACGAGCGAACGCTATGAAATGCCATCACACACGTACATACACGTACGTACGTAACATTACGAACATTCGCTCTTTTAACGACAAGTTACAGAATTCTTTCAACTCTCTCACAGTGAGACCTTTTTAAAAGTCAATAAGACACATCGCCGTCACGCTAGTAAAAATTTGACTTGGATATTCCAGTTTTTATAATTTTTCACCAGCAAGAAAAATACTTAAAAAAAAAAAAACTTCTGAAGCTACAAGTTTTTATTGAATATATTTTCAGCTTTTTAAGATTTACTTCAAAGAAACTTTCTCACTCAATTCTATTTAACGGAATTTAATCTTTGGTGAACATTTTTTAGCGGCAAGTTGTATTACATTTTTATTTCAGAAGTACACAAAGTAAATTCCATTTTGTACAAAACAAAAACTTCTTAAAAACATCAAGTAATAATTTAAAGTTCCTTTCTTTCAAACAATTTCTCACAGTATTCATGTTACACAAAAACCTTCAACTATTCCGCAAAGAACATTTCTTGTAAAAACAAACTCTTTTTCATTGTGTAACCAGATAAATAATTTTTTCTTTCAAAAAAAGGTTTCAAACAATTAAATTAATAGTTAAGGGTGAACAACTCTTGCTTTGTGTATTGTATATTTTGTATTAAAAACACTACTTTGTAGTGGATCTAAGAAGGATGCGTGAATATTTAAAATTGTGCTGCAAATAAAATATAGAATATCCACAAACATAAATTATAAGAAATGGCCAAATAGTAACGATATTCAATCACGACAAAAAATACATGTTTGAAACAACAGATTAAATTTTATATACACAATTTACAATTTCTTTGTTTGTAATGATGTGTGCAAAAGTATAGAACGAAAAGTTCTTTGCTGTTTCAGAAATGTTCAATGTCTGAAAAGTTGTCTGCCTTTGATTGAAAGGTTGAATTTAAAGATTTTTCTATGAAAGATATTAAGTGAAAACTTTTGTTGCATGAATTTTTCCAATCTCTCATAAAGAAAGTTTGTTTCTTTGGCGGCAATTTTTACATATAATTCCCATATGTATCTTTGCGTGTGAGTCTCAAAATCTGAGGAAAATTCGTTGGCTGTTTCCATTTATAGTTTTTTTTAACAACAAAATCAGCTCCAGTGGCTTGGTAGCTTGTTGCGAATTTTTCTGAGAAATGCGTGGGCGAATGTTGTATTTTTTTAATTTTTTAGCCAATAGCCATCAGCTAAATATTCTAAGTAGTTTATTCGTAATAATTTGTATTATTCCCATATAAATATTGTTATTTTACATCATTGTTGTCGGCTTTGTATTGCCTTATTAGCCTTGTGTCATACGACTAAAATCAAAATGTTTGTGGAGAAGTGACATTTTGTACACGCAGCTAACCTCATATAATTATACAGCCTTCTGATTAATTTTTAAACCTATTTAACCTTCACCTCCGAAACACGTATCGCAATAATTTAAATATCTTTTTTTTGGTTTTAATTTCAAGAAAATAGCATAAACTTATTTTTATAAAACATAGCAAGTTCAGTTGACCCTTGATGACAATTCCAGAACAACGTAACTATAAACAATTATTTTTTCTATCCTCTGCCAGCCGCAATGATGGAGAAAGCATTACCTCGAACCATCGCCAGTGAGACACGCTGCAAGAGCCACTCCGTTGCGCGAGGTTCGTCCCTTAATCGAGACGCAATCGCGCCAATCCTCCGAAGGAACGCCATCGAACGAGGAGTAATAACCCCGGAAGTCTCCACTGCCACAGGAGTAAAAAAAAAAAATCTATGATGCAAGAGAAGAATATTTAACTATTTTTTTCATCTCTGCGTCCCGGGCGACGGACCCCGGCTCAACCACGGACCTGATCAAATTACCGGCCGAAAATGTATCCGCACAGGTCGCATCCCAAATCAATGAATTCCCCATTTTAAAAGGGAAAATGGTAATGCCATTCGGCCGCTTTCCATCACCACGGTCGAGGCCTACGGGTTCGATTTGGGAAGGGAAGCCAGCTGCATCCAAACCTTTTTTGATGACGTCGTTTATTGCTGCATGCCGTGGAAAGCGACCGGCACTACGACGACAGGAGAGAGTATGCAAACCAAACTCATCGATGGAGGCTCCACATTTGCATCTGTGACGCTCACATAATTTCAGTCCAAGACGGATTGCGACTCCGACCCGAGTGCACTCATCATCTATAAGGGTATCGGTAGATGAAGAGGGCACTGCGTTGAGCCAGGCGCCACTACTCGTATGAATAAAACTAGATTTATATCTGGTATTGATGTGGTTGTTTGTCCATTCAATAAGCTATTCTTTCATAAACGCGAGTGGACCGATCTTCTTAATTTCGCATTTATTTTGTCAGAAGTAATATTACTAAAAGCATTTTACTATAAAGAATAAATGAAAGAGAAAATACCTTCATTATTCGTCATAACGTCCATGAATTGATAAAAAAGAACAGCATTGTATTTCGAGTTATCATCACAACAAAGACAGCCCAGAACGGGGCAAATGGAAATCTGTTGAACTAAAGCAAGTAACAAGAATAAAAATCCAAATCTAATTAAAACAAGTGTTTACCACACGAAGCTAACAACTATTACATGGTGAGAGGGGAAAATATTCCAAAGACTTGCTTTTACCACATTAAGCTAGCTGCTATTACATGGCATTTGTGAAATATTCGCTAAAGATTAACTTTATCCATCTAACCATCATTACCTACTGTACGTGAAGAATCCCTCAAACACTTGCTTTTTATGCATGGTCACATTGACATGGCGTAATGGTTAGCAAGCTTGTTTGGCCAGAAAAATTACGACTAAGTAGAGAGTTCGATTCTCACTGGGAGCCCCATATTTTCGGCCTTGTGTTACATCTAAGTTACGCTTAGAAAATCACCATATCATAGTGTGTGTGTGTGTGTTAGGCTAACCACTGTTGTATGTGAAATATTCGCCAATACTTTCACTTATTGAGGGTAGCCACCATTACCTATTGCGTGTGAGGAATCCTCCAAAGACTTACTTTCTTACCGTATATCATAACATGTGTGTATGGACACATCGACATGGTGTAATAGTTAGCAAGCTTGTCTCGCTAGAAAAATTACGACTAAGTAGTGACTTCTATCCTCACTGGGTGCCCAATGTTTTCGGCTTTGTGTTATATCTAAGCTACGCTTATAAATCACCATAACATTGTGTGTGTGTGTGTGTGTATTAGGCTAGCCAGTGTTGTGTGTGAAATATTCGCCAAGACTTGATTTTACCGAATGAGGCTAGCGACCATTACATGTGTGTGTGACATGTCTCATCGACTTAATTTTACAGCATGAGGCTAGCCACCGGTGCATGTTGAATGGGAAAGATTTCCCAATGGAGAGAGGGGGGTGAAAGAATGACATTTGCGCGAAAGTAAATGCATAGCTTTAGCCTGGAATTTTAACTAGTAAGCATAACTGATCATTGTATTAATTCTAAAGTGAGTTTCATTCTCACCGGGTGCACCACGCTTGTGACCTTATGCCACACTAATCCAAGCGTAGTACGTATAACTGCACGCTCCATTTCTAATATTAGCATTTCACTTCTTCATAAAGACATAGGGAATTTCCTCATATAAAATATACTCTCCCTCCCAAAAAAATAGTTTATTTTTTTTGTTTAAATAATTATTATCACATCATTACAAAATTTCGTTCCTGATTTTCATTGTTAATTGCTACTTTACACTTGTTTTGGTTCTGATTTCTAGTGTGTTCAAGACTGAAGGCTTGCATCATTCAGTTGCGAGTCAGTCTTTGTTGAATGTTGACGTTTTCACCACAAACGAATGCCTTAAAGATGGAGGATGAAAAGTTGCACTTCCGCCATTTGGTTCACCACTGCTGTAACCTGGTATCGAACTCACAACTCTTTTGGGTCTAGTCACATGGCCCAGTGGATGAAGTCCTTGAGGATACATGGCCCAGTGGATAAAGTGACCCAATAAACCAAATCTGGGAGAGTTGATTCAAAGGGAAATAACTAAGACAAAAAGAGGTACGGCATGTGGAACTAGAAGAATCTACACCCCCCCCCCCGATGGATGAAATAAAGGGTTCGGTTTGAAATTCAAATCACCTGAAGAAGATCGGAGTGTATGACTGCCGAAACGTTGGGAATATGCCAATGAAGATGAGGATAACAGTTCAAATAATGTAAGTAATCATAATCATCTCAGAGATATAGACAGATAAACTAAATTACGTTTGTCGCATTTTCATTTATTCCAAGTTATACGCTCACATCTCGAGTGTTGAAACTCAATATTTCTGTGTTACCCACTATTACGCTATCATTCATCGCCATAATGAAACAGCCGTCCGCATTGCAAGACTTATGACAACAACCTTTAGACAATGTATGTCTCTAAAGAGTTACCATTCGTAAAAGGGTTTCGCTAGAGGGGCAAAAAAAAGTAATAAGTCGCCGTTGCTGTTTTGAAGTGAAATCAATTCTCGTGTGTAATTTGGCTAAGAGACTATCGCTCACCAATGAACATTCTTTTAATCAGTGTCAAAGGAGAATGGTGACCCTACGACCACCACAACAAAAATGGTTTCAGTTTTGTTTATTCCAATTGCGATTACTTGGGTGTAAACGTCCAATGTTACCACGACAGAAGGAAATGTTTGAATCTTTGGAAATTATTTGGTTACAACTCTTACAGACATACAACCACAGCACGTTGAAACAGACTCCAAAGAGGATGCTTTCCAGATCACTTCAATCTTAACCTGCTCATGTCAAGGCTTACGGCCACAGCACGTTGAAACAGACTCCAAAGAGGATGCTTTCCAGATCACTTAAATCTTAACCTGCTCATGTCGAGGCTTCCGGCCACCCCACGTTGAAACAGACTCCAAAGAGGATGCTTTCTAAATCACTTCAATCTTAACCTGCTCATGTCAAGGCTTACGGCCACACCACGTTGAAACAGACTCCAAAGAGGATGCTTTCCAGATCACTTCAATCTTAACCTGCTCATGTCGAGGCTTACCGCCACACCACGTTGAAACAGACTCCAAAGAGGATGCTTTCCAGATCACTTCAATCGTAACCTGCTCATGTCGAGGCTTACGGCCACGCCACATTGAAACAGACTCCAAAGAGGATGCTTTCCAGATCACTTCAATCTTAACCTGCTCATGTCGAGGCTTACGGCCACATCACGTTGAAACAGACTCCAAAGAGGATGCTTTCCAGATCACTTCAATCTTAACCTGCTCATGTCGAGGCTTACGGCCACATCACGTTGAAACAGACTCCAAAGAGGATGCTTTCCAGATCACTTCAATCTTAACCTGCTCATGTCGAGGCTTCCGGCCACATCACGTTGAAACAGACTCCAAAGAGGATGCTTTCCAGATCACTTCAATCTTAACCTGCTCATGTCGAGGCTTACGGCCACAGCACGTTGAAACAGACTCCAAAGAGGATGCTTTCCAGATCACTTCAATCTTAACCTGCTCATGTCGAGGCTTACGGCCACATCACGTTGAAACAGACTCCAAAGAGGATGCTTTCCAGATCACTTCAATCTTAACCTGCTCATGTCGAGGCTTACGGCCACATCACGTTGAAACAGACTCCAAAGAGGATGCTTTCCAGATCACTTCAATCTTAACCTGCTCATGTCGAGGTTTACGGCCACACCACGTTGAAACAGACTCCAAACTAATGTCGAGGCTTACGGCCACACCACGTTGAAACAGACTCCAAAGTTGATGCTTTCCAGATCACTTCAATATTAACCTTCTCATGTCGTGGTTTACGGCCACACCACGTTGAAACAGACTCCAAAGAGGATCCTTTCCAGATCACTTCAATCTTAACCTGCTCATGTCGAGGCTTACGGCCACATCACGTTGAAACAGACTCCAAAGAGGATGATTTCTAGATCACTTAAATCTTAACCTGCTCATGTCGAGGCTTACGGCCACATCACGTTGAAACAGACTCCAAAGAGGATGCTTTCCAGATCACTTCAATCTTAACCTGCTCATGTCGAGGTTTACGGCCACATCACGTTAAAACACTTATTTCTCGTCCGATCATCGAGGTTAAGCAACGACGAACCTGGTCAATAGATGGGTGAGCGCTCGGAAATAACAGGTGCTGTAAGCTTGAATGTGTGAATGGAAAACGGAGAGCCGAGTTTTAATTCCAGTAGGGTTCGTTATATTCATTTAAGCGCAAATACACTTAGAAAATTTATGAATCTACCTCGTCCCCCAGAATTATACGTTAATTAGTAGAACTTGTATCAATAAAACCATTATTATGTACAAAAGATTCTTATAATATGAAAATATTTTCTGGCTTTAAATAACCTGCAAGAGGTTGATAAGATCTCAAAAACTAATCAATCAACCAACAACTCGTACACCACGACTACCATCAACAACAACAATAGCACAATCAATAAATATTACACACAAAAAAAAACAACTATAATGCCACAGCAATGACTATAATATCACCACTAACAACAGTAAAACTATTACACAAACATTGAATATTGCGCCATCGACAACAGCAAAATCTATTAAATTTGTCGTGTCCACTAAAATATCCAATAAAATATGCAACATATTTCACACAATAAAAATAATTACTGTGTTAATTATAAACTTAATTATAAACTAATTAATTTTAAACACGAGAAGCATTTTCAGGTAACAATAACTACATAAACATTAAAACACGCCTGAAAAACATTTATAAACCAATAACACGAAATAAGGTGCTTACATCTTAAAACACACTAATTAAACCGTACAATACAAAGCCACAAAATACAAATCAGAAAGGTTGTTTTATAATTTGGGTAGATACCGCCAAAATATAGCGCGGACGTAGTAGTAGAATACCACGTGGCTTTTTAGGGCCAATTAGGAATAAATAAAATAAAATACTTCTGGAGCGGATTTCTTAGGAAAAAAAGGTATAAAAATCCGGCCACAAATAAAAAGACTCACAAATGCCACCAAGGTCCACGTCACTTTAGCTGCTGATATTCATGACCACCACCCCATTCACGTCTACACGTAAAAGCAACGCTCAACTCAGCAGCACTGACCAAACTACACACAGACCGCCTCAGACTTCGGCGCCACCGTTCACAGTAAGAACTATTCGACCTGTCTCCTTTATCCACGTTACTACTACGCACGTATGCACATACTGACTCTTTCACACAAACACACAGGTAACCAGATGTCATCGTTCTCACATACGTACGCAATACAGTTTATATTCTATCCAAGAATTCTATTAACAACCCCCAAAATTACATTACTTATTCAATACATTCAACCAACTTCTTGTATTCTTGTTCTTATATAAAACTAATGTTATTTGTTGATACTACGTTGTCTTTTCCTACTGGATTTTATTCTTTCAATGAAAGTTGTGGGATTATTTTAAACGGCTGAATTACGAGCAGTCCCGCAAAAAATATATTTTATTTTATTAAATCCTGACATTCCGAATTTTGACGTTTAACAAAAACCCGAGTAAAAGGATTCCTACAAACTAATAACACTTTGGGGGCCTCTTTTGTCCGCTGCCGGTATACTCAATATTGACGCAATTCACCAGTACTCTTCAGATAGTTAGACGGTTATCTTTTTCTTTTTCTTAGAATTCTCAGTAGTTACTGTTGCTCCGTCAATGAACGACTCTTTAAAAAAAATAATAATGATCTTCTACCGCCGCTCTATTGAATGTGCGCATCGCCGTTTAGTATGTCACCTGTTCAGCAGCCGACAAAAGATTTATGCAAAGGATTATAGATGCTGCCCAGAAATTTAATCGGCTGCTCCCTGCCCTCCTTGGAAGACATTTCTAATTCTTTTTGACGACGAAGAGCAGAAAACATAATCAAAGGCAGCATGCAACCCGCGTACCACTTTGAACTGTTATCCTCAAGGAGTCGTTTTGGTTCTGTTCGTTCTAGGCTAAAGCGCTTTTATCTTAGGTCGCTGCATAAAATGAACGTTATTACTTTTCTTTGTTCGATGTTGTGCGTGTGTTTGTTTTCATCTGCGTTGCGTGCGGGTCTCCTTTTGCGCTCCTGGCGAGTGCTGCCCAATTTCACTCTGCATTGCACAGGATTTAGAAGGATAAATAAAATAAAATATTAAAATTTAACCATCCCAGCAACAAAAGTAGCAATTATTACACCAGCAACAAGTGCAGCACCACTATTAACAACAACAACAACAACCACATTATTACTACTAAGACATCTTTGAATTTTAATATTTTATAATGTTATATTGACAAAAATTAGGAGGTGTATGCAAAAGTTTCCAGCGATTTTGAAATATTTAAAAACTACGTTTTTCTAGTGTGTATTCAATGTATAATTTTTAAAAATTGTTCGCTGGCAATTTTTTCACATTCCTAGCAGAGGATTGACAAAATGAAATTAGGAAGATTGTGTTACGCCAATGTATCAAGAATTGAGGTTTACCTTCTTAGCATTGTCATTCATTTTTAATTTTTGACTTGTATTTCTTTCACCTTAATTTTAGTTACTTTTTTACCCACTCAGTCTACGACCATTTGTAATCAGCGCTGATCAGAAATAATTCAACTCAAAACATACTTTTTAAATCATTTCACCTCAAGGCTATAAAGCCACTAAGACGCAAGGGGGTTACTGAGTGTGAGAAAAATACTATTAACGAGAGATAACAATAAAAGAACAAGAATTAAGACAGAAGATAATTGACATTGCATTAAAATTTTTGAAGATCAAAGTTGACTGGAAAGCAAGAAGCCGGATGAGAGTTCCACAAGTGAGAAGTGCGATAGAAGAAACTGTTAGCATAGAACTTGTATCTAGCCATTTCGACTGTAAAATAAAGAGACCTGGCTGCCAATCTAGTCTTCTCCTTTATGTGCCGCATCCCGTCAGGACGTAGACGACCATAGCTCTCCACAAATTCCTGTCCTTTGCGATTAAAAAATTTTGTCTCTTTTTATTTCTCCTTAACCCTGTCTCGCCATCCATTTACTCAACCGCAACAAGTATTTTATGCGTTTACATTATTTACAATGTTCGGACTGTTGTCCTCATCTTTGTTGCCGTATTTACGACATCTCTGCTATTGTACGCTCCGGCCTTCTTCAGGATCTGTCTATATTTCTGAGATGAAGTATTGTAATTATTTGCACTATTTACATTGTTCGGACTGTTGTCCTCACATTTGTTGCCATATTCACGACGTTTCGGCCATTGTACGCTCCGGCCTTCTTCAGGTTCTGTTTATATTTCTGAGATGAAGTATTGTAATTATTTACACTATTTACATTTTTCGGACTGTTGTCCTTACATTTGTTGCCATATTCACGACGTTTCGGCCATTTTACGCTTCGGCCTTCTTCAGGATCTGTCTATGTTTCTGAGATGAGGTATTGTAATAATGTACACTATTTACATTGTTCGGACTGTTGTCCTCATCTTTGTTGCCATATTTACGACGTTTCGGTCGTTTTACGCTCCAGCCTTCTTCAGATGATTGGAATTTCGAACCCGACCCTTTATTTCGTCCACCGGCACATTTTAGTTGTTTTTTATTAAAACTTCTCCTATAAATAATAATACTAACGTACAAAAGAGCAATCACATCAAATATGGTGACGATCGATGTTAAGAAAATGTTTATATGGTTGTATTTGATTTTCTGCAGTTCAAGCGGTAGCTCGTCCTGGATCTGACGATAAACTACATCCGGCAGCAAGGCCTCTGATCGGCAGGTTTTGAGAAACGTGAAACCACCTCTTAATTTCTGTTGTTCCCAAGTCTACCCTAACCCGTTTGGTATCACCTGTTAGTGCAAAACAAAAACAAAACACTATGAAAATATAAAAAATATATTTTTATAGTAAAAATACTAGCAATACATTTTTATATAAAAAGAATTACCAACAATACACACATACTACCTTTTGTGATGTACGGTGACCGTTAATGATTAAGTATAACTCCAGCCTTCAATGTTAGAATAAAACAGTATTTAATTACAACCACAAATAAATACTTAAGAACAAAGAAATAAAGGTTAACCAAAGATAAATAACTATTTCAGTGGATACCTTGTTAGCAGCGTGGCTCGGCTTAACGTCGGGTAAATCCTAAATCAAAACCCAAATCATCAACGAAAAATAATTCACACTAATTCGACTGGATAGTTTCACTCAATAATCACCTCAGTCAGTAGCCTGACATCGTTATTAATCCACCTGGCAGCAAACATATATTCATAAGTCCAAAATGTCATACTTGGACCTCGGTGTCGGTAGTTACTTGTTTTCTTCCTAAATGACATTAACAAATTGTAGCGACTTCACCCAAACAACCAACATGAAAGAACTATCATGAATCTTATCCATATAACATCCTACAATTTCTTAAAGCAAAATTCCATAATATAAATTCAATAAAACAACACAAAACACATATCACCACCTTTAGTAATCATGTCCACACAGACATATGCACAAAACCTGAGTATCATCTACCATGTATTCAACTGTGAAAGCAGAATGACATATTTTTATTATTCCCAAGCTCCCAAGAAAATTAACTTTCGGCACTAAATGACCTATTAGGTTTTAAAATGCCGTTAAACAAACAAATCAATTGTTGAGTAAATGGATGGCAGAACAGGGTTTGGGAAAGATAACGAAATGACAAAATTTATTAAGAGCTACAAAGTACAGGAAAATGGGGAGAGCCATGATCTCCAACGTCCTGAAGGGACGCAATACTTAAAGGAAGATCATAGTATTAGGAGGTTAGGATATGTACAAAATATTGGTGGTTTGTGACATTTCTTTAACTCTGCATTAGTCACTTCGGATTTCCCAAAATGGATAGTCACCTGGTGTCTGCTTCCCACAACAACTGAGTTACAACTGCGCCACACCACGTGCTACACACCCTCACTCAGTCAGGAGAGTAATGGGCGGGAGCAAAAGAAACGAGTTGTCAACTAGGAATTATGAGTGCTTTAAAAATCTCGGGGTAACAAAACAACCCAAGTGACAGCATTAAACATTAGCCTTCCACATACCTGAATATCTTTTTCAGAACCGGTAGATATGTATTTGAACCCGGGAGCTTGGAAGACTATTTACCACAATAGGGATTTATATGACATCGAGCACATTTTCCCTTATACTCTACTAGTGTACCAGTGCCATCACAATTGACGACAATCATTAGAAATCTTTAATAGTGAGATGCGATGAAACAAAAGAATTGGATTTCAATAAAGCGGAGATAAAGAATTGACAACTAAAATAGACGCCAATGAACCGTTTAAATAATCTGTTTCCTTTATATCTTTTAGACATTCAATGGTATTTATGATTCATTGATTATTCTTGGCATTATAGAAATCGCTTTTTGCTTAATATCATTTCATGTTAAACTTCATGTATCTAATATAACAGTGAAATGGAAATATCTCTCGGAACAAAAAGATTAGCAACAGAACAACAAAAACGGCGACGGACGACAAAACCTATTTCAAGTCCAAGTTGAAGCAAGACTATCACTTCATAGATAAAGGTACCTGATAAAGATGATTCACATGTAAGGCTTGAACAAATAAGGCTGCAATCTAAGAAACGTATGAGTAAATGAACTGATTAATTAAAAGGTTCATTTTGTTAGGTAATTTTGTTTAAATGTAAATCAATATATTATTTATATTGATTTTTAAAACGACTAAGGGAAATACTCATAAATTTACTAACTTAATTTTATTTACCTCCCTTCCTATTAGGTTGGTGCAAAAATAATGTCGTTTTTTGACGTTCAACTTCATGTGAGAAAACGACATTATTTTTGCACCAACCTAATACTACAGATGGGACAGGAAATATATAAATAAATACACATTGATAATTATTATATGGTTTGGTTAATAATTTTTTGTAATAACAACGTCTGAGTAGTTGCGATGAAAAGCTGGTATTAAAATGAAATAAATACTTCTTTATGCGCTGTGTCCTCTCAGGACGTAGGCGATCATAGCTCTTCACAATTTCCTCTCCTTTGTAGTTCTTAATAAATTTTGTCTTTTCATTATTTCTCCTTAACTCTATTCTGCCATTCATTTAGTTAAGCACATCAAGTATGTCATGAAGCTGTTTTAATCTGTCCTGTGAGTGCCAGATTTCCCGAGCCCCCCTTCCTCATTATGTGCCCCAGAATTTTCAGTTGTCTTTTCCTGGTGTTAAGTATAAGTTTCCTTTTTGTTTTCGTTTTTTTCCAAAACTCACATTGCTCACATGTTCGGCCTATGGTATCCTCAGCGCCCTGTTATAGAACCACATTTCCGTTGCCACAAGTCTCTTCGTCATATTTGAGGAAATTGTCCATATACTATAAGAACTTAATAATGATTAACAGTGGTTCATCTAATAAAAATTCAAATGATATTAATGCATGCTTCCTTATAGTAGTAGAAGTATGGTCTGAGTAACTAAAATTACAATGAAAGAAATACCAGCTAAAAATAATAATAATAATAGTCAAAGTTGAAATGTTCTTTTAAACGAAGAAAATTATAATGACGTCTATAGATTGACTGCGTGACTCGATCCGCAGGTACAATGGACAAGTCTCTCCATCACGGACAATGACAGAAACACATATGGAGGAAAATGAACTCCTTCCTGGAATATACGACGAACTGCCATTTTAAACTAATGAAATTACTGACCTTTTCAGAAGAATCGATTTAGTCTTGGCGGAAGTCGCTTTGCAAAAGGGCAAATGTAGTCGCATCGATGATATTATTTACTTATTAGTGTGTAAGCAAGCAACCCAGGTCCCCTCCAAAGATACGAAAGAGATGAGAGGAAATAGGAACCAACTTATCGACTCGGCAGGTTTGTGACCAATGAATAAATTCTGATTAATATGTCGTCTTTGTCATCGAAAAAAAATTAATTGCTTATAAAAGTGCAACGTCGATTCAAGCTATCAGCGGGTAATATTCAAGCTAGTAACATTTCAGCTTATTTTTGTTATAAATACACCCACTCAAACGTATATATATATATATATATATATATATATATATATATATATATATATATATATATATATATATATATGCGTGTGTGTGTGTGTGTGATAATAATTTACTGGAAAAATACGTGAAAAATACGAGTATTTAAAACGTTTTTCTCGGTTAGCAGAACTTCTACTAAAAATGTTCAATAGATAACTAGCAATAACTAATATTCAGCAAATCAAGGAAAGTCCAAGCGATTTACCTGATTACCCAACATAGAAGTTTCGCAGCGAACCGCTCATCAGAACGCAAAATATTTGTGTTCTATTACAAGAGATGTAACTTTGATTTTTCTTGATTTATTGAATATATATATATATATATATATATATATATATATATATATATATATATATATATATATATATATATATGCCATTCGCAGACAGTACTGTTTCGCTGTATCACAGCTCCTCAGTGTGACTAGCCATCCAAGTGTTTAAAGCCAGGGCCGAAACCCGACCAATTTGGTATCAGAGTTTCTACTACTGAGCTATCATCATTCAGTAGAGAGAAACAGCTAATTCTGGCGTATTGTTTTTACGAAGGTAAACAAACGCCAATCAGTCAGAGGGCTCCAATTCATTTTCCTGGAGAGTTTTGCATTAGTGCAGGTGGATGTTGTTTATAGAATCAGCTTATCTCTCAACAGTGCTCAATTGAAATATATTTTTCATGAACTTAATTATATATATATGTGTGTGTGTGTGTAAAATGTGTTTATATATATATATATATGTATAATATATATATATAATAAAATGTTTTTATATATATAAAATGTCTGTGTATATATATAAAATGTGTGTGTGTGTGTATATATATATATATATATATATATAATGTGTGTATGTATATATATCTATATCTATATATATATATATGTATATGCAATTTTTATATATATAATTTGTATATTATATATGTGCGATACCTATTGGAAAGCGCTCAATATCAGTCATAGAGCTAACATATTTAGTTGGATTGATGTGAGTTTGTGACCCAGTGTTTCACGTTCTCTGCGATCGACAGACAAACTGATTAATTTTTGAAATTTTGGATTTATTTATGGTTGCGTATATTGGTGTTTTATGGTAGTGCGTACGTATGAGTGGCGTTCCGACGACAGTTTTTACTCCCAGTAGCATAAAACATCAATCCAACTATATATATATATATATATATATATATATATATATATTGAATATACATTTATTGAATATATATATATGTGTGTGTGTGTGTGTGTGTGTGTGTGTGTGTGTGTGTGTGTGTGTGTGTCAGTTGTGGGTTGAATTATTCGCACACACTGAATTTTTGTATATTTTTTAAGCAAATGAGAATATTTCCAAGTCCTTACTGAATTTGTCATACATAGTTGATTCTGCATTATGTTTTGAATAATTCGTGAAATTTTGAGTTTCGATTCATTATATTCGTAGATATAGATTTTTCTAAAAATCGCTGCAGGCCAAAATTATTCGCTTCCCACTTATGGAAATTGTGAAATAATATTCCAATATAGCAATTGTAATGTTTTTGTTTTTTGTTTGTTTTTTTTTAATTTAACATTTAATGCTAAAAATTGCCTTTGAAAATTAAATATTCGGTTGGTGCATAATTATCAGGCGTTTTTATAGGCGACTTATTTGCTAATGAAAATTGCTGTTTTGTTTACTTTTTTTAATAAAAATATTATTTTATTTCCATACTATAAAAATGTCAGTTGATAATCATACTCATTTAAAAATATTATTGTTGAATTGTTATGCTTTTTCATAATAATATTGTTTAAAAACGCCTGATAATTATGCACCAACCTAACAGTATTGCTCTGATTCTATAACATAATTGTAATGAAGAAGAAAATATGTGAGTGCTACGTACCCTGAGAATTCATTCGTTTTGCAACCATGGCGAAGAAGGCTGAACTTGACAAGAAGCTCCGAATGAAAATAGTTGATGCGTACAAACAAGGTGATGGATATGCAATATTTTCCAAGCGTTTAAACGTTGCTAGATAAACAATTCTTAGCTTTATCAACAAGTACAACGAGACTCGTGGTGTTGAGAATAAATTAAGAACTGTCAGAAAACGGTTAATTTCTGAGAGAATAGAAAGGAAAATTGTTAGAGATGTCTCGAAGAATCCTCAGTTAACGACAAAGGACTCGAAGAATCCTCAGTTAACGACAAAGGACTCGAAGAATCCTCAGTTAACGACAAAGGCCATTGCCAATTATGTAAAGGCGTCAGGGTTGAATGTATCAATGAAGACAGTCACTAGATGTTTTCATCGTCCAAGGAAAACTCCCTTGTTTAAGGTTAAAACCTTATGCTAGAAGCCATCTAGAACATGGAGGTAAATATTGGTACTTCGTTTTATTGTCAGATGAAACCAAACTAATTATTTGGTTACATGAACTCCCGTTATGTATGAAGGAAGGTGAATATATGTATGTATGTATGTTGCGGCATTCACCCTGGATTGGTTAAGCCGGCTCCTTCCAAGGAATTCACCGCGTCCGGAACGAAGGCCGACCAAGCACGGCGATCCGTCGCCAATGCTGAAACGAGCGACAGCCATTCCCGATTCCAACGGCGGTGAATTCTTGAAACGGAGTAACAAGGGAGTTTGAACTTCACACGCGGTCCCCACACCTCGCGTGCTATCCCAGTGGAGGGAGGAATATGCTCTTACTTGCCGCAGAATTTCCACAGACGCAGAGGCAGGAGTAACCAAGAGGCCGCCGGATGCCGGTGCAGACGCCGAATGGTTTTGAATTCAGAGTTGACCTTCTCCTAAACCAGTTGCCATCTATAGAACCCAGTCTGTCCTGCTATTTACCCATAGTTGGAGGGAGAAGAAGAGGATTCACACCTTTCCCAAGGGTGTTAGCACGTAAGTGAATGTAACGGATTCGTCTGGAATTCGAACTCGGCTATCCGAGCCGTTATCCATTACTCCACCATGCCTCCTAAGGAAGGTGAATGAAGCTCACAAACAAAAAATACTCTCCCTACAATTAAGCACGGATCTGGGGATTTTTTGCTGATTCTAGACTAGGAGAACTAGTGATAGTACAGGGTATCATGGATAAAGTGAAGTATTTGGCTATTCTTAAAATAATATGCAATAAAGTGCGCGAAAGGTGTCTTTGGTGGGAGGTGACTGAACGTTCCAACATGACAATGACCTGCAACACATGGCATAAATTGTTACAAAATACTTAGATGACACCAAAATTAAGGTATTGGCGTACCCCGCACAAAGTCCTGACCTAAACTTGATAATTTATGGGCATATTTGAAGAAAAAAAGTAAGCGAAAGAAGTCCTTTGAATCTGAAAGAACTAGAAGCTATTGCGATGCAATAATGGAACAAAATACCTATCTGTGTGTGTAGTTATCTTGTAAGGAATAATCAAAAATGATTAAAGGCAATAATCAAGAATAAACGTTACACAAGTGATTATTGAGGCAAGAGGCCAATAATTTTGCCCTATGTTAATTTTGTGCGTATGTTTTGTAATTAAAATAAAAAAAATTTTGTAGGTATCTCTAAACATTATTTCATATCCATTATTTCATCATATGTGAAGAATGGAGTATCCCTGAAAATTTGAGGTATTACAATTTTATTTGTAATTATGAAAGAGGGGACGAATAATTCTCTTCACAACTGTATGTATATTGATTTATTGACGTGCTATACCATTTAGCTATATGACGGTTCCGTGTAGGATACAGGTTCAATTCCTGTTGGAGGACACATATTTTCTATTAAATTTTTTGGACGTTCAGGCCGGTAAATGTTGTTAATACTGATTATTATAAACAGAGCATTTACTTTAATATTTGTATCTAAAAAGATAACGTATAAACAATAAATATATTAAAATAATCGTCGGGGTTAGTCCATTTCATAATATATGACGTGATTTGTTCACGTTAAGATAAGCTTCGAGCAGATATGAACGTTCGAAAGAAAGCATGGGAAATTTGTAGTTTAAAAGCAGTAATTCAACCTGGCTAACATTAAACGTATAAACAATAATTATATCATGTTGGAGTAAATGCAATTCATAATATATATATATATATATATATATATATATATATATATATATATATACATATATATATATATATATATATATATATATATAAATGGTAATACTCGTTTTGAAAAACCTCGGTTAGCTCAACTTATAACATAACAAATAGATGTACGAGGAAAAATTGGAAATAAAAAAAAGAAAGAACCAAGAACATAACACTGTACGAATCCTCTCGTCAAGTGCTTGAGCTCCAAGTCCAAAGAAGAAAAAAACAAAACGAGTAAAAGACTAAACGTAAAGTGCTCAATACACTAAGTAGAGCAAAAACTAAAATAATCCTAAGGAGCTAGACAAACTTACCTAGGTTTCCCTGGCTCCTTAGGATTATTTTAGTTTTATACACACACACACACACACACACACACACACACACACACACATATATATATATATATATATATATATATATATATATATATATATATATATATATATATATATAGTTGTTTTTTCTGTAGCAATAATTCTTTCAAACATGTTTGGTTAAATAATACGAACAAGTTCTAAATGTCAATATTTTATTAATTCGGTGTTTTGTTTTATCGGTAAATTTACCAAAATTGATATTTATTTTTATTTTATATTATTTTCTTTCAGAGTACTTTTGAATGTTGCTACATTTGTTTTCAAAGATTGTTCTGTATATTTTTATGCAACTGTTAATTCCCGCGTTCTCACGTTTGATGGAACCAATTTCAAGTCATTGAAGGTGACGTCATGTAAACGGCCAAACTAATTTGTTTGTTTGTTTTTTAGTACAATTCAGTATACGTTCTTTTATAGAGAAAGACACCGTACTTAATATTGGCTGCTTCTCTTTTATTGCAACAGTATTTATAGATTTATAGTTTTCTTTGCACTGTGTCTTATGTGAATAGCACGATTTAAAAAGCAACAGTTGCGTAAATATGTATATGCTTTGGTAACAGCAACGCATTGCACCTCCCTTTTAGCAGCCTTGTGGAAGAATTCAAAGTCACGAGAATGAGAGAATGGCTGCAGTATGCAGAAACCAAAGATCCAAAAATTGGAAGCAGCTGTAATTCAGACAAGATCTGGCAGGAAATTTAGTGCTGAATGAGAGTTGCGAGTGGCGGAGGAGAGACTGAGGCATAAAGCTATATTGGAGTCAATAGCTAAAGGCAAAGCAGGGTTGGGTTTTTTTTTTTCAAGTTCACAAACCCTCATTGCCAAAGACAAAAAAATAGACGCCAAGTCATCCGAGATGAAAAACGTGCCTGCGTAGAAGAAGCACGATACTGTAGAATGGTCGGTCAAAGTCAGCAGAGAGCTTGGACAAAATGGGAGAACGTTGATCAGAAAAGATTTACCAGGCTCAGTGTGCTGACGGTCAGATTTTTTACGAGGTTAGATTTCTTATCAAATCGGTATATGATGTCCTACCGAGCCCAACGAACCTGCATATGTAGGGGAAGAACGAGACCCCCAATTGCCAACTATATGCAAGGAAAGGATCTTTAGAACACATCCTTTGCAGCTCGACCAAGCCCTTAAAGCAACTGCAAACGAGATGACTAATGCTATAAGGGCTAGTAAGCATCGACCAGGGAAGAAATTGAATCAGATTAACTTCAGCTTTGCTGAAGTTAAGATACAGAATCAGAGGGAGGGAGGGAGAGAACGAGCCTGTTATCTTCCGCAGTGATAGTGGAAAAGCTGGTCGCAGGGACTTTGCTGGAGAGTCGTTGTGCAGAGCAAAAATAGGCATAGGGGGGGGGGCAGCTAAGGCGAGAGTGCTGGAAGACATTACCAATGGATTCAATATAGTGTTTCCACTTCATGTCAGCTGAGAACTTTAGCCCGAGAAGACGAAATGAATCACTTTCCTGGAGGTTAGCATCAACCATGCTGATGGAAGGAATATTTACGTATTCTGCTTTTAACCAAACAATAGAGTTTTAGAAATAAGTCTAACAGTAAAATTTGAACCATAAACTCATACTTGAATATTTTCTGTTGGAAAATCTAATCTGTCTAAATATAATTGTTTTTGTATTTCTCGATCCCTGATATTTAAACACAGAAAAAAATTACATTAGGTTTATAAAATGTTGTCGTTGTTAATAATTAAACCAAGTTATGTTCGTGCGAACTACTGCAATTAGATATGGCGTTATCCGCATAGCACACTACGTCAAACAAAAGATTAGGAAGGAAGTTCCATTATTAGAAAAGCGATAACAGTTAGAGGATTTGAGAAACCTACGAGGGACGGGTGAAAAATTCATAGGCTGACCAAGACATTCCATGAGACCAAATAAAGTTTATTTTTCAGCAGAGTCCTCCTTATGGTCCACACACTTCTTCCATCGGTGTTGCATTGCTTGGGTTCTATTGGTGAAGAAGCTTCCATCTTGTTGGTTAAAAAAGCCATCAACAGCAGATATGACGTCATCATCACAGCGATACTGGTTTCTAGAGAAGTGATTTTTCATGTTGGGGAACAGATGATAGTCAGATGTGGCCAAATCAGGAAAATAGGGAGGATAATCAACCAGTTCAAAGCCAGTCACGCACAGCAACCACTGAAACCAAGGACCTGTGTGCTGAACCATTGTCCTGGTGAAACAAGATCCATTCGTCAGTTTTCCTGTGCTTTTGGTCTTGATAGCCTTTCATAACTGCTTCAGCATTTTGACATAGTACTCTCCATTAATAGTGTAACCCTTCTGAAGATAGTCGATAAACACAATGCCTTTTGCATAAAAAACTGAGTCCATTACCTTCCCTACAGATGCAACAACTTTGACCTTCTTTGGAACAATTCAGGTGGGGTGTTTCCAATGCATGAATCGTCTCTGGCTCAAAATGATGGCCCCAACACTCATCCTAGGTTAGTAAACATTCAAGGAAACCAGCTTGATTTGCCTCAAACAATGGCAGATTTTCCCGTGATTTGATCAGCCTGGTGCGCTTTTGATCAGGTGTCAGAAGACGTGGCACCCACCGAGTATAAACCTTTATCATACAAAGTTCATTAGGCAGAATATTCTAAACTCTCTCACGAGACATGCTAATATCATTGGCTGTTTGATTTATAGTCAATCGTTTGTTATCCATCACAATGCGGTAAATACAATCAATTCTTTCCTCGGTGGTGGCAATTGCAAGACGTCCAAACCTTTGGTCATCTTCAAGACTCTCCTTTCCCCTTCTAAATTCAGCTGACCACTTTTGCCATGTTGATAAATCTGGAGCGTCATCTCTTATGTAGTAATCATATCAGCATGAATGTCCTTGGCAGCTAAACACTTTTTCCACAGGTGCTTAGTAACACCACGATGCCAATTTTTATCCATTTTCGAGAGTAGTAACTACTAGTTACTATTGAAGTCTTGTTTGAACAGTCAGACGTCAGTTTATCTGGAAAGAAACAATGCAGTTATCAATAAGAAGAGTTGAAATTAATGTATGCAAGATTTCACAGCTCTAGCATCGCTCATTTATAGTCAGCCTATAAACTTTACAACCTATTCTCGTACCTTGAAAGAGACAATGCAGTTATTGATAACCTATTCTCGTACCTGGAAACAATACAGTGATTGATAAGAAGAGTTGAAATTAATGTATGCAAGATTTCACAGCTCTAGCATCGTTGTTTATAGTCAGCCTATGAACTTTTCAACCTATTCTCGTACCTGGAAACAATGCAGTGATTGATAAGAAGAGTTGAAATTAATGTATGCTCGATTTCACAGCTCTAGCATCGTTCTTTTATAGTCAGCCTATGAACTTTTCAACCTATTCTCGTACCTGGAAACAATGCAGTGATTGATAAGAAGAGTCGAAATTAATGTATGCATGATTTCACAGCTCTAGCATCGTTCCTTTATAGTCAGCCTATGAATTTTTCCACCTATTCTCGTACCTGGAAACAATGCAGTTATTGATAAGAAGGGTTGAAATTAATGTATGCAAGATTTCACAGCTCTAGCATCGTTCCTTTATAGTCAGCCTATGAACTTTTCAACCTATTCTCGTACCTGGAAACAATGCAGTGATTGATACGAAGAGTTGAAAATAACGTATGCAAGATTTCACAGCTCTAGCATCGTTCCTTTGTCGTCAGTCTATAAACTTTTCAACCTATTCTCGTACCTGGAAACAATGCAGTTATTGATAAGAAGAGTTGAAAATAATGTATGCAAGATTTCACAGCTCTAGCATCGTTCCTTTATAGTCAGCCTATGAACTTTTCAACCTATTCTCGTACCTGGAAACAATGCAGTGATTGATAAGAAGAGTTGAAATTAATGTATGCATGATTTCACAGCTCTAGCATCGTTCCCTTATAGTCAGCCTATGAATTTTTCCACCTATTCTCGTACCTGGAAACAATGCAGTTATTGATAAGAAGAGTTGAAAATAATGTATGCAAGATTTCACAGCTCTAGCATCGTTCCTTTATAGTCAGCCTATGAACCTTTCAACCTATTCTCGTACCTGGAAACAATACAGTGATTGATAAGAAGAGTTGAAATTAATGTATGCAAGATTTCACAGCTCTAGCATCGTTGTTTATAGTCAGCCTATGAACTTTTCAACCTATTCTCGTACCTGGAAACAATGCAGTTATTGATAAGAAGAGTTGAAATTAATGTATGCAAGATTTCACAGCTCTAGGATCGTTCCTTTATAGTCAGCCTATGAACTTTTCAACCTATTCTCGTACCTGGAAACAATGCAGTTATTGATAAGAAGAGTTGAAATTAATGTATGCAAGATTTCACAGCTCTAGGATCGTTCCTTTATAGTCAGCCTATGAACTTTTCAACCTATTCTCGTACCTGGAAACAATGCAGTTATTGATAAGAGTTGAAAATAATGTATGCAAGATTTCACAGCTCGTTCCTTTATAGTCAGCCTATGAACTTTTCAACCTATCCTCGTACCTTGAAAGAGACAATGCAGTTATTGATAAGAGTTGAAATTAAAACATGCAAGCTTTCACAGATATAGTATCCCTCCTTCCTGGTCTGCCTATAATCTTTTCTGTCCACCCTGGTATTTTTCTGAAAAACTGTTTTTTGAGAAAGTTTTTATAAATTTCAACCTACAGTAAAGATGAATGCCGAATATTTACTTATAAGAAAAATGGCGATCTCACCATAACCGTTACGATTTTCCGTTTTCCAGGTCTCTCTCATCTGTCTATCAAACAACTTTGACAGACAAATGCCTTCGATAAATAAAGGTTTTCAGGCGGTATAAATATAAGAACCCGTTTCTCTGAAGCCGCAACTGATACATTTACTTTTATTTTTCTTGCTTTCTTTTTCCTTTCGTTTTTTTATATAAAATCTAGTCATTTCGAAAAACCTGCGATTTCTTGCCAAAATGTTTGGCGTTCGAATAAGCAGGCTTGACTTCCAGATTGATTATTACCCTCTACCCACTTCTTCGACGATCGTCACATCGATTTCTGAGAAAGAACGATTTTATTCCCATTTTATTTTCCTAAGGAGAAACTAATTACTTAAAACTGTCAAAAATTTATTTTTTATAGCGGCCCTAACAACATATGTTGCGCTTCTAAAATAAATAAAAAAAACATTTTTTTTTACTCTTCCGTGTTAAAAAAGTTTACGGCCATATCATTCTGAAACAACGGTTCCCGAACAATGAACAATAAAATAGTTTCGCAGACAATTGCTACAGTAGTGAATCTGATTTTCACTTGACACTCAACTTTTATTTTTTTACGGCCGTATCACGTAGATGGGTGACAGAAAGGGTATATCAGGGGCTGTAAGCTTGAATGTGCGAGTCGTGTAATGGATAACAGCTCGAAATTGGATATCGGAGAGCAGAGTTCGAATTCCAGTCGGGATCGTTATATTCACTTACGTGCACACAACCTTGGGAAAGGCATGAATCCACCTCATTTCGTCCCAGCTATGGGTTATTTAGTAGGACTTGTATCAGTAAATCATGATTATTTCCCCAAACAATTCTTACAGTCTCAGAATATTTTCTGGCTTTAAATAACCTGATAAACCGTAAAAGTGTCGATGAGTCGTAAAAAACAAATAAATCAATCTTTGTCAGAGGATTGGTATAATTAATATCAATCTTCATATATCTACGTCTTTTTGGCAAACTACTAGACACCCTGAATTGGTTAAGCAAATAAATCAATCTTTGTCAGAGGATTGGTATAATTAATATCAATCTTCATATATCTACGTCTTTTTGGCAAACTACTAGACACCCTGAATTGCACATCGCAAAGCCCTTTTTTTCCCACAAGAAATATGGCTTTCTCTTCTCTTTGTCAACTGGTAATGTACTAACGATTATTGCCGAAATAGTTCTACCAAGCTTTAGATAAGACTGGTGATGCTCGGGCTGCTGATAAAATCCAAAGAATCAGCAATGTCATTGGTCCTGGCATGGCGTCTCGGATCCACTCACCTTGGTTAACTTAACATTAACTTCAAAACTATTTCGTTGTACGAGATGATACCCAAACGTTGTTAGAGTTTGGCCATAACAATAACATCCAGTATTTAGCGAAGATCAAATTTTGTACCTAAAAATTGTTCAAAAAGATCACCCAGGTCTTATATTCAAATCTGAGGTATCTAATACGTTAATGCTTATTCATACGCCACAGACACTAGTAACCATAAAGGTTTACGTGAAAAACTTACAAATGTATGCCACTTCTACTACTGCATAAAAGGGAAGACTTTAATAAGAAATGTGTTGTTCGGGTGGCCTTTTCTCGGTATGCCTTGATTTGAGCCTATTTTCTGGTGACGCTATGTCTGGCTCGAGGCAATAAAAAGACGAATGTTCTGGAAGAAAAAAGATTGTGAAGAAAAGTTCTTCCTTTGGATTATTTTCCATCATTCAGAAGAACGGAATTTCAAGCCCGCGATAATTTGAAAAGATAACAACCTGATCTTGGTGCCTTAAATATAAACGAGGTGGCTAGACGATGAAAATCACTATCCTTTATCGCGTCGTCAGGATGGTAAAGTCATAAATATGGGAACAACTATATCAATTGACATTTGCATCTGAGAGTAAGATGATTCCAAAACACCAAGTGGCCAAACCAAAATCTCTGGACAACGTGACCGAAACCAAAATCCGACAATTTACTTTTTACAATTTACTAAGCAAAAAGAGATGCAGACCAAGACTACGTCATATAGTACCATCATTTGCTAGCAAAATTCCTCATTCGGCTTTCCTCACTTAAAAAAGTATTCGCTACTGCAACATTTGACCTCAATTGCTGACAGGTCATAACTTCACAACTGCGAGGGAATTTTCACTGTATCTCATTAACAAAGAACATTTTGGTCATTTTTCAACTGTAAGTCTCACTTTAAACAAGATTATTCTTCCTTTATGCGGTTTAATTTTCATCAGGAGCTTCAGAGAATATTTTGAGTCAGCTTTCATACCTTCCATTCCATTCCAATTTAAGATTATTTAAAAATTGATTCTGTTGTTTTGTTTCTTTTTTGTTTGTTTAACGGTATACCAACATGGGTCATTTAATGCTGTAATTTAATTTTCTTGGAAGCATTAGTAATTTCTTTTCCAAAAATGTCATACACACACACACACACACACACACACACATATATATATATATATATATATATATATATATATATATATATATATATATATATATATATATATATTTAAAGACATTTTTATGTTTAACATTCTTTTTATAGATACAAGTATTTAAGTAAATGGTCTGTTTATAATAAACAGTATTAAATAACATTTACCGGCCTGAATGTCCGAAAAATTTTCATAGAAAATATTCGTCCTCCGAATCTATCTATAAAAAGAATGTTAAACATAAAAATGTCCTTAAATAATTGTCGGACTTTGTCTATTTCATAATGTGCGACGTCATTTTTTTACATTTGTTACGCCATGAGCAGTTATGGATGTATGTGAGAGATTCATGGAAGATTGAAGTTTATAAGCAGTAAATTCGACCTTGCCCACCGAACGATTCTCAGTGGCCGAATCGGTTAAGGCACGTCAGGCTATATGACGGTTCCGTATAGGATACAGGTTCGAATCCTGTCGGAGGACGAATATTTTCTATGAAAATTTCTCGGACATTCAGGCCGGTAAATGTTATTTAATACTGTTTATTATAAACAGAGCATTTACTTAAAATACTTGTATCTATAAAAAGAATGTTAAACATAAAAATATCTTTAAACAATTGTCGGACTTTGCCCATTTCATAATGTATATATATATATATATAATGCAACCTAGGTTCGCGGACGTCTCACATGATTCGAGATGAAAATGCCTCGGTTATCGAGCAAAATTTCAGTTCTCGAACAACATTACCGAACCGAGTTAACCTGAACGTGTTGTATACATTCGTGCGTTGTGCTTTTTTTTCTGATTTTATTGTACTGTGACTTTTTTCTCTCTACATTGATTCCTATTGGAAAAAATAGTTTCAGTTTACGAACATTTCGGGTTGCGAACGGCCTTCAGGTACGAATTAAATTCGTGAACCGAAGTTCCACTATATATATATATATATATATATATATATATATATATATATATTTAGGCAGCAATCCTTCTTTTATGCAAGTTTCATTAAAACACCTATCCGATCACAGCTCCATTAGAACCCATTTAAACACACAAAAATTCACCAGGCTCCATTAGAAATATACTAGTAGAAAACACAAATATATTAATTGCTTCCACCTGTAAAAAAAAGGTTAAAAATAATGGAGGCTTTAATAATAAAAAAGAAAAAGCCTACCCTCAACAATATTAACTACGAACAAAGCCACAACGTGCTAACCGTATTTGGAAATTAAATCACCATTACTACACACTAAGACATATACATAATGCACACACTCAATTAAGCTGAAATATCGAAACATCCTTGATAATGGCTAAAGGTATAGCCGAAAGCGCTCGGAAAAATAAAACATTTGGACAGTTCTTACACACCCTTTGTCCAGCAAAGAAAGCTCTTGTTCGTACACAAGAAAAATTAAATAAAAAACTTAACCGTAGTACCTTGTCTGTCGTTTTTAATGAAACTTGCATATATATATATATATATATATATATATATATATATATATATATATTTCAAAAAATGTATTGCTGGTAATAATCTTTTCTTTTTTTTTTCAAAAAATGTATTACTGATAATATTTTTTCCCCAAAAAATTATTCCTGGTGATATTTTTTTCAATAATGTATTACTGGTAATATTATTTTTCTTTTACAAAAATCTATTGCTGGTAATAATTTTTACTATGAAAATATATCGCTGGTATTTTTACAATAAAAATGTATTTTTATACTTTCATGGTTTTTTAACCCATGTTTAGGGATTGACTATTTGTCTATAGCTGCTAGAATCCCAAAAGCAATAATTAAGAAGTGGTTTCACGCTTCTCAAATCTGATAAACTACATCCGCCTCACTGCCGGATGTAGTTTATCGTCATCCCCAGGACGATTGATTCTGTTGGATTTCACACTGTGCAAAAGTTCTCCTTTGCTTATGCGCCTTCTTTTTTATGCACCGTATCCCCTCAGAGCGTAGGCAATCATGGCCCTCCACAACTTCCTGTCCCTCGTAGTTCTTAAAAAAAATATCTTTTTGCTACTTCTCCTAAACCCTGTTCCGTCTTCTCTTTACTCAAGCCCATCAAGTATGCTTATACTCTGTTTTCCTTTGTCCCACTTTCTCTCTGTCCTGTGAGTATCAGATTTTCCAAGCCCCCCTTCCACATTCTACCTTTTTATGTGCCATGTCCTTTCAGGACGTAGGTGATCATGGCTCTCCACCTCCTTCTATCCCTTGCAGCTCTCAGCAAGTTCCTTCCCTCTGCTTCCTCCCCCAGACCACGTTCTGTCATCCACCTGCTCAAGCTCGTCAGGTATGTCACGCGCTGCTTTCCCTTGTCTCTCTTTCCCCCTATTCGATCCGTGAGTATCAAATTCTCCAGGCCCTCCTTCCTCGTTATGAAACTTCAGCTGCCTCTTCCCGATGTTAAGCATAAGCCTTCTTGTTTGCAACCGCTCTAATTCCTCATCGTTGCTCACATACTCGGTCTATGATTTCCTTAGCATCTTTCTGTAGAAACAAAAATCTCCGTCGCCGCGAGTCTCTTCTTCATCTTTGAGGAAATCGTCCAACATTCTCTGCCATAAAGAAGAACAGATGTCATGTAACAGTTCAGTATTCTTTTCTTTGTTACCAAAGAAATCCTCCTGTCTCGCAATACTCTGCTCAGCTTTTGAAATGTGTCTTTGGCCATCCCAATACGTCTACGGATCTCATCGTCTGTGAAATCATGGCTAACAACTCAAATTATACGAAACCTTCCACATTACGTACCCTAAAATAATCAACTGTCTCATCCTGATGCTAATTATGGGTTTTCTTTTTGTTTCTATCTTCTCTAAAACCTCGTCGTTACGCACACGGTATACTCAGCACCCTTCTATAGAACCACATTTCTGTTCCTTCAAGTCTCTTCTTCATCTTTGAGGAGATTGTCCAACATTCACGGCCATGTAGGAGGATAGATATCACGTAACAGTTCAGTACTGTTTTCTGTATTATCTATACTCTGCTTAGCTTTTAGAATGCATCTTTGTCTATCCCAACGCGTCTTCGGTTTCAGCGTCGCACTTTCCGTCCTCTGTTAGAACAGCTCCCAGATATCTAAATTTGTGTACTTGTTTCATTTTAGAATTTTGTAATTTGCGTTGTGTACCTAAGAAACCCAAATGTCTTATTTTTATTTATTTTAATTTTAAATTCTATGTTGTATCCTTAAAGAGGTTACAAACAGACAAAGATGGTACTCGAGTGAAAAAAACAGAAACACGCACGTAGATGAAAGAAGAGAGGTTTATTGTAAAAGAGAATACACTACTGAAAGACAGGGAATCAGGTGGCAGGCTAGTAATACCCGAAGCAAGGATATCTACCAACCGCCCCGCGCGGTCAGATGTGGCACAAGGCTGAATTTAACGTGGGGTATCCGAGCCCGTAGGCCCGGCCAAAAATATCTAAGGGTCGGGTAGCTGTTTCCCCAGATGAGACTATGCCCTTCGGCATAGCCTCGTCTGGGAATCCTCTCTGCCCGGAGGCAATGAGTTTGACCGGCACAGCTGGAGACGAATCTCCAACTAATTGCCGGATCTAGGGTATTTACCTTACCTCCCCGCGAAGCAGTATGTGAAACAAGGCAGTTTTAATGCGGGGCAAAACAAAGCCCGGTGGCTCGAGCAAACATTCCCCGTAGACCCCGTATACATAGGTCGGGTAGCTGTCTACCACCCCAGACGTGACTCTGCCCTTCGGCATAGCCTCGTCTGGGTTCCTCTCTGCCCGAAGGCAGAGAATTCGACCAGTACAGCTGGAGACGAATCTCCAACTAATTACCTCTCCGCGATGCAGGATGTGGCACAAGGCCGTTTTTAATGCGTTTTTTAATTTTACAGTTCTATGCCAACAAGTTCCTTTTTTGCATTTCTTGCTTGCTGAACACTCGTCTGGCTCCATGCTTTCCAGCCAAGTTTGGTCTCCAAAAATATAAATGCAATGTCAATCGCTATTTACTGTCTTCTTGATTACTCTTCTTTTATTATTCTCTCTCTTTAATAATGTTTTTTTTCTAATTCTTTCACACTCAGTAATTAATTTAATTCATTTTTTGCAGTTGGTTTACCGCCTATATCAAATATATTATCTACTAGACAAGAAGCCACCCTTAGGCTCTTGGACCTTCGAACTTTTACTTTCAGCGTCCTATGTACGTAAAAGCTGTAAGAATTTAGAAATAATAAAATTATTTTATCTCTATTAGAGACCTTAATTCGACATAATCTTTCTTCGAATACGTAACCGATCTCCTTAGTTTGTTTACATTTATTTTGCGAGCAATTTTTATTTTTGTTTTGAAATCACCATTCTTTATGATCACTTCACATAAAATCTCTCTTTAAAATACATTAGGGAAACCGAACTATATAATATTTCGAATATGTCACAATACGCGTGCTAGAAAAACAAAACATGAGCAACGTACCGTTCCACGCTTAAGTTTTAATCAATTGCAATTGTGACGAAAAGCGAAAATTAGATTTAAACCTTTAATAAAGAATTGTTTTTAAAACCTTTTACACTGTTCGATATTTAAATTTAACTTTAAATGAGTTATTTATTTCATTTTTAATCGCGTGTAACGACAGTAGTTACAACCTGTTACTTCAGGTTGTTTATGATTCACCGAGATCGAGAAACTGGTGGACGGAAAGACACACGTACACTGCGCTTTATTTATATAGATTTCGCAGGCGGAAGAGTTTCATCGAAATGTTTAGATATACCTAGAAGGTTGTCTATTATTCACGGATCTCATCATCTACGGTAGGGGAATTATACGCTGACTGATTCCCTGGATTGTCCATGTGTAATCCACCCTAAAAAAATGATATCCTTATACATGGACAGCATACTCGAAAAATCTACACCTTATTAAATAAAGGGATCAGCTTGAAATTCGATGAACGTAACTCGGATTACGAGATCCTAAAGAAGGCCGAAAGGCACAACGGCCGAAACGTTTTGACAATAACAACAAAGATGAGGTCATCAGTGCGACAGTAAATAATGTAAAATATATTCAGTGTTTTACAACTTTACTTTGCGCTAATGTATGCTGAAGCTTTCCTTTCTTTGGAGGCAATACATGATGCACTTCGGCGATCATGCATCTTTTCGGTTCATGATTGACTTGGAAGAAGAATTCGTGCAGTAGGCTGCAGTTATTTTCTGCGGTAGAGTGGTTGCCAACCAAGGCTATAAGACCCAGTCTGTCTTTCTATTTAACCCTTAGCTGGCGGGAGAAGAGAGGGAATTATAATTTTCCAAGGTTATTTGCGCGTAAGTAAATATAACGAACTCGACTGGAATTCGAACTCGTCTGTCCGATTTCCAATTCAAAGCTGTTATCCATTACCCCCACCGCACCCTGCACATACAAGCTTACAGCAGCTGGTATTGCGAGACGGCCACCCATCTAGGTACTGACCAGCCTTGGCGTTGCTTAACTAAGATGACTGAAGGAGAACCGTTGTTTCAACGTGATATGGCCGTAAAAAAATGTATGTGGAGTATCCGGTGAAAATCGAACACACTACTGTAGCAATGGTCTGAGACCCTATTTCGTTGTACATTGGTCCAAGGTGAGATATCCAGGTATTTATTTATCTTGTCTGGCACAAGGCAATATCGGTAGGGCACTTATTAATAACTGATCACACTTTGATAGAGATTACCAGCGTGGTGAGCTTGCTAATCATTGGTGATGTGATCATATCTTTACTAAGCTTAGCTTTGTCTAAATCAGGAATAAAAATTTCAACTCCAGGACTCAATGAGGATTGAACCCACTACAGTGGCCTTGTAGGGTAGACTAATAATCGCTATATTGTGACAAACGAAGTGGCTAGAGGGTAGAAGAGTTTTTTAAAATCTTTCTGCGCATGCGTATTTTAAATGTAGTTCTTCCCAAACGTTTTCTTTCCGGAAGTCTTCATCACTGACTCCGACTAGCGGTCATTAGCCACACCGCATCGATACAAATATATGATTTCTAGATATAATATCCAACTGATTGTTCTGTATTTCTATAAAAGTCCCATCGAATTCTTAATAATACAAATTCCAAGTCTTCACAGTGTGTGATCTTTGTTCGCCTTCCTTTATCCCATTGATCCAGTACTCTTCTTCCGGCGTCATCATCGAATACTATAAATAAATAAGAAAGAAAGAAATACTGTTCCAGCCACATATCCGGTCATGCGCTTCTATCTTGTTTATTCTTCTTTACTAGATGAAGAGTTTATATAGAATATTTCCAAAGGATTCGTTTTCAAACAATGAGAGGCATCTTGCTTGGATAAAACGAATCTAGCAATCAAATGAACGCACATTATTTTCTTTCTTTCCGTCAATGAATTCTGCTTAAGTTATTTCTGGGCGAGGTGAAATACAGAACATTATGGGAAAAAATAACTGTGTTCAAGTCGTACGTGCGTAGCTTATACCAAACACACACACACACACACACATATATATATATATATATATATATATATATATATATATATATATATATATATATATATATATATATATATATATACGAGGGACATTCAATAAATAAGGTGAATTTTTCGGTATAAGGACTTCTAATACAGATAGAAGCTTACTTCTTCTTTTTTTTTTTTCAACGTAGTCTCTCAGCACTGTCACACACTTTTCCCATCTGTGCACAAGCTTCCGTATTCCCTCAGCGTAAAAGTCTTTGGACTGATGTCTCAGCCAGTCGTTCACAACACTTTTGACTTCATCGTCACTTTTAAACTTCGTGCCTCTCGTGAACGCTTTCAAGGGACGAAACAGGTGAAAGTCTGAAGTGGCAAGGAATGGGCTGTAAGGGGGATGAGGGAGCAGTTCCCAGTCCAGCTCGTTGATGGTCTGCACCGTTTGGGCTGTTGTGTGAGGCCTTGCGTTGTCATGATGCAAGATGACTCCTTCTGACTGATGATCCCAACAGATAAGCTCAAAGTCCTTGCAATGTCATCCACTGTCACCCTTCTGTCAGACTGAATGAGGTCATTGACTGATTCGATCACCTCAGGAGACCTCACTTCTGTAGGCCTCCCAGGCCTGTCTTCATCCTCAACATTGCTCCGTTCTTCTTTAAACAATTTAGCCCACTTGTAGACATTTTTTTGGCTGAAACATGTGGCACCATACACAGTTGACATTCTCCTATGAATTTCAACTGGTTTGCACCCATCAACAAGCAAAAACTTGATAACTGACCGCTGTTCAATCCTGGAGCATGCTTCTTGTTCGGCCATCTTTGTTAATCGCCAAAACTCTCAAATCTTTAATCTGCAAAAGAAATTAAATCCATGTGAAAAAGAAGTAAAACTAAAAAAAATAAAAAAGAGTAAGCTTCTATCTGTATTAGAAGTCCTTATACCGAAAAATTCACCTTATTTATTGAATGACCCTCGTATATAAATAGGGCGAGTGTAAATATAAAAGTGAACATGGAAGTCAACACTTAGAGGCAACAGTCTGTTTCATGCTAGACGCAATCATCAGGCCACACACGCCCTATCTCTGATATTGAGCACTTTATCCCATAAATATAGCACACCTTAAGACTATATTTCTTCACACATATATATATATATATATATATATATATATATATATATATATATATATATATATATTCCACCCACCTAAAGAATATATATATATATACATATATATATATATATATATATATATATATATATATATATATATAAGTGAACATAGAAGTCAACACTTAGAGGCGACAGTCTGTTTCATGCTAGATGCAATCATCGGGCCCGATGATTGCATCTAGCATGAAACAGACTATCGTCTCTAAGTGTTGACTTCTATGTCCACTTTTATATTTACACACGCTCTATCTCTGATATTGAGCACTTTATCCCATAAATATAGCACACTTTAAGACTATATTTCTTCATATATATATATATATATATATATATATATATATATATATATATATAATTTCATCCCAAGCAAGGCAGTAAAGCCACTAAGACAAGAGGTTACTGAGTGTGAAAGAATAGGAAAAAGGAAAACATTATCAAGGAGCGAGAACAATAACGTAGATAAAGATTGACATTGCATTTAAATTTTTGGAGATCAATATTGAAAAGCAAAAAGCCGGAAGTGTGTTCCACACTCGAGAAGTATAAGAAAAGAAACTGTTAGCAAAGAACATACGGTTACATCTAGCCTAATCAATTTTAAAATTATGAGACCTTGCCGCCAATCTAGTACTGCGCTTAAAGTCATAACGTCTAGATACCATAAAAAAGTTGATACGAACAATTACCATGAAAGTAATTTTGAATGGATTAAAAAGTCATTATATTATAGCGACCCAAAACAAAAATAACAATAAAATTTATTATAAATATTCACGAGAATTAAAAACAGTCACGTGACCTGCCGAGACCCGCACATGACATCGATAGGCGGGAAAGTAAGCCTTTCTCGTTTTGCTCCGTGCAGTTATAGAAGCAGGACGCACATATTTCAGGCTCGTGACAAACCAAACAAATAAGTACAAAATTCATATTGTTTTTGGTATCTCGTCTTTTGCAAGTAGGTACATTCTAACCTTGCATTAAGTGACAGGGCACAAAGAGTGTGAGTTCAATACCCGGTTAAGGCAGTGGAGAACTTGGAGAGGGGAATTAACAGGAGATAACTGATAACTGACATCCATTAAAACATGGCACGTGGAACTAGAACAGTCTACCCCAGTGAGTGAAATAAAGGGTTCAGTTTGACATTCCTAAAAGAAGGCTGGAGGGTACAACGGCCGAAACGTTGTAATAAATATGGCGACAAAGATGAGGACAATAGTCTGAATCATGTAAATAGTATATGTGTGTGTGTGTGTGTGTGTGTGTGTGTGTGTGTGTGTGTGTGTGTGTGTGTGTGTGTGTGTGCAAGTGTTTTTATACGAAGACTTTTGTGTATTGTTTGAAATTTTCATATATTTATGCTGTCGCATGTTTCATTCACTTGAAACGATGTCGAAAAGAAAGCGAATCATTCTAAACATTAACTGAAAAAAAACAGAATGTGTTGTTGTCAGCAAAAGCAACAGCCTAAGATGCGAATAACAGATTGAAGAAGCTAAAATGAAACAAGTACAAAAATTTAAATATCTGGAAAGTGTTCTAACAGAGGACGGAAAGTGCGACACGGAAGCCGAAGACGCATTGCGATAGACAAAGATGCATTCCAAAATCTAAGCAAACTATAAAGAGACAGAAAAACTTCGTTAGAAACAAAGAAAACAGTGTTGCGTGGTATCTGTCCTCCTATATGACAGTGAATGCTGGACAATCTCCTCAAAGATGAAGAAGAGACTTGAAGCAACAGAAATGTGGAGCTATAGAAGGATGCTGAGAATAACATTGACCTAACATGTGAGCAATGACGAAGTTTCAGAGAAAGTGGAAAAAAGGACACTTATACTTGTAGTCGTACAAAACTTCCAACACAGCGGCTGATTGATGAAGATCGCTTCGATCTCAGACCTGCCCTATCCCAAGATCGAATCGTCGCAGGTATATTCGTGTCGGGCTGGTCCAAGCAGAGCTAAGACGTACAGGAAAAAAAAAATAACATTCGAATAAATTGAACGAAAGTAAATACTGTTTTTATATCAGTCCTTCGTACAATAATTGGTTATATCAGAGTTCGTATTCAATTATCAGCCCAACCCACGTCTAAATCGGGAGTGATATTATTGTTGACTTGGTAAAGTTCGGCACTAGGCTGAAGTCGAGGGGTTCTCTTCGACAGGCAATCACGTGGGGTGTATCATGACCGGTGGCTGGAACGAGCTCTCTGCCGTCTCTCTCCTGTCTCTGTCTCTGTCACCGTCTGCTGAATTCTCTTCGCGCATTCGTATTTATTGACATTCGCTCAAACTGGCTCGGGGCACGGCGCATAAGGGGATTTCGGTAAATCCCCTTTGTTGTTAGCTTACTTCATAATTCTGGGGAATTCCCTTCTCTCACTCTTAGTATTACCTCTCATTAAATCTCCTCAGTTAGCGTGGGCTGCTCATCGACCCCCTCCTGGTATTTCAACTCAACTTTCGACCGGGAGAAATCAACTCCAAATTCGTTATTTACGAAAATGAAGTTTCCGCTTTACAGTTTGCATTTTTAGCTGCGTGGAACACATGTCAATCATCATTGCCCTCTGAGTCTGGATAATTTTCCATTGTTCAAACACCAATTCCAGGTGTCGTCTATATGTGAATTAAATCGACAAACTTTTCCCATGGATTTTAGGTATTAACCCTTCTTGTTTCAAAGTCTTTCAGTATATCGCTCCTTCTATCCATAAGAAAACGTTCCAATGTTTTACCGCAGTAACAACAAATAGTGTCATATACTCTGAAAGAGACAGTTGAAATTTCTAGGGCACTTGAATAAAGAAGGCTTAGAAAATTTGACACTTACATGACACATTGAAGGCTAGAGGGACAGAAGAAAACAGCGTGTAACCTATTCAATGACCTTGTGTAAAAGGTTGGCAGAACAGAAAACAAAAACATTTACTAAGAGCTACAAAGGACAGGAAGTTGTGGAGAGCCATGATCGATCACGCGACATGGTACATAGAAAAAGGTACTAGTTTAGTTATTATCTCGTTCAGCAACCGACTCAAAGTATGCTTCAGCTTGCAGCAGACATGAATAATTATTAATAATTCATTTTTACAATCTAATTATATAAACGATGATGGGTTCCTAAGTATCAGTTGTTTTTGTTTTGTTTTTTGTTTTTTGTTTTTTGTTTTTTTGCTTCTCTCTTTCTTTCTTTCTGTTTATTTCTATCTATCGATCTGCCCTTATTATCAAAGTCCCCGTTATTGTCACAATAATAATGGCCGATTTCATCACCGTTCGTTATCGATTTCCTCATTACAGAGACCATAATCTAAGGGAAATTGAATGCTACAATTTAGCAAACGAAACCATTTATGCTGTCTCTAAAAGCATTACGCTCTCATTCCAGGTAATCAACCAAAATCCTTATCAATGATTCAGCAGATTTGTCACGTCGCCATCTTTAAATTACAGGCTGAAAAAAAAAGTAAAGACATCATCCCTGAGCAAAGTAATTGAAAAATATCATTCGTTCACCGTTTGTTATCCGATACAAAATATCAGTTCCCTGCGGTGTCATTTGTTCTTAATCTAGTCTCACAAATGCTAACAAAATCGTAATTGGTTTTACTTATTCTCAGTATGATACGCATGGATTCCGATTTAATGACCGGTTGATTTAAATTTATGAAAGGCTGCACCTCGTGCACATTAAATTTCACCAAGTAGTATTTGCTTTCTTCAGTAGAGCTGTACGATAGGCAATGCAACCAGAAACAAACGTGTGTTTGCTGTTTGTCTTTTGTTGTTGTTGTTTTTCTCCAATAGATTAAGCACTCCAGACCACGCATAAAAAAATAGTTAAGTGTTATAAGTTGTTGACATAGTTCCAGTTACCTATATAAATTCATTGTAATGATCCCCCTACGGAAGCCAAAACAAAATATACTTATACCACGCGATTTCTTAAAATGAAAAAAAAAATGTTTAAAACTTTTTAAATTCATAATCTGCGGTTCTTTTATTCATAAGCACTTCAAATTATGAATTTTCATTTTTTTTTTCATTTTAAGAAATTATATAGGAATAAATTTGTTTTACCTTCCATAGAGGAATAAATTTACAATGAAATTGAACCCCTATTAATTTTTGTAAAATTTAATTACTTTTTATTTATTTATTTATTTTTATATATGTTATAAAATTTTTGCTTTCCTACCAACTCCAAGTTCTTGTACCAGATACAAAACTTAGTTGGTAGAAACAGCAACTCTCGAAAATAGGCGCAACTTAAAAAAAACAAGACGACCACCGAGTAATTTTTTAAAAGGAACAACACTTTTATTTACAATTACAATTTGGAAAAGTACAAGACCAATGGATTCGTATACAAAATATATCCATTCAAAAATATATAGAATCGTCCATATTTTCCACTCACCTCCGTAAAAAATACACTCTTCCATTAGAATCAACACTTCACATTGCGAAACTCGACTTTTTATTGGTCGAGACGACACCAAAATGTGTATCGATTGTCGAAAATCTACCTCCGCCAAGCTCGCTGGAGCCTACTTTGACTTCCCAAAACAAATAAAAGGACAAATTTCAGTACAATTCACCAGTCAGTAACTCAGCTTCAGAGAGATGCCACACGAATCCACGCCACACGAATCCACGCCACACGAATCCACGCCACACGAATCCACGCCACACGAATCCACGCCACACGAATCCACGCGTGTCACAATTTTGACTTAAGAAACTTTTCGCGCGTCAACTGCTGACTCAACCACCAACATCATTCTCTCTCTAAATCTATTACAACTTTCTTAAAAAGTGTTCATTTACACTACTAAATAGAAATTGTAATTTCAACAAAAGACAAACAAAAGACAGTCCAAGGTAAACAACTCTGGAAGAATAAGAAAACAAATCCTACTTTAATCTCGCGTATTTACTACCTAAATTACCTTTTTGATAAATTTTCCTTTCTTATCCTATTTGAACATTTCTTCAACAATTGAACATTGCTGAACTGTAATTCATTAAGATACTTAATTCACACTTCGTCAACTTTCATATAACCAAAACACAAGCTTTTTCCAATTGTATTAATTGTATATAAATGTTCGATATTTTCTAATTGAATTCACGACTACCGTTGTTTCTTGTTCAATTTTGCCTTGAGATTTATTCAACTTGTATGTCTATGCTTTATATTGTTGTGATTAATATGAAGAACATGCTTTCAAACTCATCATCTTAAAACAAAAAACCTTCTGATTACACACTCATTTCATAGCAATCCCAACAAATACAAAAATAAGGGAAAACTCTAAGTAAGAGGATTCACAATATGGCACAAGGCATCTTTTTAAAAACGCCAACCTCTGTTGTAACGGCTCTGTAAAGGATCTCTCAGCTCAAAGGGGATTTGAGATAGGCAAATTCTTGTATGTTCTGGGGTGTGAAATTTGTCGTACGAATCTGTCATGTCAGATTCATAACCTTTCAGTGGACTGTCCTTTCATGTGATGTCAAAACTGCCCCGGCCAAAGTTGGCACTCTACCGTTTTCTTTTCAACTCTTTTCCCCCGTTTCAACTGTTGATAGCAGTCATTTTTATTCTCGATGAGGTCATAAAATTTCGCTCCAGGCAAAACTTTTAGGTGCTAGAAAGATTTGATTCCCATTGGCTAGTATATTTAAAATCCCCATCCGAGTTTTCCAAAAAAATTTATCAAATTCAGTAATTGTATCGCTCTTTCCAGTACTTATAGGGGGTTTCCTTCCTAACCTTTTGTTTGAAGTAGTGTGAAATATAAAAATCTTGATTATGTCATTTTCTCTTCGGGCTACATGTGCCATACATTTTAGTTGTTGCCGCTGTTGGTGGTCCTCAAGTGATGTGGTTTATGTTATTTTGTACATTTCTTTATGAACTGGCACTACAGATTTGCAAACAATGCTCAAAGAAGGGTGAGCTTTGCCAAGGCCCTCGGGTACAGGAAATAAAACCTCTTACCAACACAATGACATACCCACATACATACCATATTAAAACACGCCCAAACTTTGTTTTCTATCCAATAACAGACAATATTTACAAACATGCCAAAAATATTCCACAATACAACACACACCGTTAAAATGAAAGTGTCTGTAGGTTAGAATTTAAAATCATTATGTGAAATATTTGACCAATTAGAGAAAACTAAAACCCCACGTTTCGCGAGCTTACTTCCAGGAAAAAAATATTATAAAAGGCGTTCAGATTTTGACTTTCATGAGCAGGGATGCGACGGCATCTAAGTCGTTCAAACACAAGAGAAGACATGGCTACATAGCTTTTTTCCCCTTCCTTCCAGCACTTGCTGAAAGAAACGTGCGTTGGCGATTTAAAACGAATCATCTCCAACAACAGCTCGTACGGTCAGTGAATCTTAGCTGATGTTCAAAGTCTTTTCGAAACCGCAGTTTTTTTCTGTGTACCAAATAGCTTTAACTCAAATTTTTTTTAAATTTACACTTTTTAACTCTTTTGAATTCATTGTTTGAGATTCGGACGTTGGGACTTTTTATATAAAAAAAATCTGGACGACAAAATTTCCTACACAGACTATACTCGTTCAAAACGTTTGTTCGCCGTTGATCTTAAGTAGCGGTTGTATATAGCTAACACTTTAAATATTTCTGAACGGGTTTAGCACCATTCATGACATCCATATGAAAGTTTCGATTAGACGAAGCCATTTAAGAACATGACTCGAGTTTTCATGTTGAGGTTTTAGGTTTGTAGCAATTTGCGGTGTTGTGTGAAACTACCTCTGGCGCAGACAGTTCTACGTTCAATTTCCTTTTCCTTCAATACTAAATCCATATTTGGTTCTAATTACTGCCTGGAACAAGTGATAATTATCGGATCCTTGATCTCCATAAACTTATTCGAAGGAAGAGCCCACGGTGGAATATAAATCGAACGAATAAGTTCATACATATCTGACATCGTCTACCTATTCCTGAAGGCCTCCAACCTCCCAATTGGATGTTTTCAGTGACGTGGAATTATATCTTAATTGCTGTTGTTCCCAGGTTCACCCTAACAGAGGTAGTAGCACCTGTTAGGGTCCTAGCTATGGACAAATAATGAACCCCAAAACAAAACCGTGAAAATACATTTTTTACAGTAAAAACACCAGCAATACATTTTATATACAGTGTAACCCGCATATAAGAGAGTTCTCGGGACCGGACAAGAAGTCTCTTATATCCGGGTTTCTCTTATATCCGGGTTTGGTCTATTATATATACATTAACACAGGCTCTAATTTGGGACCAGATAAAAAAATTATCTTATATCCGGGTTTCTCTTATATCTGATCTCTTATATATTGGTTACACTGTAGTTAAATTACCAACAACGCAACTTTTTAAAAAATGACCAACAATAAATTTTATAGCAGAATTACTAACAATACATTTTATCTGTAGTTGAAGAGATACAATTGCGTTCAAAATATATTTAGTTGAGGCTATAAAATTGTGTTCAAAAAAATTAAAATTTCAGGATTTATATCTATAGTGGTTGATATGCCGCTAAACAAAAACTACCAACCAACATGAAAGGACTCTTTAATTCATAATATCCTATTAATTCTAAACGGAATTAAACTGTATTATAAAATACAACTTCAACAAAACTACAACATAAAACATACATATCACTGCCTGTAGTAATTATGTCCACACAAACATGTATCTGCATAAAAGCTGAGTATCATCTACCATGTATTCAATTTTGAACGCAGAATATATTTTTATTACTTCAAAACTCCCAAGAAAATTAAACTTCGGCATTAAATGACCCATACGGAGTTGATATGCCGTTAAACAAATCAATCAATCAACATCGCATATCGTTCGCTGGGAATCAAATTGTATACGTTTTCCTAAAGTCGAACTGCACTCTAGGAAATCCTTGACGATCACTTGATTTTGAACTAGATGCATAAATACATTGCTTAAAAAGCAAACCACTTATGGAGCCCAAGGACATATAAGAGCACAAACCTACGCAGGTATGCGAGTACATATATATATATATATATATGTAACGTAAATCATTCAAACGAAAAACAAATATTGAAGCTAATTATACGGCACTACAAAATTGACATATATATATATATATATACACACAAACAAGATAACGATATACATTTTATATATCAAGAACAGTATTGAGGAAATGGTATAACAAATTGAAATTTACTTGTGACGAATTTCTCCTTCAGGACTACATCGGACTAAATTTATTATGTTGGTAGGACTACATATGCGCACGACAGAGGGGTGCTGGGAATTTTAGAAATTTTTTTCCAACCGAATTTATTTAGTTTTTTTCTTTACATCATTTTTCTAAATAGTTATTCCATATTTTGATATTAGAAGATCTGCCAGGAATGGTGAAAAATTGCGATTAACGCACTCTCCAGAGATTTACGTCGGAGTGAATTACTTTCTCCTTTGATCAGAGTAACATTTTTTTTATGTCAAAATTGTGGTCAGTCTCGTTACGATGGGCCACCAACGCATTTGATGTATTATTTTGTAAAATGTCACTTTTGCGTTAATATAATCTATTATTTAGATTCTTTGTGGTTTCTCCTACATATTTTTTGTGACAGTTATTACAGGCGATTGTGTAAACGCCTCCTTCAGGTGTTAGCTTATTGTTTTCTTTAGTATCGACGAAGTCTTTTATTGCTTTGGCTATAGTAGTAAAGTAACAAATTTTATGTTGAGTTTAGATATATTCTTTTCGATTGTAGATGTGATAGAATTAGCAAGCTGGATGATATATATTTTTGATTCGTTGGGTTTTTCAGGAGGAACCGTTATTTTGTTTTGGGATATTTTATGGGTCTTTCTTTCGCATTGAATATAAACTAAATAGAGTACTTGAGAAGTTTGAAAGTGTTTTCAAGATATTTCTCCTCTTCGTGTAAATAATCCAAGCTGCACATTCTTAGAGCTCTTAGGTAGGATCTGATGATTATGCAGGATTTTATTTTGTTATGATGGGAATAGATATTTATGAGGTTGATTTTCTTAAATGGTTTCCAGTGGACACCGAGTTTTAAACTGTTGTAAACGCGGTGTAGTTTGATATCTAGGAAGGGTAAGGTATTGTGTTCTTCCATTTCGTATGTAAATTCTATTGAGTCCGACTTTGTTTAGTTGATCTACTAGGTCAGGTAAATCCGTATCACGAGGATACTTTAGGGAAACCTAAATGCACTAAATAACCTAGCGAGAGATAAAGAAATTCACATCACTCACTTTGATAATGGAGGAGTTATTGTGATCATGTTGTACACGTGTATATACATATATACATATACCTAAAGGCATATAAATGTGGCTTACAGTCACATCATGTTGAAACATCAGTTCCTATACAATCACCAAAGTTAAGCAACGTCGAGCTGGTCAATATGTATATGGGTCACCGCTTAGGAATACGAGATGCCGTAAGTTTGGGTGGGCGGTAGTGCAATGGACAGTGGCTCGGAATTGTTAATCGGAGAGAAGAGTTCCAATTTCAGTTTGGTTCCTTGTATTCACTTACTGGCAAATACTATTGGTAGAAGTTTGAATCCACCCCCACGTTTTCCAGCTATGGGTTAATTAGTAAGATTTATCATTAAAAACATTATCTACCAAAAAATATTCTTACAATCTAAAATACATAATGGCTATAAATAACCTGCAAAGCGTTGATAAGCCGTAGTAAATGGATCAATCAGAATCAAATATATCTGTGCGGGTGTCCTGAAAAGATCGTGGCCTGAACAATTTACTAATATTTGTCTAAATGATTAAACATCAGATCATTTAAGGGCTTCTTTGTAAGGCAGTTTTATATATATACATATATATATATATTTATATATATATATATAACAATTTCCTTTCTGTTGGATACAGGAGTGCGTCTCTCTCTCCCAGCCCACGTCTATGGATTGTGACACTTTTGCGTTTCTTAGCGAGTTTTGGTATCTTAAGTTGTGTTTCAGTAAACGGCTTTTGGTATCTTCAATCGATGTCTGTTAAAACTGGCTTTGGTGGAAAATCTAACTCGGACTTCACTGAACTGTTCTTGGCTAGAAGTCTAAGTCGAAAGGCGTGGAATTCGTGCGGTCACCTGCTGCGAGGCTTATTCTTAACTGCCAACTCACTCGAACTGGAACTCCAACTGTCTGAACGCCCGGGGACGTTCGTTTATATGGACGTCGACCAAAACCTGGTGTGGAGCCGGACGCGTTCTGGGTTCTTCGATAATTTCAAATCCCCAATAAGGATTTTCTTTGTTTTCGGACAGGAAAATTTATCACTTTCCATTTTTGGAAATCTATCGCTCTTTGTTTAGAGGGGTTTACCCACTTTCGTGAAGAGAAGTCAGAAGAGAATTACCCTTCTAAAACTCTTCCTCTTCATACCGGTACCTCATACCAAACCCTTCGAGGGGCGTCAACAACAATTCCCTTCCTTCTCATATCTTCACCTTCTGTGAGGAGAGATCGGAGAATTATCCCCCTAGGCTTATCCTTCCTCACATTGGTACCTCACACCAACCTCCTCGTGGGCGTCAACAAGGTTCTCCTTCTTTACCATATTTTTCACCTCTGCCTATCACTTCATGCTACCCTGGTGTGGGTGTGGCTAGGCTGGTGTTAGCTTACATCGACACTCCAAAGGGAAAGAAAAGGAATTATCTTCTCAGAAGTTTTTCCCGTCATCCTTCAAGATTCTTATGAATCCCACATTTCCATAATTAAAAAAATTCTTTTTCGTTATCGGTCAAAATACTTTTAGACCTCACAGAGTGTGATCATTAAATTCTTTTATCTTACTTTAGACATATGGTAATTGTCCAGCGCATTTATTGCTGACTCTTTAACTATTGCAACCAACCTTTAACTGTGTGGTTGTTTTCATTTGACGAGCAAAATCTTTGTTTTTCTTGTTTCAACTGCTCAGGTGACCATTTCTGGCGACAGAAATCCTTGCCGTGTACAGCTTGCCGTCCATATCAATGTCTTTGTTTTCCTTAGTTCACTTAATTCCGTCTTTCTTTCCACACGCAGTTGACCAACATTCGAAATTTCAAGTGTCAGCTATGCGTGTGGTCAAGACCGTTGCTCTTATCAGGACATTAATTAATGTTGACAGATCCGAGATCTGTCTCCCTACGACTTTCTGTTTTCTTGTGAGAAAGGAAAAACAATTATATCCTACATCGCAAATGGAAATAAAAAAAATCTTTTACCCATTCTTTGTTTGTAAGAAGAAACAAATAATGTCGCTCAGTATGTCTTTCGATCTATCTTCTTCTCACTTTAAGTAATTCCCATTATTAATTTCTGTGATTAATTAATTAATCAATTAACCACCGTAGCTAAATAGTGTCACATATAGTTTCTGATATCTTCTCTAAATTTGATCCCCACAAAGCATGTGAACCTGACAGTATATCTGCAATAGTCCTTAAGATATATGCTCCTGAAAATTCTCTTTTGTAGTTCTAGTCTCTATGAACTCAGATGAACTGCCTGACCCTTCTACCTCTTTTTGGCAAAGTACTCGAACACTATTTACATTATTCAGACTATATATTTTGGTTCAGCCGTTGTATGCTCCAGCCTTCTTCAGGTGGTTGAAATGTCGAACTGAACCCTTTATTTCGGTCACTCAGTAGACTGTTCTACGTGCCATGTTTAATGGATGTCGGTCATCAGTTATCTCCTGTTAATTCTCCTCTCCAAGTTCTCTACTGCCTTAACCAGGTATTGAACTCACTCTTTGGGTCCAACGCATTTATCCCCTGTGCCATGTGTCCTTAACGACTTGGAGAGGGTAATTAACAGGAGATAACTGACATCCATTAAACATAGCACGTGGAACTAGAACAGTCTACCCCAGTGAGCAAAATAAAGGGTTCAGTTCGAAATTCCAACCACCTGAAGAAGGCCGGAGTGTACAATGGCCGAAACATTGTAATAAATTTGGCAACAAAGATGAGGACAATAGTTCGAATAATGTAAATAGTGTACATAATACTTCATCTCAGAAATATAAACAGATACTAAATTACTAGAAGTTCTAATTAACTCCAAGTTGGTTAAGCATTTCACCTAGGATGGTCTTTCAGACAAGCAATATGACTTTCATTTCTCTAGGTCAACTGCTGATATATTAACGATTATTGCAGAAACAGTCTATCAAGTTTTAGATAAGAATGGTGAATGGCTGTTGCTTTGGACATGTTGAAAGCATTCAACAGGGTTTGGCATACTGGCCTTCTTTACAAATTGAAAGGTATTTCTTGACGAATTTTTGAACTGATTCAGTCTTATTAAATCACTAAATGAAAGTTGTCCTGAATGGTTACTTTTCTAGATCTTTTTGTATTAATGTAGGTGTCCCCCAGGGTTCTATACTTGGACCGATATTGTATTGAAAGTACTCATAATTCTTAATTGGCAATTGGTTTCTTTTGCTCCCTCCCACTACTCTTCTGACTCAGTAAGAGTGTGTAGCACACAGTGCAACACAGTTGTAGCTCAGTTGCCGTAGGATGTAGACGCCATAGAACTATCCATTTTCATAAATCCGAAGTGACTAACGCAGGGTTACAAATTGAGGAAAAGGAATATCATTAGGATATAGATATAAATGGAGATAAAAGGTAGATCAAATATGGATTGGAACCCGACAGAATAAGGAACAAAATGTTTATAATTCTAACATGTTTCACTTTTATTACACTCTAATGAAGCTTTAATAAAAGTGAAACATGGAAGATTTATAACCATTTGTTTCTCATCAATGATGTAAGCCCAGTTTCAAACTTGACATTTTAAATACAAAGTACAGATAACACTAAGAAGTGAGGGATCGATTTGACAGTGTCTTTATATCGCAAACAGAACCCTCCTCCTAAAATGATTTTAAAACGTCAATATTTTTTTATTCTGACATAGTTCCTTATATAACTAGATAGCATTTTGTTAAATTACCTCTCTACCCGTTTCGCTTTTACTTCTTTGGAGAATTGAACACCAAACTTCTATACATCTTACGAAATAATGTAACCATTTGTATCTGTCCATAATGAAATTGTCTAGGATTTATATGCTGACAACTTCATGTCATGAGCTATATTAAAAAAATTTTCTCGGTGTTTGAATTTAGCATAGTTAATCATGGTAAAGCCCACAAGCCTATTTTTAATTCCGTTTTTTATTTTTCAAAAAAAAAAAAAAAAAAAAAAAAAAAGCATTCTGCTTTTGAAATTAATCATTCACTCACCAGTAGTTTACCATCACCCGAGGAGACACATTTTTAGTGTTGAAACATAATTGTCATTGTGCAGCGGTTTTTAACATTTGTTTTAATATCCTAAAATAAATAATATTTAGCTCTACTCTCTATTGAGCCCACTTCTAAATTAAATGTTACAGACAGTGGAATTATTCTCTATTTGTTTTCATTTTACCTGGAGGATCAATATAAGTAAAAGTTTGTTACTTAGCTGATTGATGTTACTTTCAGCATCCCGAATCTAAAGTTTTGCAGGTGGACTTGTCCATCCACTCTTCAGGGAGTATCAGCAGTTTACTGCTTATATTATTTTTTTTTTTTTATATATATATATTGTAAAAGAGAGAATATGAAACTAATTCAAAAAATAATATTCATAATTAATATTTGATTTATAACAAGGTTAATTTTATTAATATTCATTTATTGGCTTCGTTTTCAGAACAATACTGAAAAGATTTTCGACGTGCAGAGTCATTGACAGCAGTATTGACTTTTAAAATGGACGGATTGGATAAAAACAATTGGCTAAAGACCCAAAGAGTGAAGTTGCTCAGTAAGAAAAAAAATAAAATATATATATATATATATATATATATATATATATATATATATATATATATATATATATATATATATTCAGCTTAATATTACTAGACATATTAAAACGCGCGAAGCAACCGGTTTCGCTCCCGCTCATCAGGCTTGCAACGGGAGTAATATTAAGCTGAATACCTTTATCGCCATAATAAAATTTTGTACCTTTAAAAATATCTTCATATATATATATATATATATATATATATATATATATATATAGTCCTGAGAGGAATTTAGTAAAGAATTGTCCAAATGTTGTAAAGTGCTTCAGATAAAAATTTCATAGTCTGATCCTGGTCCAATTAGGAGTTCAAATTTAATGGAGGGACAGATTAAGGACTTCTTTATTGAAAAAGCATTGAAAAGATTTTTAAAAACTTGATTTTGCTGCAATTTCAAATCTAACATCACTTAGTAGAATCTTGTGGCACACAGAAGACATCTGTACCTTAAAAGACCATCGGCCTGAAACTGGAGGCGAAATCAATGAATGGTCTCTTACTACCTCCAAGAAGAGTGTTGAGTTTTGGGCTAGCAACATGGCTTGATGAAAAATGAAAAAAAAAAGGAATAAAAACATCTTTTATAAATATCTTATAATATGACTCAAGGTAATCAAGGATCAGAGATTAGGGCAAATTTAAAAATAAAAACTTTGTCAAATTAAATGTATCTGTAATAAATCTTAATTGTTCGATTAATAAAAGAAAATTAAAACAATACATTTTTTTCATTTTCTTTCAACATATTTTGGCATGTTTCTTTTTTAAGGCAATTTTTCACTTTTAAAAGTTAATTTGTTTCCATTTTTTAAGTGAACAACAAAGTTAAAAACAATCTGACGTTGTTGTTGCTTTTTTAAAACTTTTCTTTAATAAAGTAAAAATTGTTGATAATTAATTAATTACGAAACTGTGAAATAGTTTTACTTTTAGAGCAGCAATGTTGGTTCTCTTCAACATAAGTGAAGATTTCAGTTAAGCTGCTCTTAACTAATCTCTGTATAGATATTCAATAAACTTTAAGTTGGGCATAAGGCTAAATGTCAGGGGAGGATGATTTGTAGCTCCTTACATTTATTGGTATTTAATAAACTTTAAGTTGGGCATAAAGCTAAAGTGGAGAGGAAGGAAATTGTAGCTTCTTATTGTTAATCAATAAACATTACTTAGTAAGGCATAAGGTTAAGTCTTTAGCAGAGATAGAACAATTTTAGCTTCTTTTATTTAAATTTAGAAATATAGTTAAAGTTAACTCAACTTTAGACCTTCAACTTTTTATGTTTCTGAACAAAACCAAGTCAAAAATGGATTTTCCTAATTTGAATCTCATTCTGAAATTTGCTGTGCTTAAAGGCAGAAAGTATTTAAAAAAAAAAAAAAAAAAAAAAAAATAATTGCATCCTTTTCGATCGGATTTAAAGTTATCAAAGACAGAATCGGCCTGATTTGGATAAAGTGATCCTTTGTGGACAATTACTTTTTGGGAAGCTTGATTATTTTAGAAGACAAAAAAATGCAGTTTGGCTTAAAAATCACTGTCACTGTCATAAATATCATCGTCGTCATCTTCGAAATCATCATCATAATCAACTTCCTCACTCTTTTTCACCTGAGAACTGGGTTGACCTTTCCGATTGGCTTCAGGCTTTGCTAGAGTTTCAGATTTTACAGAAGTCTTTTCCATTACATTTTGCTTGGAATTAAAACCTGACGCATCTTCAAAACTGGAGGAGGTGCCAACTTTGGGATGCCTTTCTGCCACTTGACCATTAGATATTGGACAAATCTCAGAATTCTGAGGCTCGATCCCGTTTTGATTGTTGTTTCCTGTCAAGTATTCTCCTTTAGAATCTGATTTCACTTTTACATTATCAGGAAAAGAAGGCAAGTTAGCTGGGATACTGGAGGCCAAATTTATAGTGGAATTCTTCTGTCTAGGCCGAGGAACTGGCCTCCGAGCACCAGTTCCTTCCGACTCTGAAACTTTCATCTTTTTCTCTTCAACATCTCCACAAAATTTTTCAGGGTTTTTGCTGTTGTCGTTCATATTTTTTGCCTCAAATTCTTTCACCTTCTGTTTTTGGTAATCTTTGTAAGCATGGAGATCAATCTCTGAACTATAAACTTCAGAGGTGACATGAGAGTTTTCATCCTGGATCAGCTTCTCCTCATATTCTTTCAACATTACAGTTGACAGCAGATCTCTGTCCTGGTCAGGTTCTTTTCCATTTTGGTTCATCTGAACAGAAGAAGAATCAACTTTCACAGAAGAAGCAGAACTTGACTGTAATGTCGGCCTTGTGGATTCTTTAAGGTCACTCCGAGAAATACCAATGTCGTTTTGCAACTTACTCAACATTTTCTTCATCTCACCCTAAAATAAAAGAAAAAAGAAAAAAAGTTAGGTATTTTCTTATTTCACTTAACAGTGAAATAAACATTTAGGCAGACTTTAACATAAACATGTTCATGGGTTCAGTTAACATGAGAAAAAAAATTGACATGTGAAATCATAAATTGCTATCAACAATTCATACTTGTTCATAACACCTCTAAAACTAAACTGCTCTCTCTGTTAATCATCTGAGAGACCTATTAACTAAAATAAAATAATGGATCACAGATTTTCTTTCTCCAGTGCAGCTCAGTTTCATGGTTTTCAGTTTTGATTTTCAATGCAGTCACTTTTTATCCATGCACCTAATTGATCTTTTCCCACTAACTGGTGTTCAGCTATTATTTCTGTTATTTTCCCATTTTTTTTTTTTTTATGATGATCTGCTTTCTTCTTGTTTCTGTGCAGTGAACAAGACAAAAACATTTGCACTGACAAATATATATTTTCTGTTGAGAAGTGTAGAACAACCACTTAATTGCTGTTATTATCAGGTGGTAGGGTACCACTAATTAGGGTCCCAGCTATGGGCAAATAGTGAGTCCCCAAACTGAGATCAAAACATTATAAAAGTATAAAAATACATTTTTATAGTAAAAATATCAGCAATACATTTTTTTTTTTTAAATTATCATCAATACGTTTTCATAAAAAAAAAAAAAAAATTTAATTTCAACATTAAATGACCTATAAGGAGTTGTTGATATGCTGTGAAATAAAGTTTTATCAGTTAATCAGGTTTCATGCACATTCATCTTTTTAAACAAATTTCAGTATAATCTGTGAATTCAAAGAGAGACAACGCTGAGAGGATTTCAAAATCATACTGAAAAATTACAAGTAAATTTTTCAAAAATAAATATTCATTGTAGATTTTTTTCCTGTTAGATCTGAATTAAAATAATGTGTTTTATTAAATTATGCAATCACCAAATCAATAAAAAGTTTTATAGAATTATTTTTTTTTGAATTTTAGAACAAATTTTCAAGATGTTCTGATTTGATATTGCAAAAAATTTTCTGAAATAACAGGGATTTTTCATTAAAAAATTTTTAAGAAAAAAAATTAAAAGAAGCAAAAATGCCATCCCCGCCCCACACACATACTAATTTTAAAGGTATTCATGATGTATGAAAATGGGGAGTAACTAACCCACCAAAAAATATTTCTAAAAAGTTTTCTAATGAAATAACCTATTCAGTATACAATATATTCAATCATAAGTAATGAAAATTTCATTTAAATTAGATAATTCCATGATTTTTGGTAATTTTTCAAATTCAGGAAGTAACCCTTTTTTGCTTTCATTTCAGGAAAAAATGCATCAATTATGGCGGAACGTAGTATATACAAACTATCCACAGTTCCTGTTGCTTCTTTTTAAGGTTCTAAGCTTTCCAACTAGCTTCAATCATTATGAAAAAATGAAAGAAATACTACAAAGAGACAATCAGTCTTTTCTCCAAGTTAATTTTAAGTGCACTTTTTATAGCTCAAGGGAGTTAACTAACGATACATAGGTTATCTCCCTTCAATAAACACGCTAACACAGTCGCCTTTGCTTATTCACCTGAAACTGCTGAAATTTAATTTTTTTCTTATACATCTCCAATTTGGCAGTTTCAAAATAATATCAGAGGGAAGTCTGAGGGAATCATCCTCCCAGTCAGTACCTCTCCTTCGGGGGGGGGGGTCATTACCTGGTATCTAAGGCATCTTGGAAAGGGGAAATGCCGAGAGGCATTGAGTAATTTTTCCACAGTATTGGCACACTGAAAAATTCAACATACAGACAGGGCTGATGCAAGGGTCTCATGACCCCCACAGAATCTATGATACGCCCCCCACTCTACTACATCTCAATTTTCATAAGGTAGTATTCATATAAAATACAAATTTTATTATAACCTATGTACAATAATGGATGATAGGGGAACGATTCAACTAGAAGAATTGAAAATAAATGCAATGTATCTAAATACAAATTGGAGACATGTCATAATAGACAATTCCATCTTAAATAAATCAAGAATGTTTTTGTGGCAATTTTTATCAAAATCTGCAAAAATTTTACATCCCTTAATCGTCAGTTGTGCTTTGTTTAATTTATAACGTATATAAATGTAGGTAGAGAAAAAGGCAAACTTTGGTAAGATAGCAAGGATTACAAAGCACTTTTTGGGACCGCCAATCAGGCTTGACCTCCCTTGTCATCGCATAGTATACACCAGCCCTGCATACTTAATAAAGTTTCATTTAGGCCTAATAAGAGACTAACAACAATAATAATAAAACAAATATAACAATATGCTGTAATAAAATTTAAGTGAGAGATAAATTTGTTCTTGCTATAGATCTTAACATGTTTTTGTTTTTTCCTCCCTTATTGCAGACTTTCTTTTCATTTAAATACATTTTATGGCCTTTCTTTGACATAGGCATATTTCCAGTTGCCTTATTCTTATAAATTAAAAACATTATTTAAGTGAAACTTATGAGTTGACTATTTTCCAAGAGTAAATTAGATGGAGCCCTAAAGTTACAGGATCCTCACAAGTTCAAAAGAGACAAGTTTAGAAAAGCTGCAATCTTTAGTGTGTTGGCTACTTCACTGTATAAGGTTTTCTTACAAAAATATTTTACAATACATGAATTAATGGTAGGGAAAAGATAAATGCTCAAAATAACAGAGACCGATTGCTTAGCAATGCAAGATAACATTTATAAAACAAAATAACAAAAAGGAAAGTTTAAGAATTTTCTTTTCCTAAGAATAAAATATGCAACTAAAATTGTTAATGAATGCATTTGCCTGTTTAGGTGAGTTTGTTTGTGTGTGTGAAGTGTCCACAGTCTTTTTTTGCTTCAGTGTGAAAAGTCTATGGCACACACTTTGAAAGGAGGAAAAACAGGATGAGTTACTTAAGGCTTTGCTTATTTTTATATGCTCAGGGTTGCTGTTGATACTATGTATATTAAAGGCTGTGGCTGATACTATGTTTATTAAAGGCTGTGGCTGATACTATGTTTTATAAGAGAAGAAAAACTCTGATTTTAAATCTCTGCTGCCTTGCTGCCATACCCAATCATGAGAAAGGCTTCAGTAGTAAACCCTAAGCTGGGGTTTCTAAGACAATCCAGGGAAATTCAAATTCCAAGTTAGTGTCTGACACGGGATAATTCACTTCATGCTTTGAAAGAAGTGTTAGCCTTGGGTGGCAGCCCTTCTAGAGATGGTCTCTTGACAAAAAACACCCAGACGTAGGGTTGACGCAACACATTTCGTATCAGCTACCAAAAGAACTATCATGACCTCCACTAACTGCATCAGGGTTCCAGCCCCAGCTTACCAATTCAAACATTGTTTCTCATGAAACTGATGACCAGTCACCTCTCAACTCTTTGGAGAAAGTTAATTGCGAAAGGGGAGATGCAGGAACAACTCTACATCAAAGTTCATGAATTGCAAAACTCCTATTGTCTACAGCACTTTCAATTCGGAAACTTTGTCAAAGACGAGCAGAAAACAAGAGCCATTTTGCACAAAGCAAAATAAAATTGAAATCTTGTGCATTCAGAAGTACAGATACCATCACTCTGACACTGACCTGAATTAAAACAACCTTGATCAATATTAATTTAGCAATGTCTCAGCTACCAAAAACTTTCATGGTTCCACAGTCGCCAAAGTTGGTATACTTCTCTCTCCTAAAACTTCAGGAAACTTGCTATCTGTTGAAAAAACATCTGATCACATAATTGTTACTGAATCCAACAGTAACCGTCAAACCACGTTCATTGCTTGTTACTGCCCAACTAACGCAAATGACAAAAAACTAGTAGACGACTTTTACTCTGATCTGAAGAGAGTAACATCATCATTTGTCAACCGTAGTCAGGATCATTGAGTCAATGTGAACGATCCTTTTTTTTAGTTGTATAGTATGTGCTACACCAGAGCTGCATCAGTATTGAATTCAAAGTTTCTTTTTCCTAGACCAGTTGCCACCTAAGGCTGAAAAGAAGGAAGTAAATATATATTTATCATAAGTTGTTACATATGAACAAACAAGTAATCACAACAAAGATGCATATTTGTTTCGGTGCTTAAACCTAAGCATCTCATCAGGTGGTGAACAAAGATGATTATAAATGATTTTATTTAAAAATGCTACATATGAAACATCACTTCTTTTTGCATTATTTAAAAATTTAAGACATAAGAAGAATTAACATAAAAGAAAAAAATAATAATATCTGCAGGTTAAAGCAGAAAAAAGAAGAGGATAATAAACCGATAAAAGGAAAAAGAAAGAGAAATATAAAAATTAAGAAAAAAAAAGCATAAGAAATCATCCCTTCTCTGAAGAAAAGGAAAGAAAAGAAGAGAAAAACGAAGAGGAGTAATATATCAAAATTAATTGATACAAAGAAAAGAAGATAATAGAAGTTGTTGATAACAATTCAGCCAATGAAAAAATGTTAACATTGAGATAGTAGTCATAAAGATTCAAATTTTACCAGATATGGTTGCGACATAGAAAATATTTTAGATACAATGTAACAATTAAAGTTTATTTGGCATTTTTTAAAGAAACCAACGAAATTAAACATTGTATGTAAATAAAATTTTCATCTGAATTTTTCACCCACTGTTCATTATCATGGATTAGGACTGATTTTCTACAGTTCAAGATAATGTTAATTTCATCTTTTGAAATGTTGGAATAAACCTCAGCAAATTCCAATGCTATTTTGAATAGGTCTTTAGAACAGTATTTACATTATTCGGACTATTGTCCTCATCTTTGTCGCCATATTTGTCACAACGTTTCGGCCATTGTACGCTCCGGCCTTCTTCAGGTGGTTGGAATTTCGAACCGAATCCTTTATTTCGATCACTGGGGTAGACTGTTCTAGTTCCACGAGCCATGTTTGATGGATGTCAGTTATCAGTTATCTCCTGGTAATTTTCCCTCTGAAAGTTCTCCACTGCCTGAACCGGGTATTGAACTCACACTCTTTGGGTCTGTCACTGGTACAGTGGATAAAGGCGTTGGTTAGATCCATATATAGACAGACTCTGGAGGTCTTTAGAAATAGTTATTTTTGTATGCCTAATGTTTTTACTTCTTTAAGTGCCTTTTATTTACATACTGTGTTTAATTTAGTTAAATAATATGTTGGTTTCTTTCAAAAATGCCAAACAAACTTTAATTGTTAGCTTGTATCTAAAATATTTTCTATGTTGCAACTATATCCAATAAAATTTGAATCTTTCTGTATGACTTCTATCAGAATGTTAACTTTTTTTCATTGGCTGAATTGTTATCAACAACTTCTCTTGTCTTCCTTTTTCTTTTTCTTTTCTTTGTATTAATTCATTTTGATATATTACTCCTCTTCATTTTTCTCTTCTTTTCTTCGGAGAAGGGATGATTTTTTTTTTTTGACCTTTTTTATTTCCCTTTTTTTTTTCTTTTTTTTCTTGATTTATTATCCTCTTTTTTTTTCTGCTTTAAACTGCATATATTCTTTTCTTTTCCTTTTATGGAAATTTTTATATATTTCTTTTCCTTTTATGGCAATTCTTCTTATGTCTTCTTAAATTTTTAAATAATGTAAAAAGAAGTGATGTTTCATAAGTAGCATTTTTAAATAAAATCATTTATAATCATCTTTGTTCACCACCTGATGGAATGCTTAGGTTTAAGCATCAAAACAAATATGCATCTTTGTCGTGATTACATGTTTGTTCGGATGTAACAACTTATAATAAATAACTATTGTTCTACTTTTGGTATCGAGCTCTCTTTTAAATTAATGTTATGAACGTTTGAATTTATATTCTTTTCGTTTTCATTACATTTGGATATATATATATATAAAATGTATTAGCCACTTGCTTACAATATGGGTGAAGGCAGGTAGGTTTGTTTCCTATTGTAGCAGTAGGCTGCTTAAAAAGGTGAAGAAAGAAAAGGCGCGTGTTGTTACATGTACCAGAAAAGTGTAGCCTTCTAAAGTCACAAGCTAGTCATACAAATGTCACATTTTGGTTCTGGCTACGTTATGATGATTGCAGCATCACGGAATGAACAAAATTTATTTATAAAATTTTTGCTGATTTTACATCTGCTTTATTCATATCTATAAATCAACTTAGAAAAGATCATTCTGCTTCTCAGTGCCTCACAGTCTTATAACCTGATTGTAAAAGCTTTCTGATTGGTAGATCAAAATATATATTTTTAGAAATTATGAAATTTTGGTCTCCTTGTTATTATTTAATTCTTTTCTTACATCCTTGTTATGAAAGCTTTCTAATTGTGTGGTTGAAGTATGGCTTTGTGGCCTGGGGATTCTGATTATCCATCTATTTTTAGAAATGATGAAATTTTGGACTCCTTGTTATTATTTAATTCTTTTCTTACATCCTTGTTATGAAAGCTTTCTAATTGTGTGGTTGAAGTATGGCTTTGTGGCCTGGGGATTCTGATTATCCATCTATTTTTAGAAATGATGAAATTTTGGACTCCTTGTTATTATTTAATTCTTTTCTTACATCCTTGTTATGAAAGCTTTCTGATTGTGTGGTTGAAGTATGGCTTTGTGGCCTGGGGATTCTGATTATCCATCTATTTTTAGAAATGATGAAATTTTGGTTTGTTATTTTTTTTTTTTCTTTAATTTATTTCTTCATCACAAACTCCTCATCCCAGAAATTCAGACAGAATCTACACTTGGTACATCTCTTGTTTCCTTTGAAAAACCTGGATGCAAGGATAAGCAATTTCTTTTGATGAACATTCCTACGACCAAATAGTCATAAAAGTTCTTGATGTATTATGCGTTTAAAAACACCATAATAAGCCTATTATTTTCTGAGCATTAGAATGAAATATAAAGTGACCTACCTCATTTAATTGGCCTTTTCTTTTTCTCATATGTGATTCAAATACTCTTTGGATACTTCTATAAAATAAAATAAAAAAATACATTTTTACTTAACTGTTATCAAAAAAAAAAAAAAAAGAAAAGAAAAAAAATCCTCACTGGTTTTTAATTTACCATAAATTGTAACATACAAGTAGAGTTTTCAAGCCAAAAATTCTTTCAAAATATTAACTTATATGGTGGGTATAAAATGCAAACTTTTACCATTGAGTTGTAAACAAGTGGGACAACACTCCTAAAAATTACTGTACACTACTTACTGTAAGTCTAGCAGACTGTCACAAATATATCATACTAAAAATTGTTTGGTGAACATATTTGATATATTAACATAGAAATTAATATAAAGTAAAATAAAATAATAAAATAGTAACACAAATTCAGTATTCTATTAATGCTACAGCACACATTGCACCCAACAGCTGATACACCAAGTGTAAATACTGACCAAAGTGCCATTTCACCATAGGTATGATATGTATGTCATCTGCACAATTTCATGATAGTAATAACATCTATCAAATCTACCTGGTATGATGCGTAATCTGCGGTGTTAAAATATTTTATAGGAGTTAATGTTGACTTTAACATGTTAATCAGTAGATGCCACAAATTTTAAAAGTTCGCTAAGTTATACAAATACAATATACAGTACCTACCAGCGTGTGCTGTAGGTTGCTTGGTATACAACACATATAGAAAGATATTACAGTTAGTGTCTCAATATACAGAAGTGGTGTAACCTTTTGTAGTTTTGACACATATTATCGTATACTGTGGTCTAACTTCATTTACTGGGAGGCCTAAGTTTTGGGCAACTGGTACCTTGACATATGTTTTTTTGGGAGGTGGGGGGGATCTACATAGTTATAAGCCTAACTCAGAATTTTGAGCTAAAAATTTTGAGGTCAACTTGTATGCCAGGTCAACTTGAATGCCACAATTTACAGTAAATGATTCCTAAATACAAAGTATAAAAGAAAGAATAACAGAATTTTTAGTTTTGTACTGACAAGAGATGTTGAAAATGAGGTGAGATTTTGGTAAACAGCAGCAAAGTTAAGGAACATTTCAAGAAGTCAATTATGAGAAATAGCAAAAATGTAGACAAGTCAATTACATCTACATGTCATTTAATGCACTCAGAGGCATAGATCATCAAATTAAAGTTAGTGATGAAATATCAATCCTTCTGTATGGCAGTGAATGCTAGACAATCTCCTTACAGAGGAAGAGGAAACTTTAGGTAGCAGAAATGTGGTTCTTCAGGAGGATGATGAGGATGCCATGGACCAAACAAGAGATTTAGAGAAAATGGAAACAAAAAGGAAACTTATACTTAACATCAGGAAGAGACAGTTGAAATTTCTAGTGCACATAATGAAGAAAGAGGGCTTGGAAAATTTGATACTCACAGGACAGATTAAAGGCAAGACGGACAGAGGAAAATGACGCATAACCTACTTAGTGAGCTTGAGTAAATGGATGATGGAACAAGGTTTCAGAGAAATAACAAAGAAGAGCTAAAAAGGACAGGAAATTGTGGAGAAGCATGATCGCTTATGTTCTGAAAAGACATGGCTTATAGAAGAAGATGAAATATCAAAATCATCAGAAAGATTTATTTAAAACATTTGTTTGAATTCTCAATAAATTGTGAAGTGTGAGATAGTTCCAGCCTTTTAAGGAAAGATTTGGTTTGGTTTGTTTTTCGGCATATCAACTTCAATGGGTTATTTAATGCTGACAAGATTTTTTATTGCTGGTAATATTTTTTCAAAAAATATATTGCTGGTAATAATTTTTTACAAAAATGTTTTGCTGGTATTAAAACCTATTTTTACACTTTCATAGTGGTTTGACCCTAGTTTGGGGGTTAACTATATACCCATAATGTGATCCTAACAGGTACTACCACCTTGGGTCAGGGTGGACCTGGGAACACCAGCAATTAAGAGGTGGTTCCACACTCCTCAAAAACTCTTGATCAGAGATCTTGCTGTTGGATGTAGTTTATCGTCTTACCCAGGATGTTTTTAAGGAAAGAGTTTTCTATGAAAGCGATACAGGATTCAAGTGCATATCAGAGAGTGTGGGGTTTTTTTTTCTATTTTTTAAGGTCTCAGCCATTTTTGACTAGAGGGGAAAAGAAAAAGACAAAAAAAAATTAATTAACAACATTCTATTTATCTTGCAACAAACAACAAAAAAAAGATGAAAAAGGAAAGTGTCCTTAAGGAAAAACAGAATATGCAATGAAAATCAAGAAATGGAAACAAGAAAAGAAAAAAGAAAATCTCTTGTATAAAGGAGGAAAGAAATGAGGAAGAGACAGGATGAATTAAATGGGGAAATAGAAGGCTTAAGCAGAGAAAAGAAGAAATAAAAGAATAAAGAAAAATAAAGTCAGGTAGTTGGTCTCCATGGAAACAGGGTAAACAATAACTGAGCAGTACTAAAAAAAAAAAGTCAAGATACCCCTAGACATGAACAGCAGAACTAGAACAATCTAAATTAAAAAAGGTTCCAGTTTGAAATTGTCTGAAGGTTACCTGAAGAAAACCAGAGCGAGCAACAGTCGAAAGAGTAAATGATGTAAATAAAGTGATTACTTGTCACTGGTGGTGTTGTGATATCAGCTGATATCTTGCTTAGTACCCGCCTACAACACATCACAGAAATCGCTTTGACAATTATCTGTCTTGCCAAAAGAGGTCAGCTTAATGGAGTGGACCTCCCAAGAACCAGGTCAAATGATCCTGACAAAGAAAGTCACCTAGTGAAGCCAGATACTGAGTTCTTGATGATGAAAGACATTTTAAGATAAGAGTTGACAAGACAAAGAACACTGTTCTCTATAAAACAGTGGCCCCCTAGAACAGACAGACTCATAGAGAGGACAGAGAGATCATTTGTACGCTATGCAAAAGGAAAACATGTCTGTTAGGCAGTTCACTCCCCTACCCATAATTTGCCTCACCACTGCCTACAGCAGAATAAAATTTTGCCTACTGTTACAATTTTGTCTTATGGTTTTATTTCGTGGGCTGTGTGTTATTTTTTAAGCCACAAGCATTTGACTGGAAGAAGCTGCACTCTGAGAACAAACTTGGTGCCTGGTCTACAGTGGAAAAAAGAAAGAAAATAGAAAAAAAATATAGTAAGTTACTAAGCGTAGCTTAAATGCAGCACAAGACTGAAAGAATAGAGCACCTAGCGAGGAAAATAGAAAGAAAATATATGATAGAAAAAGAAAACAAAAAAGTAAGGATTTGAAAGAGAAAAAAAAATAATAATTTCACTGTTTTAGTTTAATATATATATATATATATATATATATTATATATATATATATATATCTCTGAGATGAGGTATTGTAATTGTTTACATTGTTCGGACTGTTGTTCTCATCTTTGTTGCCATATTCGCAATGTTTGGCCTTTTTCAGGTGATTGGAATTTTGAACTGAACCCTTTGTTTCATCCATTGAGGTAGATTTTTCTAGTTGCATGTGTCATGCCTATCCAGATATTTCGGTATCAGTTATTTCCCATATATATATATATATATATATATATATACACACAGCTGATAGGATAGGAAAAGGAACAAATATTTAACGTATTTTGCTTTTAATTAAGCTTCATCAGAAATTAAATAGGAGGGAGAAAAGAATTCTGATAATTTTTTTATTTTTATGCTGATCGTTTTCCATTGGTTAAGTAGATCTTATGTGTATTTATCTTGTCAGATAGCATACATATGTATAACTTATGCGTGTTTGTGTATCATAATTCTAGTTGGTCTATGCAGGATTTGATGGATAATGCATTTACACGTCTAGTAGTTTGTGGTGTTTCATCTGGAGGTCATGTTGTCATATATATAATATATATATATATATATATATATGTCAGTGTATCACATTTTTTCAATTAAAAGTGTGACAACTCTATAACTTTCAATAGCTCATGTTACAGAAATTTTGGATTCCCAAATTGCATTACTGCAATTGTTTTATGCGATTTTTTTGTAACAAGTTTTTTGGTACAATAACAATTTTTATAACTTGGAAATAAATTTGGGAATAATGAAAATTAATTGTGAAATCCAATGAAAGTCATCCATGAAATAAAATCATTTTTTGTACAGAAAGTAAGGACCTACACACATCAAATTGTCTTTAAATTAATTGGTGGCAGAAGAATTATTGTTGAACTTTTAAAAGGTCTGCTTAAATATTAATGCAATGCAGTGATCAATTTTCGAGTTCTTCTGTAGTTTATTGTTTATACAGCAGCATTATGCCTCACAAAAATAAATCTACACCAACAGAGGACCAGATTGCAATCAAAAGAGCCACTGCAGTGAGGAAAAGAAAGTCCCGTGCAAATGACAACTCAGAGCAAACGGCAGTCAGAAGAGCTTCCAATGTTGAGAATATGCAAAGATTTAGGGACTCTCGAACTCCTGAATAAGCCAAAGTCCTAATCAAGAGCCCTCTGCAAGAGCTAGGTTAAATGCTGCCCGATAGGGTGGCTTTTAAGCTAGTATGTAAAATGAAAACAAATAGAATCCAATTCCGACAGTGGTATCAACACATATCGTCTTTACTAATAATACTTATAGAAATAATATATCACTTTCAAAATATTTTTGGAGCTTAAAAGATGAAAATAAAACTCCTAAAGTGAAATGGAAATTTTTTAAAACTGGCAAGGAAATGTAGATCTTTATATGAACCTTGTTTTCTGGGTTTGCAGGAAAAAATGCAGATTATCAGGTTCTTGAATAGCGATGCTTTATTAAATCAAAGATTTGAATTAACAGTTAATTGTAAACATATCCTACCTTTGACTCTACACTCTTGCTTGACTTTGAAATTTGACAATTGATTTTTCTTATATTTTAGTTAAACCTTGTTCCACCATATAAGGCTTATCTTTCTGTCAGTAAGATCAATTTCAATGTAGTATAATTTTTACATTAATCTTCTAGTTGTGTTGATAATATTTAGTATAGATGTATTGGCATTTTATCATTTAGCATTGACTGGTTTTATTAACACCTTGTATAAAAACCCTTTAGTTAACAGTTGCATTCTATTTTATTTTGTTTTTATCTATGTATTTAAATAATTTTATTAGCTCTACATGTTTTAATAATTTTGTTAGATTTATTTGTTAGACTTTCCTTTTATTTCTTAAAAGGCTGGTTTATTTACCGACTATAAAAATGTGAAATTTTTTTTTTTTTAACTCTCAGGGTACGTAGTTTGTTGAGTACCTTGTTAAAATACGTTTCTTCTCTCAAAGGAAATGACAGTTGTCTAATGTATAACTTTTGTAGCCAATTTACATCCGTACCGAATATGATGTTTAGATGTCATCTACGATACTAAATCTGTGGGTCATGACCTCTTACATACGATTGCTTCTTTCGTTTTTTTCCTCCCCTTACTTTGAACTTAGTGTAGGCTATTCTGATTGGTTGATCTGAATATAAACAAGCCCTGCTACTATCCCCTCTTTTCTCTTTCTTACTCTTTTTCTTATTCTTCCTTTTTCTCAAGAGGGTATATCTTGTGTCTTTCTTACTCTTTTTCTTTTCTTCCTTTTCTCATGTAAAGAGGGGGTATGTTGTCTTTAAATCTCAATAAATTGTCTACTCACCAGTCATTTACTAATGCCTGATGAGATGTGTTAATACAAATCAAAATATGATTGCATATGTATAGTATTTTTACATGTTTTTGATGTAATATCCTAAAATAAAGTACATATATATATGTGTGTGTGTGTGTGTGTGTGTAACAATATGACCTCCAGAAGGTAAAAGTTAAAGTATTTTAAGCAAATTTGTGTTAAGACCCATAAAAAAATGTTCGTTCGTTTGTTCGCTCTCTCGCCTTCAAAAATACAAATGATTTCAAGACATTGAAGAAGATATTTAAAATAGAAAAAGAATTGTCTCAGTAGCTGTTGCAGCCTGAGGTTTTCTCCTCCAAAGTGTTTTTGCAAACATTTTGGGCTTCTCAACGATCATCACCATCACAGATGATCAAACAGCTGAGAGAGACATGACCCCTTCAGAGCGCAATATCATGCATCAGAACAAGTGACAACAAAACAACTCCCACTTCAATACAACAACCCTTCCACCTTCACACTTTGACAGGTAGATGTTCATCCAAGTTATAAGAACAAGTGACAAGAAGACTTTCCAACAACATTATAGAGCAATATCTAAAGCTCGGAGCCAGCAGTTTAATGCTCTAGTTATTTACATATGCAAGAACTTAATGATCCTTACCTGTTTGTATATAATCCTTTCATTAAGATCTCTTCAGTGACCTCCTTCATGAAAGATGTGTAGTCAGCTTCCTCCCTAGAATAAGAACAATTTTTGTTTCAATAACTCCAACAGAGATAGAATGAAATATTACAAGCTACCTTCACCAAAAAGAAAAACACTTTTTAAATAATTTAAATATCATCTTTGAAGTTTAATTTTGGCTTTATTTGAAAGGTTATAGCTTAAAGTTAAAATGTAATAAAAGAAAAATGAATTTACACCAATAAATAAATTTTTAGACATTTTTAAATCACTTCTGCCCAGTTCAATGAGAAAAATGATGGATCCCAACAAAAGAGAAATTAAAACACTTCAAAAAATCTCTTACAATTCCAGTATATGTCACAAACATTTGTTTCATAAATTTAAATAGTAAATTTAAGGATTAATTCATTAGATTTTGGAAAAATATAGTGTAAAATACATTTTACCAGCAGCATATGTACTAACTTGTCAACACATTCAAAGGTCAAACAATGGCTATCTTACCACCCCTATTTCCCTACAAAATTGCCACCCAAAATCCAGTTAAATATGAAAGTTCACACTTAGCATAATATTAGCCGTTTTTATAGAAACTAAAATTCAGAATGGAAGTGTTTTAGTCGCAGGACGTAATTCAGTATTTTATTTCAGATTTTTATTTTTCATAAAATTAAAAAACAAAAAAAAAATGTTAACTGAAAAATGGCATTAAACTAAATTTTTCAATTCTTCAAACACATCTTTATTTTATATCAATTTCATCAACAACGATCAAGATGTGGAAGAGTTTTAAAATCATACTCTGTAAATACAAGTCAATTTTTCACAAAAAATATCAGAAAATCTTAATTTTCTTCAATTCTTTTAAGATTTAGGATCATATTTTCAATGTGTTCACGCACAATTTTCATTTTCTTTTTGTTGATATAACACCTTCAGGAATTTAGCATTATAAAATGTAAAAATTAAAAATTTGCTAGTAAGAATTAGCCAAGTAAATGGGATTTATAACTGACCTGAAAAAATATTTCTACAAAACATTTTTTCATTTAAAAAAAAAAAAAAAATTTGAACATAAATTTCGTTCATTTATCAATAAATGTTGCAAATTTCAATATAATCTGCTAAATCCCTGATTTCTGATAAACTTTTGAAAAATGGAGTTATCACATTTTTGTTTTAACATATCAAAAGTGCACTTAATTCTGAAGTTAACTAAATATTTGTCATAGAGGAAGAAAATGGTAGCCGCCGACACCAAGGTTCAAGCATGACACTCTGGACTTATGAATATGTTTTCCAGCAGGTGTACAGGTGTATAAATAGCAGTGTCAGACTACTGACAAGAGTTAACTATTGGTGGACTATGAGTTGACTATGAGTTGACTATTGGTCAGACTGCAGTCAATAAGTACAAGTATTGATTACCGGTTGATTGTTGAGTGACTCTTTGGACATTAAGAAGAACTGTGCTACTAAAGGTACTCACTGAAATTATTAATAAGCTTTCATTGACTCTTACTTCTTTTGTTGTTACATATTTATTTGCAGTTGTGGTGAAATACTGTTTATTTAACAGTGAAGTCTTGAGTTGTACTTTATCATTAACAGACACCCATACAAGTCACAAAAATATTACATCGTAGGAATTTATTTTTCCCCGACATATATGTATAATGGGTTGGATATATCACATACATAGGATTCCAAAGATAACCAAATCTAGAAAAACCAAAAAAAATTGTTACACATTAAAAAAAAATAAAAAAATAAAAATAAAAAAAACAAACAAATATTGTTATAACTTTCAAAATGGCTTACCATTTAGTTTCCAAAATCGATCGTGAGCTACGTTCAGAATTCAGGTTCACATGTTTTTTCTTTCGTTGATTTTTTGGTGTCACCATGTGATTCAAACCATATTCTTTGTCTCTTGATTCACTACCATGAGTAGTCAAACTTTCAGATTTATTAAGACCACCTAGCCCCTTAGGCAAATCCATCGCAGACTGAGAGTGCAAAAGTTTTACATGACCCGTCGATGACACTGGAGGCGACCTCTTCGATGATGTTATCTGCTCTGACAGAGATTCCTTTTGGTCTTCATCTGCAGGAATTTCAAGAGGTGGCACTTTTTTACATTCTTCATTCAAGTAGTGTGTCTTAGAGGATAATGTTGGTGTATCTCCAGGATTAGCCTTTTGCCTGGGTTTTGGAACTGGAGCCTCTCCCTTACCGCTTTCCCTTACATCAGAAGACAATTTAGGCTGATTTAAATCGCCAGGGTGCTGCTTGGGTTTTATTTTCTTAGGTGGGTTGTAGTATTTATATTGGTTCAGCAACGATGTCCGATTAGATTTAAGTATTTTCGGCACAAATGGTTTGTCAGGTTCAGTAAAAAGATGAGCTCTAGTGTGCAACAGATCCTGTTCTTCTCTGCGGGTTGAGGAGCCAGGTCTTCGCCCAGTCCCTTGCTTTTCAGAGTTCGAGACAAAGGATGGAGCAGCAAAGCTCATTTGTGACATGGAGGACATTTTCCTACAACGGCTTGTGCTTCTTAATGTGTCTTCAGAAGTGGCATTTGTTTGCCTATTGTAGTCTTTTGTACTCTGGGTATACAGAGACCCTTGAAGATCTTGGCTTCTACCATTAAGGGTCATTTGTACAATACGCTCCACCTCTGCTTCTAGGTCATCACCATATTTATCCTGCAAGCATAATATATACTTTAAAACATTAACGATAGTTTTTTTTTCATTACACTAGTGTTCACCAAATAAAAGAACCTAAGAACATAGAGTGCAGAGCATTACTAAATGGGGTTACTTTATGAACATAAAAAAATTGTGATTATGAGGTATTCTAGGATAGATAACAGTTGACCCTGAACTTGAAAAATGTTAAGATTGTAGCAGTTGGGGAAGCAGCTCTTGGGAAGAAGTGATCCAAATGGAACATCCTTTTTTCTTTCTTTTTTTAAATTTTTTTTAATCATTTCACTCCAAGCAAGGTAATAAAGCCACTAAAACACAAGGGGTTACTGAGTGTTAGAGAATATGAAAAAGAAAAACAAATCACAATTAAGGAGAGAGAACAATTAACGAAAAAGAATTTAGATAGAAGATAATGATTGACATTGCATTTAAATTTTTGAAGGTCAAAGATGACTGGGGAGCAAGAATCCAGAAGAGAGTTCCACAAGCAAGAAGTGCGATAGAAGAAACTGTTAGAAGAGAATTTATCTAGCTATTTCAACTTTCCAATGGAATAGGAAGGGAACAAGGATGATTTTCCCCTGTGTATATATGGTATGGAGGATCTTAACTGTAAAGGGCTGAACTGGTGAAACTAAGGAATATAACTCATCAGAATATTTTCCATGGAAATAGCAGGAGAGTAACTAAAGGCTTGCAACATTACATCTGTGGGATAAAGGTTCTAGAGAGGAAAATAATTAATCACCTACAAGCCTGCATAGACGCTTTCAAACTGTGTCAAGGGTGGAAAGAGAGGATGAGACAGTTCCAGCCCAGATAAGGCAGCAATACTCCATTTTTGATCTTATCTAACTCTTGTAAAGATAGACCATGCTAGCAAGAGCCGGATACTTTCAGAGGCAAGGAGCTAACCATTTCTCCAGTATCTTTAGCAATGGATTGTATATCCGAGTTCCACTTGAAACCTAGGGTAAAATCGAGTCCCAATAAAAAAATTTAAAGCAAGGACCCTCATCGATAGTGTAACCATTAAGATATTTCTATCAACCAGTTAACACTCTTCCCTGATCTTTTGTACAGGAGTAGAGGTTTTTCCCTTGTTTCTAGTTTAGGATTGGGTTTCCAGTTCCTTCTAAAGTCTTTTCCTTTTCTTTCATTTTCCATGGCTCCTTGAGTGTTATTATCACCTTGTTTGCCTCTTACTCTGTAACCCTCTACCTAGAGTAGCTCTTGGGCCTTGTACAGAGTGAACATCATTGTTGTAATGTATCATTAATTTTCTTTTTACTATATCTTTTCCTTTCATTCTTGATTTTTGTTGCAATGCTTAAATAAAGAGTATTAAAATGCTTCATTCAGAATTCAAATACTAACTAACTTAACATTATTTGCATCAATTTTCATCTAAATATTTCTTATTCATTTAAAAATTACATGAATATTTTAACTTTAACATTTTGAATATTTAAAAAAAACACTTCAGATGTTATTATTATTTGCATTGTGAAGACAAATGATTGTAGATTGGAAAAAAATGTGAAGCAGAAGGAAATATTTTCATCTGTGGGTTACCCACTTGACTGTACTAAAAGATTGTTGCTAGGGGATGCTCCTTAAGCCTATAAATAGGCAATGATATTCTTTGTTTTCCTCTTTTTACAACTCAGGCTAGAAGACGTAGTCACACAGGGGGCGGAAAAAAGCACCCCCACTAGGGCATGCTTCCTTCACTCTCAATGTATTGCTTTTCCCTTGGACTTCTCCTACGCAAACTTCATACACACAAACACATTCTCTAGTTTAAATGTTTTCTATGTAATTAGAATTTAAATGTTTTCTTTTATTGTCATTGTATATTTTTGTTAATCCATATATTGTCGTTTGTTTTATATATTGCTTTGTGTTATTCATTTATTACTCAGCCTCACATTAGAATCCGCAATGACTGTTACGGGAAAAATATGCCAGGAGACATATGTTTTCTACATAAACACAACTAGCATTTCTACAAAACATTTCAACTATTTTTTAAATTATTTTCCCTCAAGCAAGGTGATAATGCCACTAAGATACAAGGGGTTACTGGGATGGGAAAAGAATGAAACGACTTTAGTGAGGAAGAAAGATAATAAAAGAACAAGATTCAGGAAAATAGATTACTATTGATGTTGCATTTAAATTTTTGAAGGTGGCAGGGAAGCAAGAAATCAGAAGAGAGTTCCACAGGCAAGAAGTTGTTAGAATAGAACTACTGATTACATCTTGCTTTTTCAACAGAAAACACATGATGAAACCTAGTTGCCAATCTAGTAGCATGCTTAAATTCATATGGTCAGGATACCATAAAAAATATTTATAGAAAAGACATAGAAAAGCCTATTCACAGCAGTGAGAAAGTGAAGATGCCAGGTTAGAACCAATAGCATTACAGACCCTGCTTTGGATTTTGTCAAGAATCTAAAGATATATAGTATATAATGTAAATAATTACAATACCTCATCTCGAAAATATAAGCAGATAATGTGTTTTTTCATTAATTTAACTGTTTTTTGGCAAGTATTGTTTTTTGTCAAAAGCTTTATTTATTTTTTTAATCATATATATATATATATATATATATATATATATATATATATATATATATAAAACTCCTCCACAGGTTGAATCAATTTCTTTTTAATCTGTTGAATTTCTTCCTTTTCCAAATATTGAATTTATTTACTTTGAAGTTTTACTCCTCCGCCATAACAATAAATTAGTGACCAACAGCATCTTACCTAATACAAATTGTAGCACTATTTGCTATAATACTTACTCTCTATAATATAATACTCCCTAATACTCTCTATAATATAATACTCCCTAATACTCTCTATAATATAATACTCTCTAATACTCTACATGCAGAAATGTTCAAGTACTTTACAAATTTTCAACTCTGGCCTTTTATATGCATTCATTATGATATTTTTCTTTTCAAGAAGAAGCAGTTAACTTTTATAAAAATAAAAAAAATAAAAAATAAAAAGTGAATGAATAAAAACAAACAAACCATGAAATTTTCTTCCAAATTGCCATAGTTTGAAAGTTGAGAGTGAGATCTGCTAGTCTGGTGATTTTTTGCACAACGTGAGGATTTAGAGGAATGAGGTCGGTTTTCCTGCTTTTTTCGGTCACGAACTGGAAAAAAAAATTTCTTTTTTAAATTAAAAATCAAAACAAATCTGTAATTACAAAAAGTAAAAAATCTATATTGAAGTAGAAAAAAAAATCTATACTGCTTACAAAATTTAAACTGACTCAGGAAAGCACACATATTCAAACATTTAGTAATAATATATTAGATGAAGCACTGTCAGTGAAAATTATATAGCTAAGATTTTAAATTTTGTTAGGCTTTGTGGCCAAATTGGTAAAGCAGCTGCCTTGGATAGGTAAGTTTTCTGATAAAGAGTTATTCAAATACTCGTACTTTATTTCCAGTCTATACGGCTTACTAATGACTGTAGAATTACAATATGACAGATACACTAAAAAGCACAGAAGGTGAAAGAAATACTAGTAAAAGATTAATAACTGATGCTTAAAGCTAAGGAATTCCATCAATATAACTAAAATAAAGAATAACATTCCATATAGTTAGATTTGAGTTTTTGTAATGGGTTGGTCTACATTGCCTTGATTGGTTAGACAGCTGCTCTGAACTTGTATAGTTTCTGAGAGAGAAAGAAAGCACAAACTCAAATCCCACAAGACTTTCTTTTTTTAATTTCTGACGTGTACTCTATACTAAAAATTGTAGAATTATAGTCAGAGTTGGAATAAAAAACAAAAATAAAATCAAATAAATACTAATTGAAAAATTAATACTTCTGTTTGTTCAAAATTAAAACATGATATACTATATATGTTGACATCAAGATCACCACTAAAGGAAAAATATAAATTAAAAAAGTTGCATCTTCAAAGGCCTCTACCTCTCAACAGAGGAACTAGCAAACACCATACACCCAAGTTAAATGAATGATGAATGGTATTGTCAATCACACATGAACTGATAACATTACTAGATTACCAACTATTCTGTTGCCAAATTGTCAAAAAAATTCTCTTTCCTTATGGATTATACACATGAACAAGGCTGTAGAATGAATCGGCCAAAAGAGTGTGGTAACAACACAAAAGGATTTCAAATGTCCAAACAAAAGCTTGGAATGACTCTTCTCAAAATGAAAAACAAAAGTCACTTTCAAATTTTAGCTGGTAAAAACATCTTCAAAGTACCTGTGTCTTCAATATCAGAAAATTGAATAAATCATTAAACTCAGTTATCATCAAATTTGTCATTGCTGTTAATTCTTCAACACATTTTTTGATGCACTGTTTCCAGTGCTTCCCAGTTGATTACCTGATCTTTCAAAATTATCTGACAAAACACTGTGACATGGGGACAACATGGCACTATTTCATCCAGTTGTCAAGGAAGTTCCTTGCAGGTTTTCTGTAGGATAGCTCTGGCCAGCTCATAAGCCTCCCTAGATGATGAGCCTTGTACATAACCCAGCCATTCAAGTCATCATAACTTACAAACCGAATCACATCGTGTCCATCAATCAAATGCTGATGACCAACAATTACCAAAGACCCTACACAGCATTAAAAAAAAAAGGAAAGGATTTAAAATATTTCTTCATTCTTATATGCAAAGTTGAAGTACCTGGTAGGCTATTGTTTGATGGCTCCAATTAGATTTTGAACAATGCTAATGCTTGACCCATCCTCAGATACTGGCAGTATAGGTGCAGCTTTTTTAGTCTTGCTAGGATCATGTTTTCTTGCACAGATGTGACATTGGACATCTTTTTCAGCAGTTGTTATACAAATGCCCCATGACTTGTAATGAATGACTTCTCTGCATGCTATCTTCAATGATTTTTTTAGGCATGCTCAACTCGGGCAGACTCACCCACATTCAGCAGATTATAAAGAAGCATACGACTTGAGTTCTACTATGGACCATTTCTTTTTTTTTTTTATGTTGACTATAAGGAAAACAAAGTTCTCAATCTCTCTTGGGTATGTCCAGTTCCTTTTACCGGTCCAGAAGTAAGTTACGGTAAGTAAGGATAATAATGGTCGACCTCAGGTCAGCTTTGCACAGAGTTGGAATGACCAAATTACTTCATGAGTCAGGCTGCAAATCACGTCCAAATGCTGTTGTCGAAAAGAGGAAGTTTCTGTCCTTTCTGGAAGTGAGGTCATAAAATTGTACAGGTGATCAAAAATACTTTCCAGTTACTTTATCACTAGCATCATCAAAAAAAAAGGATTTATTTTTTTTATTCATTATCGATTTTATTTCATTATCCCAAAGGTTCGAATTCCAGCTGATGATGTTACATTCATTTTCACAGAAATACTCTTGGGAAATATATAAATCCATCTCTTCTCCCCTCCCCCACCTATGGGTTAAAAGCAGGGCAGACTGGGCTCTCTAGCTATTTTTGGCAACTAGTATAGAAGTAGGAAAAACTCTGTGTAGTCATGGCAAAGTATAAGCTATTAAGCCAATAAAAGGATTGCAGAGTTCACAATGACAGTAATTCCGACTGTGATCGATACAATAGATAACAGAATACATTTATTAAATATTCTGTTATACATTTCAACTGATTTGTATAAAGAGAACAGTTTAAGCACATAATGAAGTCTTTATATTTTCATCAATTTTTTATGAGAAATCAAACACAGGAGCTGAAACATTAAAAATATATGCTTAGCAGAAAACAGGTTTACAGTAAGACAAAAAAACAAAAACAAAGTGACATTTCTGCATCATACAAAGGAACAAATTACAAAGCATATAGTTCCATACACATCTATGATTAGTGGAAATTTTAAAACTGCTAAGCAGTCAGTTTACAACCTGTATGAAAAGATTGTAAATGACTAAGTTTGAAAAAATAAAAACTCTGATGACCTTGGGAATCCTGTTCAACACTGATTGTTTTGTAGCTCAGTCAAGAACTGAAAATGTTCTGCTCCATTTCTTTTCTAGAACAGCTGAAGTACAACTGTCTAGTCTCATTGAGAGATTCGAGAAGTAAAATCAGATAGATACAATTACACTTACCTTTTTGGCTTTTAAGCATCGAATCTGGAAGCGAATTATCAATACGTGCTGTAATAAAAAAATAAAAGCATTAATGTTTTCTTTCTGAAAAGAGAAATTTTTCAAATTTTAAATAATTATACAAAATAGCCCGATTCTATCACTTATGCTTACCTTAATTCCTGATCATTGACAATCCCTTTTTTTATTTTCAATGTGTTTCTATCATAAAAATCATTAGCTATGCACTTATATAATCTAATTCTTCTAGTAATGCTTCCCTTCATACCTGACCACTGATAATCCCTTTCTTCCTGATTTTCAATTATGCATTTTAATAAACAATGCATTTACATTACACACACAAGGTGCAATTGATAAACTGTCATCTAAATTACGCGAAAATGAAATAACACTGACATCTCATTTTTACAGATATATTTACCAAAATTACACAAAAATATCTTGAAATACTAAAGAGTAAATTTATTCAGTAAAAAAAAAAAAAAAAAATATCGACATTAGCTTACACTATGGCTTCCAGTTGACTTCAGATCCTCCTACAACTCTTTTGGGCGGCCTCCTTGTTTAAGTGGGTGACTGCTGCCATAATCCTTGCCTTCAGTTCATCTTTGGTGTTACAAGGAGATTCGTTGGTTTCACACTCAACTGCACCCCACATATAATTGTTACACTGAGATCTCTGGAGGTTGATCAAACAAAAAGAGACAGAAAGAAAGAAGGAAGAGGAGAGAGTCTACTAACTGGATGGTAACTGTTGAAATTGCAGGAAGATGGATTGAAAAGTTGAGAAGAAAATTAAAAACCAAAATGAGACCTAACTGCCAATCTAGGTATTATGCTTAAATTCATGAAGAAAGAAAGCCCATTAGAAAAATTGCCATGAAAATATTTATAGAAAAGGTACAGGGCAGCTACATTATGGCAGTGGGAAAGTGCTTGAAGCTAAGATGTCCAGTCAGAACTGATAACATTGGAGACCCTTCTTTGGATTTTGCCTAGAATTTAGAGAAATATTGCCAGCGTACCAGACACTGTATGGCAAGAATCCTTCCTTGGATTTTTTCAAGAATCTCTAGATAATGGAAGAAAGACCAGGTTATATGTAGCAATAATATTCAATAGAAGGAGGAATAGTAGACTTATAAAGGAGCAAGATAGATTCTAGTGAGAAAAATTCTCAAGCACAACACAGTGAACCAACTTTCCTAGCAGCAGACTTGTCAAATGACTTGATATACTCCAATTCATATCAGTGGAAAATATTAGACTGAGAAGGTGCAATGAGTTACTCTTCTGGAGGTTAGCAACAGCTATAATGATGGAAGGCAAAAAGGGATTTTTATATCAGTTTAGTTTTGGAGGCATTAAAATCAACAAGCCATTTCTTGCCCTAGTTAATAATCACTTGGCAGTCATTTTCAATATCAGCTGTCAATATGACTTTATCAAACCTATCAGATTTGCCAGGAGTAAATAGTTGGGCCAGAGTCAAGAACTGATGACATCGGGAAGGTCATTGATGAAAAATAGGAACAAAGTGGATCCCTGGTTAGAGTCATATATAGAAAGATCTAGAAGAATAGCCATTCAAAACAACCTTCATTTTATTATTTGATAAGAAAGATTGTATTAAATCAGAAATTATGCTAAATTCTCAGTAGCCTCAGTTGAAGCTGGTGTTGAAAAATTCTGTCTGTCCAAGAAGAATGACCTACAGTAATGAAACATATGTTAAGCCATCTAATCCCCTTGCAGTCAAACACTTGATAAAGTTTCTCAGAAAGAATATTTGGCTACTTAAAAGAAGAATGACTTCAAGCCATTAAACATGCTATTTTATACATTCTCCCTGCAGTTCAACACACTTGACATATCATTTCTCGAGCTTAAAAAAAAAATTGAATTTTTATCCTCTGAAATACTGATTTTGGGACATAGGTCAGGCCTTATAAATCTCCCAAAGTTAATGTCATGCACTCCCCCTTCCTTCTCTCACAATTATGTTATCCAGAAGTAAATGTGTTAAAAATAGAATTGTCAATGACGAATTAGTCTATAATGCGCTAAAAGCAGGTAACTCCATTGATTACTCCAAAGGGAATCAGGCAAAATTGTTAATGCTGACCACAAGCTTCAAAAGCAGTGTAACGCTTACCAGTAAATGTCAGGACTTGATAGGCAAGTTGTACTAAAGAATCAATATTGCATCACAATTTGTCATTCCTTGTTCAGGGTAAGCATTCAGTTGGAGAGTAACCAATTGCTATTCTTTTCTTGCATCGGTACACTGGCAGGCAGATCATGAGGTATTCAACCAGAGATCTACGCATCCATGTTGGAGAGTAGTATTAAAAAAATAACAAAATTCTGTTACTAAATTTTAGCCAAGATCTGTCCAGCTGATTTATCTCCATTGTCATTATTCTAGAAGTGAGTGGAGGTGAAAGGTGGGTTTTAGCTACTCAACCCTCTGCTTGTGCTTCCGTCATTGACAACTGTGCATTTACTAATGACGTCTTTCTTAATTTCTAATAGGATGCAATTTATGAATGGGGAAAAAAGTTTCAAACTTGATTTATGTAAACAAAGTACAGAGAACTCTTTATGAAATCAAGGATTCATTTGACTTCTATATTTATACTATGAAAAAGATCCCACTTCTAATATTAAGGGGGAAAAAAAGAAAGAAGTTAAATGTGATATGTTTTAGTTGTTACTGTTGTCAAAAGTTCTTAAATAATGTGTTTTTTGTTACTTGGTATAATTCGTTGTAATTCTATAGTTCCAGTTCCTGAGGGTCGAAGAAGTATGGTCCTTGGGCTTCATTCACTCAAAAATCACTTTTAACCATTAGTCTGAGAAAGCAGTTGTATTCAGCTGACAGTTTAGATAATTCTGAACGGGTTTGGGGATGAACAGCCGATTACATATCTGGGCAATATCTATAATCGTTTAGAGGGCTCTCTTGTCATCTGCTGAGCAACTAGCATACTAAACAGTGATCCAATATGCAAGGACATACTCAATAGAGCAACAATTGGTCATTATTACTTTTCTTTTGAGAATTCTCAGTAAACAGAGTTGTTGATCGACTATCGCGATGGTATTGCTAGAAGCAGCAACAGTGACTATTTACTTAGAATTCTAAGAAAAACATAATTTACAAAAGAAGTTGCTGATGACTGTCTAAATATTAAAAGTGTACAGGCAAATTTTGTCACTTTTAAGTATGCCAGCTGCTCGGCAACGGACAAGAGAGCCCTCCCCAACAAAGGGTCATTAGTTTAATAAATCTTGTTGGTGTTGATTGTGGCGGTGTAATAGTTGGTTGGTGTTGGTGGTGCAATATTCGATGTTTGCATAATAGTTTTTGCTGTTGTTAATGGTGATGTTATAGTCATTGTTTGTTGTAGTATTAGAGTTGTTTTTTGTGATGGTTGCATAATATTTATTGATTGTGCTATTGCTGTTCTTGATGGTAGTCGTGGTGTACAAGATGTTGATTAATTGATTTGTTTTTGACATCTTATCAATTTTTTGCCAGTTATTTAAAATCAGAAAATTTTGACTGAATCTTTTGGAGATAATGATTTACTGATACAAGTCCTTCTGATTAACCTATAGCTGGGGGGAGAAGAGGTGGATTCATACCTTTTCCAAGGGTATTTGCACATAAGTGAATATAACACAACTGAAATTGGAACTCAGCCCTCTGATTTCCAATTCCAAGCAATTATCCATTACACCACCTGCATATCCAAGCTTACAGCACCTGATAAACCCAAGCGGCCAATGGCTTAAGGAAGGTCTAATGAATGCTAATCTAAAAAAAAACTATTCCCCACCCAAATCCTTCCTATCTATTTTTTTTAAAATGCAGAACAGCTAATATGAATAGTACCAATTCTTATAATCTTTTACTGTATCCGCGTCCTGGGTACGACGTTAAACTGCATCCAACAGCAAGGCCTCTGATCAAGAGGTTTTGAGGAAGCGTGGAACCACCTCTTAATTGCTGGTGTTCCCAGGTCCACCCAGACCCGCGGTGGTAGCACCTGTTGGGGTCCCGGCTATGGGCAAATAGTGAACTTCCATGTTTGTACCATGTCCTGGGTATGACGACAAACTACATCCGCGTCCTGGGTATGATGACAAACTACATCCGCGTCCTGGGTATGACGACAAACTACATCCGCGTCCTGGATATGACAACAAACTACATCCGCGTCCTGGATATGACAACAAACTACATCCGCGTCCTGGGTATGACGACAAACTACATCCGCGTCCGGGGTATGACGACAAACTACATCCGCGTCCTGGGTATGACGACAAACTACATCCGCGTCCGGGGTATGACGACAAACTACATCCGCGTCCGGGGTATGACGACAAACTACATCCGCGTCCTGGGTATGACGACAAACTACATCCGTGTCCTGGGTATGACGACAAACTACATCCGCATATTTGAACTTTATTTGAGTAGCTAAGCAATTAAATTAAATTTTATCAACAAAATAATTGCTTTTTTATAAAGATCACAAAAGACCAGAATGAAAATGAAAAAATATTATTACCAGCTCTACGTTTTTGAAAAATATTATTACCAGCTATACGTTTATGAAAAAAACATTTTTACCAGCTCTACATTTTTGAAAAAACATTATTACCAGCTCTACGTTTTTGAAAAAAAAAAAAAATATTATTACCAGCTCTACGTTTTTGAAAAATATTATTACCAGCTCTACGGTTTTGAAAAAATATTATTACCAGCTCTACGTTTGTGGAAAAATATTATTACCAGCTCTACGTTTTTGAAAAAATATTATTACCAGCTCTACGTTTTTGGAAAAGTGTTATTACCAGCTATACGTTTTTGAAAAACCAGAATGAAAATGAAAAAATATTATTACCAGCTCTACACATTTGAAAAATATTATTGCCAGCTCTACGTTTTTGAAAAATATTATTGCCAGCCCTACGTTTTTGAAAAATATTATTACCAGCTCTACGTTTTTGGAAAAATATTATTACCAGTTCTACGTTTTTGAAAAATATTATTACTAGCTCTACGTTTTTGAAAAATATTATTACCAGCTCTACGATTTTGGAAAAGTGTTATTACCAGCTATACGTTTTTGAAAAACCAGAATGAAAATGAAAAAATATTATTACCAGCTCTATGTTTTTGAAAAGTATTATTACCAGCTCTACGTTTTTGAAAAATATTATTACCAGCTATACGTTTTTGAAAAATATTATTACCAGCTATACGTTTTTGAAAAAAACATTACCAGCTCTACGTTTTTGTAAAAAACATTATTACCAGCTCTACGTTTTTGGAAAAATATTATTACCAGCTCTACGTTTTTGAAAAAATATTACTACCAGCTCTACGTTTTTGAAAAAATATTATTACCAGCTCTACGTTTTTGAAAAAATATTATTACCAGCTATACGTTTTTGAAAAATAATATTACCAACTATACTTTTTGGAAAAAAACTTTTTCAGCATTGAATGGCCCAACGAAGGTCGATATGCTGGTTAAATAATCAATCAATCAATCAATTTACTGTATCCATAATTCACATCATTTAACCTTCCCATAACAAAAGTGGTGTCCATTTTCAGTATCTCTAATGGTAAACCTTTTATAATTTGCCCCTAAGTGATTTAATACTACATTTCATAGTATTAAAATGTCACCAAAACTATCTCTTTTGCAACTTGTGTGTGTGTGTGTGAGAGAGAGAAAGAGAGGAACCCATCTCAATGTTTTCGGTTGTTTAATGCATAGCCAATGTTGCTTGCTTATTGTAAACAAGTGCTCTTGGATGCATCCACTAAAAACGATGGATGATTCTAGTACATGTATACAGTTTAATCTATTCAGATAGATACTCATTCAAATTGACATATTTTTCATTCTGTGATTAGCAAAAAAAAACAAAAAAAAAAAAAAAAAAAAAAACACAGAATCCAAGCAAGACATATATAAAAAGACTCAAATGGATTATAGAAAAACCAGTGCTGACAATCCTGTTAAAACTGATAGGATTCATTTTATGAAGCTTTGAAAATCTTCTAAGCCTCAGTTATGAGTAAAAAGTAAATTACAGTTGCAGATTACATCTACAGCACCACTACCCCAAATCCTCACAATATGAGCAAAGAAAAATATGATTTTTTTTTTTATTTGATATTTCATACAATTATAGATAATATTGGTCACTTGCGTGCAGATGTCTCAAATTCAACAAAATTATCTTCTTTAAATGCAATGATCTACAAAATTTGCTTCTTTATGAAATGAGGGAACTATTGGATTTAAGGAACATACTCTCCCTACAATTAGTTCTTTAAATTGAGGCTTTACTGTATAGCATAGTCATTGAAATACATGATTTTGGGAAGTGTGTTGGACTAAAAGATTTTCAAAACCTCCTTGTCAACTATGATGCCGACAACCAGAAATTTCAGTACAATATAAAAGAGAACATAAATAAACATTTGTCTTATTTTTGTTGCCTTTTATCGCAACTTTTACACATCAATTACATTGTAAGAATATTCAACTATCTTACATGAAGCAATGTCAATTATTGTCAACTAGGATCGTAAGTTGTACTTATTAAGTACAACAGCGGGTTACACTAAATAGCAAGAAAACAAATCCATTTGATAAAAATTACGAAAGCTTTTCAAATAAAGCACTTACCTTTGGCATTTTGAAGCTTATTGTAGTGGTGATTTAAGTTCGTCTTGACAATATACTGCGTCATTAGTTTACTGGATGTGGGAGAAAGCACTGCAGAAAGAAAGACGGACTCATTAAGTTGGCTAATAAAAAAAAAATCATCAATCAAATAAAATCAATTCTAAACATGTGTGAACTAGTTTTACAAAAAAATAAAAGCAACCATTTGTTCTACACTTCCATGCAAAAGAAAATAGGCTAAAACAGTCATTTTTCAAAACATTTTTCTGGTAAATTAAGCTTATATTCAATTACTATTTATAGCTTTTTATGCTACTTTAGAGTATAACAAAAGGGTGGTAACCCTGGTTTAACTTTGCACAAGAATGCCTATTGATGATTTGAATTAAGATTAAACAGTGAAAAAACTCTGGGAAAACTAAATGTTGAGGAGAATAAGGAAAAAAACAGATTAAAATAAAACTAAATCTTCCCAACTCCACCTAGCCACCACTGGAAAAAAATATGACCAAGATCAAGGTCTTCTGAAAATTTCTCAACTTCCAAAGAAGCATTCTCAGGTTGTTTACATTGAATGCTAGCCCTCAAAAATGCTCACTTCATTACCAAAATTCAGGTTTAAGATTCAACCTGACTGCATTCAAAAAACGAAAAAAGAAGAAAAGAAAAAAAGTTATGCATTATTGCACAAAGAAAGTCCCATTGAATAAGTTGATGGATTAACAAAAATATGACAAATCTATGTCAGGTTTGAACAAATTTCCTTATATAAACATGATAAATAAATAAGAAGCTGGAGAGAAAAGTCCATATTCCACAGCCCAGACTCATCATGTTGTTCCTGCTTCAATCACAACAAAACCACTGCTACAGACACAACCCCTTCTAGGCAAAAAACACAGCGTGAGAATCAAAGTGCCTTAGAATTCTACAAATTGTCACTAGGAAAATTCCCTGCCAAATAGAGCTACATAAAAATCTTTTAAAATTCTTTTGTTCATTAGACCTGTTGTTAGTTATTAACAGAGTTTGTTGGCTAGTTCTGAGGAGTTGGTTTTCAACAGTGATAAAGTAGTTAACACAGCTCAATAATTCTCATCAGGTATACAATGACAACACCTATCACAAGGTAATATCACCATCAGTTGACAATGTCAGGAATATTATTCTTTTGGCAGCACTGGGACACTGACCAGTTCTTAAGGGCGTCATTTTTGTATTATAACAAGTAGATGCTTCCAAAGTAAACTCATTCTGTAGTGATAACTCTTAAAAGGGCCTGATATCCAAGGTTGCAGTGAATGCATTAAAAATGATATCATCTCTGGTTTTGTAGGTGTTGGGAAATTAGCACTGTTCTACTTAATCAAAACCGCAGTTATCTTCAGTCTGACAACTGAAGTGGCTCTGCAGAAATCTGGCATCCAGGTCAAAAATCATTTTCAGAGAGAAAGAAATTCAATGTTATTCCCACATGAGAAAAAGTGAAGTACACAAGTAACAAAATCAATAAGATTAAAAATATACATCCAAATACAAGAGATAATCAATAATTCCTTAGCTTGACATAAAGATGAATTTTGACCTGAATTTTTTTTTTTTATCTATATGATTGATATTCATTACTGAATTAAGTGCACTAAAAAAGAATGAGATTATGTTGAAAAAATAAATGCATCCTTTTCATCATTTGACTAGACTGTGATGTATCTACATAACATATGGAATAAAACAAATAGATTATGAAAACATTATATGACTGATATTAATGCAAAAATCAACAAACATAATTGAAAACTCAGACAGTTTTGAATAGATCACATTCTAAAAACCTGAAAAGATACTTTCAATACCATTATTATTATTATTATTATTTTATGAAGAATATATATCCTGAACATATCCAGTCATTTTGAATATCTCAAGAATCAGTTGCACAGCCTTGATATAATTTGGTAACGAATCAGAGTGGACCATACTGCATATAGAGACACTCTCCCTGGGGGGTTTCTCAGTCAAAAGTGGGGAAGTATTAAATGAGCTTCTGTACTGTGTAACTATCACATTCACAAAGACTGAGCAAGTAGATTCTTGGTGTCACCAGCAGGAATTTTTGGCAAAATATCACATCACCCAGGTCTTTCATCCATGGACAAGATTAAGGATGTAACAAGGCAGCTAATGGTTATCCTGAACGAGGATCCCAAATAGAGTACTTTGAAGAGGATAAAGGCATAACTGCCCTAGGTTAGGCTAAATTTACATTAATTTTATATGGCAAGATACTTTTTGAACCAACCATGTACATAGATATCTTATTAATATGCTAAGAAAATGGCCATATGGTTTGCTGACTTTTGTTGGCAGTTTCATATTCAAGTTCTTTTTGGGGGGTTTTAATAAATTCACCCCCAAGCACAGCAATAATGCCACAAAGATGCAAGGGGGTACTGGGAGTGAAAGAGGATGAAAAAGACTAAAGGAACCAGAAACTCAATCCTGAACGGGAAACAAAGGATAAACCTCTACTCATGTTCAAAAGATTGGGGAGGAGTGTGAACTTGATGATAGGCAAACCTATCTACTCCTATTGAAGAAAAAGTTTTTAAAATAAAAAGTAAATAAAATTTCAGAGTTCAAGCAGAGATGTTGGAAATATAGAGTTGAAATTGATATTAGAAGGACCTAGAAACCCAATCCTAAACAGGAACAGTAGGATGCAGAAGGGGGGCTGGCAGATCGTCTTACTGCCCCAGGAATCCATATCAGGATGACAGCTAATCAAAGAGTGAAATAAAAATTTAGTTTTTGAAATTTGAAATTGTTAGCTTTTTTGTACAAGTGCCCTACAGGCACCAAGCTGGTGTGAATGCAGATCTGTACTTTGATAAGAGAGATCAGTGTAGGTCTCTCTACTCAAGTTTTAGGGGCATACAATCAAGGAGCTAGCCCCAGGTATCACCAAACCTCTGCACATCACTGAACAGGAAACAAGTGATAACCCTCTACTCCTCTTCAAA
>OZ038512.1:30520359-30567859 GCA_964036315.1 Acanthosepion esculentum
GTGTCCTATAGCCTTGGGTGGTGAATCGTCTAGGAAAAAGACAACTCTAGATTCAAAATCTGTGGAGGGACATTTGGGAACCTTGTGGCATACTGTGCACTAGATTTCTGTATTCAGCTCCTTCCAAAAAGTGTGGTTGGTTCTGCACAAGCCTTCACCACTATAAACAAATTATGTGCAGGTAGTCTGGCTGTTGGTTCTAAGAACCGAGATGCTTGACCTTCACACATCATTTTAGACATGAGTCCTATATATATATATATATATATATATATAGTCAAACCTACTGAGCCAGACACACCTACCAAGGTTTCACTTAGGCAGATCGTCAGGGTCGGCTGGCTAAAGAGGCAACAGAAAACGGCGTATATATAGAGACGACCACCAAGACAACACCATGTGACCAAGGAAGAGAAAGAGAAAAAAAAAAAAAAAAATCCAAAACCGAGATTCTTAACAAATGTAGACACAGAAATGCTTGGTTACTGAAATAAGCTTCTCTCTCCCGATTGTAGCGTTATCATTATTGTTTAACTATCCCCTCTCCTTTTAGTTAGTTGAATAAATCTATACCCACCCCCCCATTGTCGCTTTTCTTTTTTTTTTTCTCTTCCTTGGTCATGTGGTGTTGTCTTGGTGGTCGTCTCTATATATACGCCGTTTTCTGTTGCCTCTTTAGCCAGCCGACCCTGATGATCTGCCTAAGTGAAACCTTGGTAGGTGTGTCTGGCTCAGTAGGTTTGACTAGGTTTGCTCTACGCTTGTATTGAGCTCTTTAGTTAGTTGTTTACTCGTATTGGGGTTTTTTCTTTGGGCCTTGAACCTGTATCTGTGCGATTATTTTCGACAGACTTTCATGTTCCTGGCTCTTTCTTTTTTTAAAACCTTTTTTTCCTTCGTGATTGATTTGGCTATTGTTAAATCAAGAGTTCGAAGGTTTTTCGACACGAGTATAGTTACCTATATTTATATATATATATATATATATATAGTCTGTCTGTGGATGACAATATATATATATGCACCTGAAAAATATTATTTCGGTTGAGCTCTCAGGAGGAAAAAAAGTGAATTTGTAAACAGTGACTATTACTGCTGCAAGACCCTTCATTCAAACAAATCAAGTTCTCCTAGTCACAGGTGTGTTTATCTAGAAATAAATACATCTAAATTCACCTTCATCCCTGCCATGCACCAATGGCTTAGGGGTAGAGTTTCTGACTGATACCAAATCAGTCGGGTTTCAATCCCGGCTTGAGGCAATCAGATGTCTAGTCACACTGATGAGCTGTGAAACAGTCTGTCTGGAGATGACTATATATATATATATATACACAAATTATATATATAAGTAGTAATAATAATAATAATGCTTCCTGATACAGTGGATGCATTTAACAAATTTGCTACCTAACTGGCATGTTTGGGTTGGTAGGGGGTTGATTGACAGATCTTTAAAGCGAGAAGTTTGTTTTGGGGTTTCTAACTTGTAAGAAAAGAAGACTAAAAGAAAAGAAGACTAAAAAAAAAGAAGTTGTTTGTAACTTGATTGTAAATATTTCTTCCTTTCCTTATCTGCTTCATTTTCTAAGTAGGCAAATTTTTGTAAAGTGTGTCTGGGCCTGCCCCACACACCTAGAGATCATTTTATATTTCTCACCAATGTCAGAGATCAATGTTCAGTCACAGAATATAGAATGCTGATTTTCTAATCAGGCAAGTTCAATCACTTGAAACACTGACTTAACCAATCTGGTTTCCATTTTCCGCTATTTAACTTTCTACCATACAAAGCTCAAGAATTATCTTTCCAAGAGGAAACCTATCACTTTTTTGCGCTTCTAAATAAAGCACAAGCTCAAAACTTTTCAATGTATTAAGTTGATTCAACCATTCCTTAATGAGGACAAATGAAAGAGGATTAGCAAAAAGGAAAAATATAGGAGAGGAATTACCGGCTTAAAACAGCTCCTTGATGCATTTTTTTTTTATACAAGCTATACAGCAGTTAATCTCAGCAGAAAAAGATCTCAACTCTCAACTGAAAATTAAACAATCTGAGAGTTAAGAAAGCTTTGTGTGAACAGTAAAATCTGGTTCACATAACACATTAAGAAAAAAATTTAAAATCTTCATTATAACAAATGCAAGTTTACTTATACATACATGTGCTCTGTAGCGGGTTTTTCATGCCAGTCATCTTGTAATTTCAGATGCCAATCTGTAAGAAAATAATTTGCTTTATTTTTATAAGGCAGAATAAAAAAAGAGACATGGAAATATTTATGTTTAAAGTTCAGTTAAGATTATTTACATTTGGACTAATGTCCTCATCTTCATCATTATCACAAGGTTTCTGCCATTGTACTCTCCAGAATTCTTCAGGTGTCTGTCAATCCAAGTAGGCTTCATAGAATTATAAACTGAGCTATTTATTTAATCTATGGGGGTAGATCATTCTTATTCCACTGCCCATGTCTTGGGAGATCACATCTTGTTTGTTTTTTTGTTTGTTTTTTTCCACTACTGCCCAATTATTGCTTGCTCTGTTTCCATTGAGACAAAGTCTACTTGACCCAATGACTGAACTCCTAATTACCATGCAACTAAATTTACAAGCTGAAAGAAACAAAAAAGATGAAATATCCCTAGACAGCAAAATGCTAACAATCTACCCCATAGATTGAAGAATTTTTTTTCTACTTACTTCCTTCAGGAAACAAGGATTCTCTCTATTAGACACCTTTCTACCTTTTTTTTTTTTTTTAAAACACTTTTTCACTTCCTCCTCTAAGGAAAGATCAGCATAATAATTCTCTTGATTTTTTCCCTTTCGAAACCATTCAGTCATCAATTGTTTGCATTCAAACTACTTGGAAATCTGTTTCTTCAACCCTCTAGGAACCATATGCCTTTATTTCAACATTCTCACTTGAGAGGACAATAAAAGAATAGGATTCGAGGAGATGGAAGATAACAGTTGATGTTGCATTTAGATTCTTGAAGATCATAGTTGACATGAAAGCAAGAAGTGTGAGAGAAAAATAGAACTCACGGTTACGCCTAGCAATTTCAACAGTAAAAATGATGAGACCTAGCTACAAGTCTTGTACTATGATTAATTTCATACCGAAAAGGAAAACTCAGCAGAATAATTACCATGAAAATATTTATAGAAAAGGCACAGGGAAGCCATGGTACAGTGGTGGGAAAGCAATATTCAATGCACGGATGAATGGTAAACTTATAAAGGTGCAAGATAAATTCAAGTGAGAAAATTGTCTAACACAACATGATGAACCAACTTTCCTAACAGCAGACCTAGCAAATGACCCAGTGTTTTTTAACAAACTAAAATTTTTTGCAACACACTAACACATGTTGAAATCCTCACAGTATTTGGTATTGTTGAAATTATCACTAACATCTTTTAGTGAGATTTACAAACTCTACATTTCATTCAATTTCGCAAACCAATCAATGAAATGGAAAAATACTTTGACAAAAACACTACTTTGCGATTTAATAACTTCTTTAATTCTATAGGACTTGTAAACAAAATTTTTAAGAAATTTTTTTTTTCTTTTTACAGCAAAGAATAAATTCTTAGGATTTCTTACTCTTGAGCATGCAACATACAACTGGCCATACATAAATATTTCTTTCTGGAGCCAAATTCCAACTTTTTGAAGTGTTTAGCCTTGTGATTTGTTTATAGTTTTCACAAACATAGGACAAACTGGAAACTTGTATATAAAAAAAAATATTGCATTTTCATTAATTAAGTCTTATTATTTTAAATATTAAATTATTTTAAAATAGTGGGAGTATTTTGTATGTTAAGTAATAAAAATTTATACTAAGCTATGCACCATAGTAAAACCAACTGTACTTTGTACCCCCTTACCTGTTTGCACTTCTCCCCAAAATTTGGTTTTGATCGGTCAATGTACAGCTATTTAGAGGGTGTGACGACAGACTAACAGAAGTCACAGAATTTTTTGCATATAAATTTTATTACATATAGATGCCATGCCTTGAAAATATACTTACATAATTGATATTTGTATATTTTTTTATTTAACTTTTATTAATTTACATAAATTTTTGTTTATTTTTTAATTAAAAATGTATATATATATACATTTGTTCTTTAATTAAAAGGAATCAGTTTTGTACAACATGCAAAAAAAAAAAAAATCTCACCTGACAAAAAAATTGCTTGTTTAAAATGTGTGTGTGTGTGTATACATCTCCATGTTCTTTAATGACAAAAAGTCTTTATGGGGAAAAAAAATCTATTTCACCAAACAATTATTACTGCTTGCTTAAAATATCTTCTTAAAATAAAACATATAAAAATGTATATATTCAATCTTTATTTCTTAATGCAAAAAAGTCTGTTTTCCTATACATGTGTCAATGATGTAAGCACTGCTTCAAACATGACATTTACAAACAAATAGCTAAGTTTCAATAACTGCAAAAAGACAGTTGTTTTTGTTTAGCAGCATATCAAAGTCTCTGGTAGAGTGGCAAGTCTTCCATGATATGGAAAATGAAAAAAAAAACAAAAAAAAAAACACAGAAATAAAGTAGAAAATGGAAAACAGGATTTTTGCTATTAAAAAATAAAATAAAATGAAAAAAAAAAAAGAGCTAAGGAAAGAAAAAATTTTATCATAAAAATCAGAACCTTTTTTATTTCTAAATTTACTGTTACTATCAACATAAATGTCGTTTGTAGTAGGCCTGCCATATCCACTGTCATTGCTTCAAAACTTTGTATATTCCGATAGTAAAATGTAAAATTACTGTGCTGGAACTCAGAATCATTTTTGCATAAATTTGCAATACACATCAAAATCAGTCACTTATGTGCAAGCACTACAACCTACATTGCTGCAACATGTCATTCTATAAATAATTTGGGGTATTTTCCACTGATCCCAGTACTGCACAAGCGCCATAACAGAATTCATTATATCAACCTGGCTAAACCAGTCACTGCAGGGCAAATACCAACGTATGATATTAGCATATGAATAACATGGCACACGCTGTCAAGAGTAATAAAAAAAAAAGTTGTTATTTGTTTAGTAAATAAATTAGATTTTTAAATGCCAGTTTCATTATCGTTCATGATGAGTAAACAAAAAGCTAGCAAACTTGGCGATAAATTATTTTGCAGTTTTTGTCAACACACCATAGATTGGACTCTGAGGGACACGCTTGTGGATTATCAGAAATCAAAAATAAATAAAAATAAAATATGCTTATATAAGTAGGCGATATATTTGTATATTTTACTGTTTACACAAGTGTGTTTTTCATGTGTTTTTATGATTTTGAAACAAAAACTGAAAATTGAAATTTGCCATCACAAAGAATACAGAAAATTTGCCACTCTTCTCTATGGGTTATTTAATGCCAAAATCTAAATATTTTGTACACGATTTTATGCCCTCAACTACAGATATTTTGTACAGAATTTTATACTTTCAGGGTAAACATATGTTTTATAGATATATGGTTTACAGAGGATCTATTTTAGGTGTTATATATTTTGGTATAAACCTATTTCTTTAATGTAGGACATTATGTTAACAGTTTCAGTATTTTCAAATAGTTTGGTTTGTTTTCATTGTAGCATCTATGTCTTACAGTTAAAATGTGTTTCACCATCATACTCTGACATGACAGTTGCCAGTGTCGATATCCTGGGGGAGAAGATGAATTCATACATTTCATAAGGATATTTGTGTCAAAGTTAATATAACAAAACCAACTGGAATTTGAACTCAGCGTGGGAGTATGTGGAGAAGACCCTAGAAATAAACAGGTTAAGATTGCAGTGATCAGGGAAGCGTCATCTTGGGAGTTGTTTCCACAAAGTAGCAGTTCATGAGGAGAAGCTGCTCAAGTGGAACTTACATCTAACCAATGGAATACAAAGGGAATGAGGGGGAATCACTACAGTATTCATGGCAGTTGGTGTCTATCACAGAAATAAACTTTGTTAGCAACTAAGGCAAAAGAACCGAGTTGGTGCACAAGTGTTTAGTAAGTCAGAGTAGTAACTGAAAGAGAGATTAACTTCTTTTTTTTGTTTCCCCGTTTATTTCACTAGAAAGGATTTAAAATAACTAAATGGCAACAGGTGGCTCCCTATATGCTGATAAAAGCAACAAAAGCCTGAGGTGAAACAATCTAAAACTACTAAGTTTATAGGCTTTCCTACCGCCTGGTCTACACTCCTCCCCACTCTATTGGACACGATCAGAGGCTCAAACCTTGTTTCGTGTTTAGGAAGGGGTTCTCGGATCTCTCTCTCTCTCTCTTTGGCCTCTGTACTGGTGCCGCTGTGTTTCTCCCGTGATGCGTGCAGTCTGTGGCATTGCCTGTTTATTCTGAGGGTACACGGTTGACAGTTCCCTGGTTGCTGTTTCCGACTGGTAGTTAGGAGCCCTAACTCTTGCGTAGCGTCTTGAGCGGCCGCTCTGATCAACAGTTGCATAATATCGGGGTGTCTGTAGTGCCATGTCGCGCATGGATAGGTGTCCCTGCAGTCATCTCCGGTGGGCAACCCTGAGGCCACATTATGATTCAGGCTGTGCCAAACCCCCTCTCTGCCCGTGTCATGGGTGATAACTGTCGGCTTCCTTTAACTCAGGCCTTCTCTTTTTCCAACACCAATTACCCACTGTCTTTCTCTTTCTCCACATCCTCTCCTTTACCACTCCTATCTGCTCTTCCTCCAACCCTTCTATAACCCCTTGCGTGATAGTGGCCTCCAGCCTTGCTTGGGGTGATACGCTTAAGAAAAAAAAAAAAAATATTTATCAACATATAGAATATTTACATATTAAGAGAAATAAATAAACTTATAGACAACCGTTTTTATAATAATCACTGAACATATTCTAGAAGAAAAAAAAAAAAAAAAATATATATATATATATATATATATATATATATATGTATGTATGTCATCTACAGACGGACTGTTTCACTGTATCACAGTTCATCAATGTGACTGAACATGCAGTTGCTTCAAGCCAGGCTCAAAACCCAACCAATTTGACATCACCCCTAGGCCATCAGCACACGCTACAGAGAAAGGGAATTTTTTATGCATTATATACAAGATATAAGCATTACCAGAGCGCTCATTTCATAGCAAAGAGCTTAGCATTAATCAGCAGCAGCAGCCGACAAATTCTCTTTCTTCCAAAGTGCTCAACCCACGAAAGGATGCAAAATATTTTTTATTTAATGTCTGAAAGGTTTCAACAGGTTATCTTCCTTGCACTGGAGACGCCAAGTGACAGTGTCTTTGTTGCAACAATAGCAAATTTTTTTTTTTTTTAATATGTTTACAAACCCAGGAGGTGAAAAGAACAACTCTGTAAAAGAGTATAGTGGAACAATAAAAACCGAACAAAATACATTTAGAAAGAGACTCACATGTGAAGACTTAGTAATAGTAAGGGGTTGAGGTTAATGTCATCCAGTCACCCCAGGGATGAAAGAACGTTAGTTTGGAATGACTGATTCAGTATTTTGAGACGATGAAAAGACAATGCAAAATTTTAAATTAAAATTCTATTACTTTTATTCAGAAAGCAATCAATTCCTTTAAAAAAAATTACTTTTCATCAGAAGTGGTAGGTTTTAATAAATAGAGTATATGTACACACACAACCAATAAATAAAAATAAACAAAACTTAAGCGTTTCTTTTTACTGTCAAATGAAAATTAAAAGTTTAAACGACTTAAATTTAGATATTTGTATTATTTTTCTCTGAATGGAAAAATCATTAGTATCTGATTAGAAGAATTCATTTTGATTCAATAAACAAAGCAAGAAAATTTTATTTTTTCTGTCACTTTTTGGCTAAAAATCATTGTATGAACCATCAACAAACAACATTTATGAGCTGTTTTCTGTTTATCATAAACTAAATTAAAAATACAAAGTAGGATTTAAAAAATGAGAAATAAATATGGAAAATTTAGTCAAGTAATTTTAAATAAACATTTTCAGATAAAGATTTTAAAATGTTTTTTTTTTTTGTCTGTGAATAGTTTGAATGTGTTAATATTCCTTATTTAGAAAATGAATGCCAAGAGCACAATTCTTAAATTAAAGAGGAGGTTACTCTGCATGAAAAGGAATAGGAACATCTCCAGGTAAAATTATTCAAGGTGATTTAATTGAAATGTTCAAATGAAAATGGAATTGTGATTTTTATCAGAATTGCAATAAAATTTAACTAATTTGTTTTATTCTTTTTTAAAAATTTAATATTTTGGTAGTTTTTTTTTTTTTTTTAATTAATTCCTTAAATATTTTAATGGTGGTTTTATTATCCTACCAATGATAAAAAAAATTTAAATTTTCGATTTAGGTAGGGTTTAAAATTTTTGGCGAGTGATTAAAGCTGTTTTTCAGGATGGTCCTAGAATGAGGATGAAAAAAAAAACCAAGCTTGTAGTACTAACCCCACTCTAAGTCTCCCATCTACCAAATCAACTTATTTATTTATTTTTGTCTTATCATAAATATAAATTCAGATGATCAACCAGCTCCTGCAGATCTCGATCACAGCCCTCCTGCTCAGCAAGATGACCTTGTGAAAGCAATGACCAAATGCTAGAGTAGTAGCTGTAGGACAACAATTTAAAAATTGAATGGATTAAAATAAATATTGATTTTCCAAACATTTTAATGGTATTTTTATAATGCTACCAAATATTTTTTTAAAAATATAATTTTAGGATGGTTAAAAATCTTTTTGAGGCAGTTCTAGGATGATGGTGAAAAGGTTAGTCTGGAACTCTGTTGTAAGAACTTAAAAAAAATATGCTGTTATTTTTTATAGTAGGAGGTTTTTGGGTTTTTTTTTTTTTTACTGGTATCACCCCCTGCAAGGCAGTAAAGCCACTAAGACACAAGGGGGTTACAGGGTGTGGAAAAATTAGGAACAGAAACATTAATAATGAGCAGGAAGAAAAAAGAGTAATCAGGAAGACTGTAGATAGCAATTGACATTGGCTTTAAATTTTTGCAGATTAAAGTTAACTGAAAAGCATGGAACCAGAAGAGAGTTCCACAAGCAAGCAAAACTGTTAGCATAGAACTTATGGCTACATCTAGCCAGCTCATCTACAAATCGAGGAGATCTTGACATCAGTCTATTACTACACTTAAATTCAAATAGTACCATAGCAAAGAGCTCATCCAAACAATTACCATGAAAGTATTTATAGAAAAGATACAGAGAGGCAACATTGCGATGATAGGAAAGTGACTGAAGCTGAGCCACCAGATCAGGACCAATAATATTGCTGATTCTTCTTTGGATTTTATGAAGGAGCTCAAGGTAAATAGCAGGGATACCAAACCATATATGGCAGCAATATTCTAAGCATGGACAGATGGTAACTCTCGGCAGCTTAGAGTCTGTTGGGCTTGATTGTGAATTGATTGGACACTGTGACAAGTGCTTCAAGGAGGTAATCCTGGAAACGGACATCAGCTTTTAAGTGTCCTCTTTCACTCCCAGTATTGGTGGATAAGGACATAGATTTATCAGTACATATTAAAAAAAATGAACTCTCTGTTGGATGAATTCTAGCATATCAAGTGCCCTCCCTCCTTGCTGGCAGAATTCAGCACCTGGGACCCCTTTAACTGATGACTTTTCTGCAAGGGTGAGCATTTTTGGCTTCAACAAGGCTTGTCAATTTCTCTCACCTGGGTACTCTCAGAATGAGAACCATGAGTACCTTGCATTTGATTACATGATGGAATCCACAGCCCCGATTAAACTTTCACACTTGTGTTTTGTACTGGAGTCTGGGAGCATGTATGAGGACCCTCTAAGTGACTTCTTCCGAGACAGTAATGTACAAAGAGGGCTGGAGAAGATCAATCATTGGATAAGGTATATCCAAAAGAACTTTCCAATTCCACCAGAAGAGAGGCAGTCTTATATATGAGCTCAGTCAGGGTAGCGAAACGCTTCTCTTGTTTAATGAAGAAATCCAGTATGTTCTAAAAAATATGGTCATTTGTTTTGTCTTCAGCAAGGTACTCATTTTTCAGAAGAGTGAGGGCCACGTGATAGTTTTGGAAGTTGAGATTTGAGGGAGGATAGGGGTAGGATCTGCCACAGGTACATCAGTAGACAAAGGGCATAGCTCCAACTTGATCCTCCCTGCCAGATGACAGGGACAGCTCAAAAAGAAACAAGTGTTTCAAGAAGTGGATTTGCGCAGCACCACCCCCTGCCTGACACTAGCCGACCTGATAACACCATCCACCACCATTAATCACCTCCATGACAATTTCAAGAACCCAAAAAAGTCTGGGTTTAAGAGGGCTCTTAACTAGGACCACATCCCCAACCCTCAGTCAGTTCAGAAATGGCACCCGAGAACAACCTTGGAGCCTTTCCAGAAGGCTTAGAAAGTATTCTTCACATGATAAGGCCCTAAATTTCTCCAGGCACTGATTCCACACCTGCATGGTTCTGAGGATTCTCACCTGTCTGGCTGACATAGAGGGAGCAAAATCCCTATTATTTAGATTCTCATTAGTCCTCAAAATCATACTAAGGGGGTCACTGGTTCCAGCTCTCTTTCCGCAGATTCCCAATAAGTATGGGGGCAGCTGTTGATAGCTCTTTGGATATCAGATATAATGGTCAGAAGGGAGAAATAATCTACTGCACCATGGCCAACCACCTTGTGGAGGCAAGTTTTGATAATCTGGATAATTCTTTCCCAGACACCTCCAACCCAGAGAGAGAAAAGCAGAATAGGACAGAACTTCTGCTGGAAATTTTGGCATAACACCAGCCATTTGAACAACCAGCCACCCACCAAGAAGGTCTTTGCATTGTCACTGTAGATAGCAGCTGGAATGCCATACAAGTTGGTAAAATGTACCAAGGCCTGAAGAAAAGACCACACACCCATGTCCGGCACCGCCTCAATATGTACTGCTCTGGCACTGAGACAAGTGAAGATGAGCAAATGCATCTTAACCATCCTACCACCTTCTCTAATCCAAAGGTGTCCAGTGAAGTCAACTCCAGTATGTTGGAAGGGAACATCCAGTTCCATATGTGAAGTGGGTAAGTTGGCCGCATTGGGAGATAGGATTTGTTTAGCATTGTACTTCCTGCACAATGCACATTAATGCAGAACAGTCTTTACAGTTTGTCTTCCCTTAGGTACCCAGTAACCATGACGTCTCAGCCAAGTTTGAGCCAATTCCCAAATGCTGGCACCTGACGTGGCAATCCACTATTATTATAGTGGAAGACACCTTGTCTAGATAATAGACTCTCCCACCTATTATAAGTAGATAGTCGAGGGAGGAGTAGTTATCAGCGACCACAACTCGATTACTCTGCGTGACACTTAATTACAAGTTCCTAACGTTTCTGTACGTTTACCCCATTTAGGACGCATTTAGTCCGACTACAAGTTCTATTGTGGAAATAACTCCACAACAACTATGATGAGCCCAGTTATCGGGTGATCATTAACCAACAGGATAAGGTGTTTAACCTTCATTTTGAAGTGAAGTACCAATTCTGCTGCCAGACCTGATTAGGCCTTCCTCATCAATGAACAGATCAAGGTCCCACACCAATTTAAGGACTGTCCTGATTGCAGGATGAAGCAAGAATTTTAACTCCTCAGGATACGACTGTTGCTGCATAGTCTTCATAAGAAAAATGGCAGCAAGCCCTTCACTGTCAATTTCCAACTGTCTCGACCTATTTATGAATTTGAAGACCAAGGAAGCTACCCTCAAGAGCTTCACAAAACCATTGAGAAATCCTTTCCCTGAACGACTGCAGTATTCAATGAACGGTGACCTGTTGGCGGTGTTGACTTAGAACAAACCAAGTGGCCCAAAAAGTGGTTCCACTGCTCAACCAATCCAGATTATCGTACTAGAGCTGAATGCATGCTTTGAACTTTTTTAATTACATACCAGTGATGATCAAGTCAGAACATACAGGAATGGATGCATTTTTTCGAAATGAAAGCAAAAAAAAATCTGTTTTTTTTGGGGGGGTAGAGGGGACTAGAAGACTGTACCCATGACCTTGATGACAGCACACATGAACTACTGTGCGTAAATAAGCGTTGTTTTTTTCGCTATGTTTTAAACAGAAAGTTAGCATTACTTTTTAAAAAAATCCAATTAATTAACGCTTAAGTTTACTAATTTGCTTCGAGACGAATTTCGAGGATAAATATTGTATTTTTAAGGTTTTTTTTAATTTATTTTCATTTTTAGTCTATAATGGAGGTTCGATGAGTGACAGTTTTAAAAATGTCTGAAACCTTTATTTAAATACGTAATTTATTTTTATTTATCTTACGGGTTAGCCTCTGGGTACTATCTTTCAAATAAAACAGAAAAATTTTAACTTCAAAGATATTTTTAATTTATTCTTTATAATGCATTTTCCGGCATTTTTAGTTAGTGGTACTTTGGTACTTACTAAGAGCAGATTTTTAAGTTAACACATTGACTACGACAAAAAAATAAATGAAATGGAAAACGAACTTTCAAGGAAAGTAAAAAAAAATTCTTTTGCCCTTACATGCATTTAAAATAAATAGAAAAATATTTCTTTAAAGAGAAATTTTATCTTGAAATCCTCTGTTTATACGGGACTACAGTTTCTCTTCCAACTTCAGATAGACAAAAAAATAATGACATTTTCGTAAATCAACAAGTATAATTATACGCAATTCTTTTTCTTTTTTTTTTTTTTAATCATTTCACCCTAAGCAAAATAATAAAGGCACCAACACGCAAGGGGTTAATGAGTGTGATAAAATAATGAGAAAAAGAAAATAACATTAAATAAAGAGAATAATAAATGAACAGAAATTAAGACAAATTTTCGCTTCGTAAGCCAGTCAACAAAAAATAAATTAAGATCTTAGAAATTCATATTTGTTGATTATAATTGAATGAAAAATATTATAATTATACATATTTAATGAACCTTGTGTTTAAAGTCCTCTTAATCTGAGTGAAATATAGAAAAGAAAATCCTAAATTTGACAAATAATTTTTAAAAGTTTGCTTGAATATTAATAAATTTAAATTAAAAAGAACAATTTTTATGCCGTTTAATTTCGTGTTTCTTTGATAAGTATTCATTATTGAATATTTAAATTCAACTAAATATTGTTGCCCAGAGAAAAGAAACGACAATAAAATCCACTTACCAAAGATGAAAGAAATTGAAAACCCTCACAGTTAACTATGTAAAACACATTCCTTTGTGTTTGTAAAAATCAGAAAATGTTTATCGTGGTAACTAAGACGCCATGTTTTTTTACACTAAACTGTTCTGACATGAATAACTTATTTGCTGCAAAAAGCAGTAAATGAATCTAGTGTTTAGTATTTTTTAAAGAACATTTTAAGGACATATAATTAACGTATTATGTTAAAATTCATTTTCACGCAAGTATTATTCTTGACAGTATGATTTTTAGTTAATTTAGTTAAATTGGTATTATTTGAGTAGTTATTTATTTTTGTCAGGTATGTTTTGCGGGTTTACACCGTCTAACTAGTAATTTCCCTTGAACGAAGTTTCCAATGAAAGGAGATAGAAAGTAGTGAAAGGTGCCAGATCACAGGTTTGTTGGGAGGAGATGAAATTTGTCAACAACAAGCTTTCCACATTTATAAACTGTATGGAGATGAAGTCAACACTGGACCTTTAGTCTTTAAAGACGTTGGATTTTGGCCTCTGTATTACTTAACCGAGGTATACTCAAAATGGCAGGAGACAGTACTAAACCGATGACACTCCCCAGTGGGCCGGCCACGCTGTGCTTTGACAAAGATGATTTTATGAAGGTAAATATATCCGACTCTTAAAAAGGGAAGCGTGGCTTTATTAAATAAGTTAGGACTGATTTTAAGCTCTTTAGTAAAAGTGTAAGTTATCGATACTTTTAATGATATTGTGGAAATTATTTTATTTACAAGAAAATCACGTTTAAATGTTTACACTCAGTTTTGTTTTTAAACAGTTTTTAAAATTTACGTACTTTTTTTGTTTGCTAAAGTTTGATGTGACTGAAATGTTGATAAATAAAGTAAACAAAATTTAGGTAATGTTGTGGCAATTGGCAAAAATTAAGGACAGTTTGTTTTTTGTTTAAAACCTGTAAACAAAAATCGGGATTTTTTTTTTTTTTCGGCTACCACATAAATGTTGTTCCTGGTCATTTAAAAAGTTAAAAAAAACACCTACTTGTTATCTTGTCCAATTTAAAATACTAAAAGTAGATTTGAAAGCAGCTTAATTTGGATATAATCAAAATTTGAAATATGTGGAAGTGTATGCATTTTTGTTTGTGTTTTAGGATAACAACGACTTCGTTGATGAACGAGTCAGTTAGCCATGATAACAAACCTGCAAACTGGTTTCTGCGTCAACGTGTCTTCTTAACTAAAAAATATTTTTAAAAAACTTCTCTGAAAAAACATTAACCACAATTTCTTTTTTTTTTTTTTGTTATGTCGAAGATATACTTTTCTTTTTCTAAGAACCTAGCATCATCATTTGAATCTTGAACTGAAGTTTTTAAAAAATCAGGAAAACTTTTTATTTATTAAATTTTAAATAAAAAAAAATATCTCCTAAATACTTAGTTTTTACGAACTTTTAGAAATTAAAATTTCATTAAAAATTCGTAAAGTATGTAACGAAATATAGTGTTTTTTGATTTTAATAACTAAATGTTAAATTTCGTCTGCTTCAAATATTATGCCGCCAATATCAGGAACCAGAAAAAATGACATTTCATCTCTCTTTAAAATTTTACAACCTTGAACGACATATTTTTAAATTGCTTTGTTATACTTTTAAATAGTTTTACCTACATACATAGACACCTGTTACTGCGATTTTAATATTGTCATATATTCTAATTCTATGCTGTTTCTCATGCGTGTACAATTAAAAAGTAAAAAAATGTTATTGAATGTTAAATCCCTTACATTGTTAAAAACTTAAACATTGTTAAATTTAAACATTATTCACTGATCCAATTAAAGAATTGGAAATCATTTGAGTTTTTGTGTTTTCGTTTATCAGTTTTTTTTTATTCTGATTACTAAATTACGACGTTTTATCTGATTGCATTTTTTTAAAATAATAACGTTGTAGTGAACTACCGCAGAGAGAAAAAGAAGCCCAGGGTTGCATGCATTTTTTGCAATGCTAGAAGAAAATTACTTCCACCGATTCGAACGCGTCTCGCATAAACTGCCCAAAAAGGAAAAAATGACAGATTCGCAGGTTACACATTTAATTTAAACAAGTAGATCCCAAAGTTGGATACTCGAGATTTATTGCATTAACATACAGCAATTGTGGCACATGGCCAAAAAGAGGGAATGAGTTGAGGCTGGTTGACACTATACCTAGCTAATCCGATTCACGACCATTCATTCATTACAATTTACGCAACCACCACAAAAACTCGTCTGTTATTCATTACTCCATATACCACAATACCACATACACACAAAGAACTCTATAAAACACCTCATGACAAAAAAATTCTTGAATATAAAATTATATATAAAAACTTATCAATGATAAGCAATGAATGGAATAGGTTTTTTTTATAAGCATTTCACCCCAAGCAAGGCAGGATGCCACTAATACACAAGGTGCTACAGAGTGAGAGTAAAGAGGTTTGATGGAGGAAAGGATGAAGAGAAGTACAGGGAATAGGTCAGAGTATCTGGAGATGTCGATTGACATTACATTTGAATAGTTGGAGATTATAGCTATCAGGGAAACAAGTAATAGGAAGGGAATTCCACAGACGGGAGGTGCGAGACATGAAGCTATTGGAGTAGAAGAGATGGCCACATTTAACCGTTTCGACAGTGAAAGCGTGGAACTGTGATGCCAGCCTAGTAGCACACTAAAATTCATGCAGTTTGGGAACTAACGAAAGTAGCTCGTCGGAGCAGTTACCGTGAAAGTATTTGTAGAAAAGACAGAGGGAAGCAACAACATGTCTGTGAGAGAGCAACTGTAGACAAGATGCCAGATTTGGACCAGCCACATTGCTTATCCGTCTCTGTATCTTGTCGAGGACCTTAAGGCGAACAGTGGGGGCACCAGACCATATATGGCAGCAGTATTCCATGCAAGGGCAAATTGTTGACTTATAAATTTGAAGGATGGACTCGGGTGAGAAAAACTTTTTGGTGCGACACAGGGAACCAACTTTCCTTGCAGTAGATGAAACTATTGGTTCAATGTAATTATTCCATCAGCGGACAGTGGGAGACCAAGCAGTTGCAAAGAGGTGGAGTTGAGCATCAGGCATTCTAATAGGTGACAGGGATGGTTCCCTATGGTGAGTAATAGAGAGCAGTTTTGTTTTGGAGGCATTAAATTTAACCAGCCAATTTCTGCCCCAGTCAACAACTGATTGGAGGTCCTTTTCAAGACTAACAGCCAAGTTAGTTTTGTCAGCGATACCAGACTTGCTATTGAGGCAGGAGTAATTAGTTGTGTCGTCAGTATAGATGCCTACTTGGGAACTGAAGACATCGGGGAGATCATTAATGAAGATAAGGAACAGAGTAGGGCCTAGGATAGAGCCTTGGGGAACACCTGCGTTTGTGGGAAAGGAACTGGAGGAGAATCCATTAAGGATGACCTTCATTACACGGTTTGACAGGAATGATCGTATTAAGTCAAATAATCGACCTGAAATTCCGTATCCCTTAATCTTACGAAGGAGGCTGGCCATATCAAACGGCACAAGCTTCTCCATTATTGTGGAGTGCTTGGTAAACAATTTCACTTATGGCCATGAGCACATCAGCTGTAGAACGGGCAAAGCAAAAACCATATTGCTTATCAGAGAGCAGATCATGGGATATAAGGTGATTAACAACTTCGGTGTTGATTAAAGCTTCAAAGACTTTGCTGAAGAGTGGTAGGAGACTGATAGGACGGTAGTTAGATAGGTCAGAAGGGTCTCCAGAGTTCTTAAAGACAGGTACAAGAGATGAAGACTTCCAACAGACTGGAAAGCAAGATTCATTGAGGCAGTAGTTATATAATTTGGAGATGGCAGGAGCCTGTTCAGGAGCACATTTCTTCAGGACAATGGCTGGTATCCTGTTGCCACTGCTAGCCATATGGGAGTCTAATTTTGAGATGATGTACAATACCAACGATGGGGTTATGTGCAACTCGCTCAACTCGTATGTGGGTACACCAGATGAGTCAGGTGTTGAGTTGGAAGAGATTTTCTGAGCAAAGCACTCAGCCTTATCAGCTGATGAAGTCGGGACCTCAAATTGGTTGAACAAAGGAGGTATTGAAGGTTTGCTGTTGTTAAGTATGCTCTTGCAAAGATGCCAATAATCCTTGGAGCCGAATTTGCGAGATGCAATACATTGTTTTATTCTATCAGCAAATAGTGACTTTGCTTCATTCGGAACATGCTCGCACTCGTCATGGCTGAGCCAAAGAGACGTGTGTTGCGATCTGACATGTCACTACAGTATAGGCAGAAGAAGTGATTCCTATGGGCAATGGCAGCTGAGCAAGCAGCAGAGAACCAAGGGGAAGAGTGTGATTTAACCTTATATTTCCTAGCAGGGATGAAAGCCTCGATTCCAGCTTTTACCCAGGAGGAGACCTCAGAAGCACATTCTTGAACAGGAAGCTTAAAGACCACATCCCAGGGGGCATTGCAAAGGAAATCCTGGAACAAGTCCCAGTCTGCTTGTTGATAACAGAAAGATGTTCTGTTGGTAGGAGCTTCTTTGCTGAGGGTGGAGTAGAATGAGATGTTGACAGACACTACAGCATGATCAGAGTTGCCAAGAGGGTAGAGCTGTGAGGCACGACAGGACTCGGGGATGGAGGTGAAACAGAGATCGAGAAGGGAAGCCTTACCACTCAGGTTGTTGGGGAAATGTGTGGGAAAGTCAATTATTTGCATGAGAGATTGAGAAATAGAAAAGTTAAGGGTTTGTATGCCAGCCAGGTCAGTTATAGAGTTTTTAAGCTACTTGGTATGGTGGGCGTTAAAGTCCCCGAACACAAATATATGAGCAAACGGATGGAGAGAGATAGCCTTGTCTATATTGTCGGAAATGCTTTCAAGTACACCACAGTCTTGGGAGGATGGAGAGCGATAGAGGAAGAAGAGATAACTTACAGCATTGAGGAGAGATAGATGGAGACACATGTATGAATGGGGTCTGGAGATGAGAGAGAGCTCTCTAGCCAGTGGGAGATGGTCTTTGACGTGTACTCCAAGGCTGTGTATGTGGGTTTCAGAGTCTTCTTTTCTAAGTAGAGGAAGGTAACCAGGGATCAAGAGATCAGAGGAGGGGATAAAGGAGTCGAGGTTGGTATTGCAGAGAGCTAGTATATAGGGAGACTTCTCAATGAGGAATGATTCCACACTTCTGTAGTTGGTTCAAATGCCACGGACATTAGAGAAGGAAATGTTAAAGAGTTTAGGTGATTTTTTTAAGAGCTGGTTTGGGTTTGCTTATTTGATCGTTATTTGTCATGTTTGGTGATTTAGGAAGTGAAAAAGAGAAGGCCTGAAATAGAAGTAGCAGACGGTCATTGACTGTGACGTGGGGAGAAAAAAATCAGCACAGCCTGCAACATAATGTGGCCTCAGGGTTGCCCACCATAGGTAAATGCAGGGACACCCTTCCATGTGTGACATGGCACTACAGTCACCCCGGTATTATACAACTATTGATCAGAGTTGCTGCTCAAAGGCACTACGCAAGAATTAGGGATCCTAACTACTGGTCAGGAACAGCAACCAGAAAACTGTCAACCTGGTACCCTCAGAATGAAGAGGCATTGCCACAGACTGCACACATCACAGGAGAATCCCTGCATTACTAGTACTGAGGCCAGAGAGGAGGAGAGGAAAAGTTCCGGGAACCTCTTCCTAAACAAAAAACAAGGAGTGAGCTTCTACTCTTGTTCATGAGAGGGGGGGGGTATTGACTGGGCGGTAGGAAAGAACCCAAAACCAAACTAAAATATAACAAAACACACAAACTAAAAATAATAGATGTTAGTAGGACCTGTCCAACCCTCAAAAGAAATGAGAGAGACTACTGTATTCTGTCTTAGACAAAATCAAGAGGCCCTGTCACTAAGGGAGGGGGAAAATAAATTGACCTAGTCAAGATGAAAAAAGGGGGCCAAAAACAAACTGGGGGAGGGGATCTAGGCTTGGACCATAAACCAAAGAAGAAGCTGGAAACAGGCCAGGAACAACACTTACTCATATTAACTAGGTACACAAGAAGGGTCTATCCTAACCAGAGGAGGGTGCCCAATGTGACTTAGGGAGACTTAAAAACAAAAATCAAGGCTAGCCCCATTCACACAAACCAGCCTCACTGCAGTCATCCACCTTTTGCTAAAATCTGTCGATAACAAACACTTTCTATCAGATCTAATCTTTATCCTGAGCTGATGCTCAAAGAATCTGACCAGATCCTGATGAGAATGGCATTCAAATCCCACCTTCCACGGCATCCAATTCACCATTCGAGCCATCTATGGCTAGCAGGCAGAAACACCATCCATTTCACCTCAGAATATGGGGGCAACACATTGTTACACACGTATGCACGATCAATGAGCACAAACTTTTTGGTAGCGATATAGCTTGTCCACTCACCAACAAAGTCCCATAGGGGGCACTGCCATTTTCTCTAAATCAAGGTCACACCATTCACTGTCTGGCAAATCTGCCAAGCTCCATATGAAGGCCTTCTCATTGAGAGATAGCCTATTCTGAACCAGTCACCAGATAAGTGAAGACTTTGGGTTGCTGAGTTAATCTGATGCTGGCACCCAAGACCAAAATGAATGAAACTTATCTGCTGACAAGCCAAGCCAGGTGCATAGTGGATCCTTCACAACCCCCTCCACTAATTCACGATAGATGACTCTCCTAGGTCAAGAAAGATCACTGGACCAGGAAATGACCCTCAAGGCTGATCAACACTCAAGGAGGAAACCCGATTTATCCCAGGGCCTACAATGGCACTCAGCCCTAGAGACAGGAGGAGTGATAGTAAGGGAAGGCATCCCTTATGCTCCCCACCAAAATCTAGTCCCCCGTCAATGCACGGCATAGGAAAGCCAGCCTTGAAGCAAGTTTGTGACTCTCTAAATGCAGCATCCCCAGCCCCCCATGATACAAACGTTGGGCACAAACTTCTCTGTCGATGTGATGCTTGTGTTCTGCCCGCAAGACCAAGGAGAGCAAAATGCTCGATCACCTTCTTACATTCCTTACAGAGAGGAAGTACAAACAAGCGGTAAAGGACAAGAGGAAAGATGTAAGTGGCACATGCCTCAACCCTATCCTTCAAGGACAACCTCCTTCGGCACCAAGTCTCTACCAACGTGCCAACCTTTGCCTGTACTTCTGACCAATTTTTCTCCAGCTGGAGGTAGGGCCTAAACCACATTCCCAGAATGCAGACAGGACCACCCAGAGTTGGATACTCTTTCACAAGAGTATTTTTTCACATATGTAAATTTTGGCAATCAATGAGATTTTTTTTTTTTTTTAAAGGAGGGTATAAGGAGGCAATATATTGAGTAGAAGACACATGTTGTGAAGGAATTGACTAAAAAGGGAAAGTATTGCAGTATTTGTTAACAAGCCAGAGAAGAAAACACAATTTTACACACTTTTATTCTCTATAAATACATTGGAAAATACATTTAAAATACATTGGAAATTATTGTTAGTGTTTGGCAGTGTTCATTTTACCCCAGGGCCCAAGGATAAAAGCTGTTTCCCAAGTGCCTTGTCCTAGAATTAAAACATTGCCCAGAGGATAACAGTTTAAACAAGTAGTACCCGGGATGTGTGCTGTCTTTCATTGTTTTTTGCTCTGCTACACGAATTAGAAATGTCTTTGAAAAATGGAATGGATTTTTAATTTTAGTTTGCATATTTGTTTATTCCAAATATATTCGCCTTTAAGTTCATTGAGACAATCATGGTTAGTTTGTATTTTATATCAAGTAATGAATTTGATCTTTACTAGATGCTCAGTATTTGTGGCCTTGTGGCAAACTAAATTTCACTTAGTAAATAAATACATGTATGTAATTCCTGTTGGACATTTATGAAAAACAGAAGTTACAAAAATAAATAAATGTAGTGGGGGAAAATAAAGAAAATAAATGAAAGGAACCAAAGAATAACAAAGACATTAAGGCATAACACAAACTAGAATTTATTTTATTTTTTACAAAATTTTGTTTTAGAAGACACAAAAATCGACTATGGAATTTATCAAATAAAATGATGATATTAAAAATAAGATACACAAATTTTAACTGTAATTACTTATGAAAGAAAGTTCTTAAACTGCAAGGAAATGAGCATAGTCTTTCAGTGAGGAAGAGAGAAAGTGGATTTGGGTTGACAAGATCAAAGGGAGTCCACTCTTGCTTTGGTAAGAAAGACAGAATGGCATGGTTGATTCATGTCTCTTTACTGCTGTCAGTCCTTCTGCCAAGTTGAATGAATATTTAGTTTTTATGGCCTCATGTAGGCTCCAGAAGCCTGTGTTCATTTATTGATGGAAGTTGAATTTATTGGCTATTTATTTTTATTAAATTGAAAATTTGAAGTATGTTAGAAACATGGAAGGTTGTGCAAGATGTGGTACAAAGGTTTACTACACAAGCTGTCCTGCTATAGAATCACTGAAAGAGTCTTCTCGATCATAAAATCCTTCGTTGCAGGCAGGTCCCTGAGGGTAGTTATTAATGGCCAGTCCTCTGGATCCCTAATCAATGTAGGCATCACCCAGGGGTCACTTCTCAGACCAACCCTCTTTTTGAGATCATTTGTAACTCTCTGTACTGATGATACAACTATATACGGGTGTGCACCTCTAAAACTCTTGATGGTCAGAAATTGGTGACTGATCTCTCTACTGATCTTGCTCGAACTACCTAGTCAGGTAAAAACTGGCTGGTTACATTCAATGCCTTGAAAACCAAGCTAGTTACATTCTATCATCACTGATGTGACCCCAAGCTACCACCAATCAGGATGAATTGAGGTCCCCTCGGGGAAGCACTGTGCTGTGAGATACTGTTGGGCCACAGACTTATGCCTAACCTCAAGTGGAACTCATGCATATGATCTATTACTAAAGAAACAGCTAAAATGGTTGACTTTCTGTACCACTCCAGTAAGTACCTGACTCCTCCTTCTATCCTCTACCTTTGCAAGAGCCAGATCAGGCCAAAAATGGAGTACTGTTGTCACTCTCCAGCCCTTCAAAAGCATCCCTACCACACTTTTGTGGGTGACGAATTATTCTCCACCCTCTAATCTCTCTCCCACAGGCGGGATGTGGTAAACTTCTTGCTCTACCGCTACTTCCATGGAAAGTGCTCAGTCAAACTACATTCCCTTTTCCCGCCAAGTCAGTCCTTCACGGCAAGAACACGCTATGCCACTTACTTAGTAGCAAACCACCCATCTTCCCTCTGTATTCCATCAGTGTGCAGTAAGTTCCACTTGAACAGCTTCTTCCTACAAACCACTACCCTGTGGAACCAACAGGATGTTTCTTCAATCACTACAATCTTAACCTGTTCAGGCTAGGCTTAACTGATATCTTCCACTGTGATCTGCACAAATGACATCCCTAACATAACCCTCTACGTCGAGTGCCCCTCTCCCACTAGGTCTTGTAAAGGGTGAACCTTACTGTTAAAGAAAAAGGTTATTTTCAATGAATAATGGAGTTTTACAAGAATTGTTTTCATTTTTCTAAATTTTAATTAGAATAATTTAAGTTTTTAATCTTTTAAAATTCTGTATTAATTTCACCTTTTTAAATGATATTATTAACTAAAGACTATATGTACTAATTATAAATGGAAAAGCTTAGTATAAATCATCAGGTACCAATATTTTTAAAAAAACTTTGAATTTTTTGTATACATATAAATGTGCCAATTTTTGCAGATGCCATTGATCATACATGACATTATCAGAAAATAAGAGAGGGTTATCTCTCTTATGTTCTTATAGTAAATTTAAAGCAAAAAAGTATCTAAAATTCAATGAAACATTTGATTTCAGAGAATATTTTCTTAAATTTTTAAGATTACTGAGTACTTAAAAGGTGCTCACATTGTTTTTCAATTATTTTTTTTACAGGTAAAGCCGCTGTAGAACAACATTAAATAAAAAGCTAATCTGCCATCAAGTTGTCAAAAAGCTGTCAACATAAACAATTGCTGCTTGGTTAAAAATACATTTCTGTGATATTTTTTTATTATTTGTTTGAAATCAGATTAATTATACTTTAAATCGGCTAATATTCCACAAATAAATCTTCAGAAAAGTATATTTTATTTTTGGAATATTCTTTAATAAAGAGAATTATGATGAAAGATGATTAAAAAAAAAAGGAGGCACTAATCAACTATTTTATTAAAAAGAAAAAATTCCTTCTGGTTCCAGTTAATTTAAATTAATTTTTGAAATACAGCAAAGTATTTTGCTTATCGGAAATGTTAAATTCATTTTAAACCTTAAGTATCATGTTTTCTGTTGGTGTGTGTGTGTGTGTGTATTTAACTTCTTTTTTTTTTGTCTCTTCAGAATGATTTTAATGTGGACATATTTGTGATGGACTGTCGCAGACGTGTGCCACTAGAAACACTTCGTGATGATCTCCATGTCTACCTGAAAATCTTGCGAAGTGCCATGATAGAACTGATTAACAAGGATTATGCAGATTTTGTTAATCTCTCTACTAACTTGGTAAGTAATGATTCATTCTGCCTACAAAATACAATGTGCTGTCTTTTTATTTATATATGGAAATTGGGACAAAATCAGCTTAAAGATGGTGCATTTGTTTTTCAAAACTATTTTGTTTTTGTACAGACTGACTTTCCTTAGACATTTTCTTAATATATCAAAAAGCTTGTTTTGGTTGCATGCAAACATCTAAGAATTCTTGAGAAACTCTCTTCTAGTTTCTTGCTTTTCAGTTTACTTTTTTGAAAATTAATGAATTCATTATCTTCTGTTTTCTTCATTCCTGTTCTTTTATTGTTCTCTCTCTCCTTGATAATATTTTTCTTCTTTTTTTTTTTTTTTTCATGTTCTTTCACACTCACTAACCCTTTGCATCTTATTGGAGTGAAATGATTAAATACAATATCAAATTTTCTTCATAGCATAAGAAAAATAAATGCATGTTAAAATTTTGGTGATGTGCAACATTTGAATTATTTATGCATCATAGCCCAGTTCAGTCAGTTCTTGAGTTCCTGATGGCATGTTTCTGACTTTTTATCTATTTCTATGGTACCATCATTGGCAATGAACTTACATATTACACATCTATTCTGTAATTAACATTTCAAATCCTAATCGGACAAACCTTTCTTCCTGGCTTGCAATGCATTTCTATAGTATAATCTCTTGTAATGCTATACTATATTAAAATTATTAGTATTGTATCACTAATATTTCCCCAAATAGTTTTTAAGAATAAACAATTAATACTGAAAACCACATGCAGAATAAAAGAACTAATGACTTTACATTCAAGATTGATTTCTTATTATACAAATGTTTGTGGGTGATGAATTGTTTTCCACCTTACAACCAATTTTTTCCAGACAAAACATTGTCACTATTTTCATGGCAAAGGTTCAAGTGAACTACATTCCTTGGTTCCACCAGTCTAAATATTCACAGCTAGGACCAACCAGGCCATGCACATCAAGTCCACTCAGCATCATTCCATTCATATTCCATTGGTGAGGAGGAAGTTCACTTAAACAGCTTCTCCCCCAGAACCTTTGCATTGTGAAACAAACTCCCAAGATGATGCTTCCCTGATTGCTAAAAATTATAACCTCTTAATCTAGTGTCATTATCTATCCTACATATCCTTGTAATCTGACCTTCTTGCTCCCTCCTTATACACTCTCACAACAACCTCATTTAGTAACTCTCTACCTTGAGTGGCTCTTTGGCCTTGTACTGGGTGAACAATAGTAAAATACAAAAATCTGTAAGACATATTGACATTTATTTAAATACTGCGAATTTGAAAAATGATGTTCATAATACCGTCTTTTATGCCAAGTCTGGATGTAAAGGTTTAGTTTTGAATTGGTCATCAGCTATCTTGTACATTGGACTTCTTGGTTCTTTTTTCATTGTTGTTCTGTTGGTATTTTCATAAGATAATTTCCAGAATTGAAACTGCAGTATGGTTTCACCTTGGCTTATCTTTTATTCAAGCCACTCCTGCATTATCATCTAAAAATCAACAAGTATTTTGACATGATACAAAATTGGATAATCAAGTTACCCTTTATCACCTGTAATTTGAAGAGAAAATAATCAAGATGTTGACATTCCACACAACTTCAAACAAAAGGTTAGGAAAGATCAATACTGGTTTGGTTTGGTTTGTTTTACGGCATATCAATCTCAACGGGTTATATAATGCCGACAAAATTTTTTTATTGCTGGTAATATTTTGTTTTGTCAAAAATCTGTTTCTGGTAATATTTTTCCTTAAAAAATGTATTGCTGGTAATTTTTTTTCTTTTTTTCAAAAATGTATCGCTGGTAATAGTTAACTACTTGCCCATAGCTGGGACCCTAACAGGTGCTACCACCTTGGGTCAGTTAAGACGTGGTTCCACGCTTCTCAAAACCTGATCAGAGGCCTTGCTGCTGGACGTAGTTTATCGTCTTACCCAGGATGCAATCAATGCTGGAAAGTGCAATAACAGTTACTGGACTTGAGAATGTGTCAACAAAGGAGAAAACCAAGACTAACTTTGCAAAAGAATTTGCATTCTCAGTGTCATTTGTCAAAAAAAGAAAATCAAGATCAGGCTCTTAGTGCAGCCATTTTTGTGCTTGCTGACTAGTCTTGACCAATTAGTTGCTATGTCTACTGCTAAGAAAGTTGGTTCACTGTATCATGCTAGACAATATTTCTCACATTTATAAGTCTACCCTTTGTCCATATATTGAATATCACTGTTGCATTTGGTCTGATACTTCTGCTATGGTGATTTTTCTAAGTGTAGCTTAGATGTGGTACAAGACCGAAAGTATGGTTCACCCAGTGAGGCTCGAACTCTCTATACAGTCGCAATTGATCTAGCGAGACAAGCTTGCTAGCCATTAAACTGTCAAAGATCTCCTGGTATTCTGTGTATTTAGAGCTAAAATCCCATGAAGAATCTGCAATGTTATTGGTATTGACATGGCATCTTGGCTTCAATTTCCCACCAACATAATATAACTTCCCTGTGCCTTTTCTATAAATAATTTCATAGTAATTGTTCTGATGAACTTTCCTCTTTGGCACCTAGACTCTATGAATTTAAACACCACACTAAATTGGTGGCAAGATCTCATTATTTTACAGTTGAAATGGCTTGATTTAACCATAAGTTCTATGCTAACATTTTCTTGTCTCACACTTCTCACTTGTGGAACTCTCTTCCATTATTGTCTGTGTTAATTTCTGTTCTTTTATTGTTCTCACTTCTTAATAATGTTTTGTTTTCTTATATTCGTTCACATTCAGTAACCCTTCCCCTTTGTGTTTTAGTGGCTTTATTGCATTACTTGGGATGAAATGATTTTTTTTAAAATACAGCCTTTCTTACCCAAATAAAAGAATGCTTCTCTGGATAACAGCAGTCTTATACTCTGTTCTCTATGAGTGAAGTAGTTAGTTGTAAGTCATGGATACAGATTTTTGACCCCTTTTCATTTATGGCCCTGGTATTTTTAACTTTTGACTTGTGAGACAGATTTATGACTTTCGGAATTACATCCTGGATTTTTGATCTGAACAACCCATTGATATTTTCCTACAGAAAACTATTTTCCTGAAAAATTGATTTAAGAGAAAGATTTTATAAATTTCAACTGTAGCACTGTCTGCTTGGTCAATGAATGTTGATGGTTTTACTTATCAGGAAACAGCTAATACTACCATTACTATTGCTAATGATTTTACAAATGATTAAAAATGGCTTCCAATGAATAAAATGTGTAGGTCTTAGCAAGGACCATCCTTCTTTGAACCTCATGGACTGCCACTACAGAATCCTGTGGGTAATGATTGTTGAACAAAACAGTAGTTTGTGAGTCTCGAGTAGAGGATCCAACCCTTTTTTTTTTTTTTTACTAAAGTTCAACCAATACAAAATTCAAGATCCACTCAAGGTAGAGGGTTACTGTGATAGTGATATGAAAATGGTAAGTGAAGATTACAAGGATATGGCAGATGAATAAGGATTGACTCTACACTTGAAGAGGTTAAGGTTACAGGGTTTGGAGAAGTGTCCACATGGGCAGGAGTCTGTTCTTAAGAAGAAACTTTTTGAGTAGAATATCCTTCTTGTGTAGAGAATGAGGGTGTTTCAAACCTGTGGGCATAGTAAGATGGTGGCACTAAAGAATGAAGTTTGTTTGAATATTTACCATGGGAATAGTGACAGATAGTGATAGGTTTGCAACATTGTGATTGTGGAGAAATTAAGTCATCCCCAACAAGGCTATGAAAACGATTTTGCCAAGGCTGGAAAGTGAGGTTGGGTAGCTCCAGCTATCCAACCTCACTTTCCAGCAATATTCTATTTTTGGCCTGATTTGTTTATAATGTATATTATTTACATTATTCGGACTATTGTCCTCATCTTTGTCGCCATATTTATTACAACGTTTTGGCTTCTTCAGGTGGTTGGAATGTTTTATTTCGATCACTCGAGTAGACTGTTCTAGTTCCACTAGTTATTAGTTATCAGTTATCTCCTGTTAATTTCCCTCTAAAAGTTCTCCACTGCCTTAACCGGGTATTAAGTGTATTGAACTCACACTCTTTGGGTCCTGACTAACGCCTTTATCCACTTTGGGTCCTAACTAATGCCTTTATCCACTGTGCCATGTGTCCTTGAGGACATCTGGGTATGAATTTCTGGGTATTATAAACTTAATGTCTTCAGCATCATTTTTTTACCAGTGCTCATATTGCAATTTTTGCTGTTACCATATATGTTTTTGCCAGAGCTCATATTGCAACTTATGTTGTTATTATTGCTTTTCTCTGGCACTCCTTATTACTGGTTCCCATATTGTATTCATTTCTATGCTTGGTTGGCTCAGGAGATTTTTGTGGCCTAGCATATGTGCTGATTCCTTAAGTTTAAGAATTTTCCAATTGTGTTCCTTGTCTATGATCTCAACCTGATCCCATAGAGGGTAGTGATCTCTCTTTTCTCTCCCTCTCTCTTTTCTCTCCATCTCTCTTTCTATGTGGTCAGCCATGCCTGATTTTTCCACTTCCCCTCGTGTTACAGATTTCTGGTGTTCTTGAAGCCTTACCCTAAGGGGGCAGCCTGTCTCCCCTTTATATTTCTTTCCACAGCTGTACGGGATAGTGTACACACAGTCTTTAGTCCTGTTCTCCTCTATGGTGGGTCTTACTCGGGTAAGATATCTGCGAAGTGTCGTCAAGCTTTTGAAAGTTGTCCTGATGTTATATGGACTGCAGATCCTTTGTATTTTCTCTGATAACCCCTTCACATAAGGCAAGCAGATTGTTTTCTGAGTGTTGTTATCCTTCTCATGTACCCAGGGTAGTAGTTATGTTGTAGGGTACTACTTATACTGACCAATTCTTTATCTAATGTCTCATTACCAATTAAATTTTATCTACAATAGATGAAGATATTATGCATGTTTAATTTTTTTTTTTTTTTAATTTGTTTTCAATTTTAAAATGTGAATTTTTGTATTTGTTGTTTAGGTTGGTATGGACAAAGCTATCAACAATCTGACCGTGCCTCTTGGACAGTTTAAAGAAGAAGTTTTGGTAAATAATTTCTTTTTTTTTTTTTCTTTTTTTTCTTAAAGGTTAACTGATTGGGATGCTAAAATCAAATTGGAAATAATTTGGGAAATAGTGCAAAAAGATAGAGTATGGCTATAAAACGGAAGTGAAATTTGGAAAAACTTCACAACAAATAAAACCTGTGCTTCAAATGTTTTTTTGTTTTTTGGTTTTTTTTTGGGGGGGGGGGGGTAGACCTGTTTTTGTTTTGTGTGCTTTTTTATTAAGTCTTTTTGCAATTATATTCTGATTTAACTTATTTTTGTTATTTTTTTTACTGATTGGTACTTTGGCCCTTAAACTGCTAAAAACAAAAAAAAAATACCAAATGAAAAACCTCTAAAATTTAACTCAAGACCCTAACTCACATCCCATACCACCTAAAGATATCCCACTTAAGCAAAGTTCACATCTGTAGTCTTCTGTCACCAGAATATATTTTAACTTCCTATATCTAATCTATATTTTGATACATATTTTAGAAATTTATTTTTTTAGCCCAACATTTGTTTATCCACGCAGTGTAGTTTCATGGATATCAGTTCGGAATAAGAAATAGGAGAGCCATGTTCAAATTCCAGTCAGGTTTGTCGTTTTAAATTACATGCAAATACCATGGGGAGGAGGTATAAATCCATCCTTTCTCACGTCTCGGCTATGGGTAAATAGCAAGGCAGATGTAGTCCTATAGCCTTGGTTGGCACCATCTAGGAGAAGGAAAACTCTAAATTGAAACCAACTCAAAGAGAGTTGGGCTCTGTCAGGCTAGCTTTCCCAAGACACACCACTGCAGCTATGGCTGCAGTACATGTGGTATCCTTACGACAGTTGTGGGACCCATGATTGTATTCTGATGATGCAATAGTTATTATGGAAAATTAATTTTGCTCCTTAATTTCACATTCTGACTGATGCTATTTATGGTTATTTCATGCTAATGCCTTTGAGAAAGGCATGAATCCACTTCTCCCTGTATCTCACCATAATATAACTAAAAATTACTGGTTGAGAAAATGGAGTAAATACTAGGTGAGTGATCACGTGGGCAGCCATTATCCCATAACTGCCTTAGAGATCCAAGTAGTAACAGTAAAGCTGTTACCTCATTGTCAAACTTGGCAAGGTGTAATCGTTAAGTTTCATAATTAAATTTCTCTTTGGACATCATAAATTAATAGAAAATTGTTTATACTAAGAGATGCTCTGAAAGTAATGCATCCTATTTATTTGTAAGGAGCAGAATAACCCCATTGAATTGAGCAAGTTTTCTGCTCCAAAACACTAATTTATCTGCAGTCTTCACCAATGGTTATGCCTTTTCAAGGCAATCTTCATTTTATGCATGAACAGCTGTGCAGTCACTTGGAACATGGTTTGTCACCTACATCACTGTTGAAACTCATTGCCCATTTTTTGACTGTGTTCACATACACTGTTTGGTCTCCATATAAATTTAACAAGTACTAATGTCTGCCAATGGGTTAAAAAAAAATTTCTGCATTGTAAAATTCTTTATATGTATTTTCATGTCAGATGCTATTTTGCCATACAACTTGCTGTAACTAGGCCCAGAGAATCATGAGTTATTAGTAGGAAGTTTCATCTTCCACTTCCATACCTGCCGACATTACTTTTGGACCTACCTTTACCATAATCATCATACTACACTTTTCTCTTTTCTTTCTTTTTTATGTTGATTGCTTCTGGGAAATTGTTCTTAAGTGACAACTGAAATTTCAGACATAGATAATGTGGAAAGAGAGCGTAGATAATTTAACACTCACAGGTTTTATCACCCCCACCCTGGGTGGCCTCTTTAGACATAATGACTTAATGCAATGGTTATATTTTCTTGTATAGAGTGTCACGTCTGCCATGGAGAATGCGATTGAAGCCGTAGAGGAGAAACTTAAACACCGGCAGAAAATTAAGGAGAAAAAGGTAAGTAGAATAATCTCTCATTCACATAATCATAAATGCCCCCCACACACACACATGTATATGTGTATATATATATATATATATATATATATATATATATATATATATATATATATATATATATATATATTTTTTTTTTTAGTGTATTGGCGCAGCAGATCATTATTTAAACATATTGTTAAATATAACAGAAAATGAATGTCTATTATGTCTGATCTTGAGCCGTTGTAATGTTTGTATGTTTGCTTTTAATTTCAGGTGAAAATAAAGGCAAAAGTTGTCCAACATTAGGATAGTTTTTTTTAAGTTGGTCCTTGATCTAAACTTTCAATGATGAATATCTTTGATTTAGATCACAAGGTTGGTGCAGATCAAATGGTCAACAGGAATTATTGAATTGGTTTAGTCTAGACAGAGTGAAGTCAGAAGTAAAAAAAAAAAAAAAAAAAAGTGTATAAAAGAAAATGTTTTATATAACGTTTCTTATACAGAGCTGGTAGTACTATTATCAGTTCTTCAGGCAGGAATATATATTCTTCACGTGGAAATATAATTGTCATGCAAAGTTATCGGCCCTTCTCTCTTCAAATATTTTGTGACACTTTGTTCATCATGACTAAGTCTAGACAAGTCTCCTGGAACGCAGCTCAAAGTCAGAGGTCTTCTTCAGACAGGAAGTCATGTGAGATCAGGCGAATCAGTCATCTCTCACCTGGCATGTCTCACCTGTCCTGTTGGTTGCTTTCACTTCCTGTTTATATAGACCTTCATCCAAAACCAGTATGGAGTGTGACAGGGCCTGGGGTCTCGGTAATCCCCTAATCCCTACAAAGAGTGCACGCTAAATTTTAGGGAGATCCCTCTTCCTAAGAGTAGTGGTAGCAGAATGTCAATCCCCTTAACTCCATCCTTCTCATATTGCTATCTCATACCAAAGCTACCAAAGGGTCATAGGTAATTCCTCCATCCATCTGATGTTTCACCTGAGCTCTTCACTTCGGTGGTTATTTTGACAAACTCGATTTTTAGACTGCGTAGGGGAACAGGTGGAGATTACTTATAATCATTAATTTTAATTATCGCTCAAAATTTTCATCAACAGGATTCCCTGACGCAAGCCCCATTCTCTCAGTCGGACATTCACCAGGTGTCTCCCTGACAACTTTCCTAGCCGTTTTAACCAGTGACACTCAGGGCTCGGCTCTTATTTAAAGAAATTTAATTTCTTTAGCAATTTACCCTTTCCCTCCCTTTTTTGATAAGGGATATAAATCAATTCTATAACTGTGGTTTTGTTCCCAGAAAACCTTAAAAATATTATCAGTTCACTTCTTGTCAGCAAAATCCCTCGCCCTAGATTCTGGGCAAAGCTAGGGAAAGGGATTTCCAGAAATTTACCAAATGGCTTCCAAGTATACAAAGAATCAGAGACCATCATTTTCTTTATCTTTTTGATTGACTTCCCTTCTTGGATTACAGTCTGCGAGAAATTCAATATCCTGCACTTTAAATAGCGATTATCAATCTGTCTCCATTTAGGCCTTGTCTTGGTAAAAGTCTCTGCTGACTTGAATGATATTACATCATCTCTCCTCATCCCTCATGGGTTTAAGTTATCCAGATAGCTTTTTTGGCTAGATTCCTCAAAATAATAAAGCTGTTTTACTTCAAGTCAACCGTATTCCCTTTTTTTATGGTTTATTCACACAAGAAAACAAACGTTCCAAATTTTAATAGAATCCTGCCTTGTCTCTTGGTATGTTTATCGGGCTCTCTCTTAACTCTTCCAGCATCTCGTTGTGTCACATCACTCACAGTATACCTATCGAGCTGTCCTTTAACCCTTCCAGTATCTGATTGTGTAAACTAAAAAGGAAATTCAGATTATTGAAGCTTTCAGAAAATCAAGAAACTCAAAAGTATTCAGTTTGGCAACTGGGATTTCAAATTTAACTGAGGTTTACAACCATATCCCGTTGAAATACCAGTTCCCATGCAATCACTGTAGTTAAGCAATGTCAAGCCTGGTCAGTACTGAGATGAGTGACTGCTTGAGAATACCAGGTGTCTGGGTGGTTTAATGGATAATGCCTCAGAATTGTTAATCAGAGAGCCAAGTTCCAATTCCGGTTAGGTTCATTATATACACTTACACACAAATACCCTTGGGAGAAGTATGAATCTACATCTTCTCACTCACCCCATGCCATGCAGCCATGGGTTAATTACTAAGACTTTTATCACTAAATCATTATCTAAAAAAAAAAATTCTTACAATCTAAAAATGAATCAATCGATCGATGAATGTATTTGACAGCTGATAGATACATTTTGCCCGTTGAAGAATTTGTCTTGAATGTCACCTCATACATGACATCATAATAGACAAACTCTATAACACTGTGTTTAAAGGTATTCAAAAATTAAACCATAACATCTGAACCTTCTTGTACATAAAATGAAGAAAACCAGTACATGTTTATTCTGTTTTTATTCCTTGACAATCCCAATTTACTATCTCTTGTTAATATCAGATTACTGAAAACCTCAAGTGATTCTATTGCCATTGAAATCATTAATAAATTTAACTACTTGGATTCGCTTTCAATTTTTATTATAATTAGTAGTAGCAGTTAACGAAATCTGAGGATCTTTCATGTTGCATATTTACAATGTCAGAAGAATGCAGTAGAAATTCATTAGACTTTTAATCAGTTAATTATCGATTTCAAAAATATAAATGATTTTTTTTTTGTTTTGCCATTCTTTGCTCAAGATGTTTGTCTTTAACTACTAAACTAAAGGATGTGGCAAATATTTAAACCATGTCAAAAATTTCTGTCTTTAATTAAATATGAATGTCAACTGGAAAGTTTGTAAGCTGACCAAGATATAAATGTAAGTAGATACACCAGTTAGTAGACTACAAGACAGGCATGTGTACCAGAATACAACAGCTGGTCAATCTCTGAACTTTCCAGCCAGTTTTGCTTTTTTATACAGTCTCAATATTGTCCAAGTCAGCAAAACTTTTATTAAACTAAAACTACTTAGCAAAATATATTTCAAATAAGTAAAATAAAAAAATAAAGACTAAGTTTTTAAGTTTTTTTTTTTGCCAAGCCCTTGAGGACATAAGTGGCCATGGTTCTCCACTGATTATTTTTTTCTTTATTATCGCTGAATTGCTTTCATTTCTTGGAATGATAGTTGAGTGGTTTTCAGTCACCTTCTCCACTGTTTAGAATTCAATGGTTCCTTCTCTTAGATAGTTGTCACTCAAATTACAGAGCCCAGTCAGCTATGCTATTTAACCAGTAACTGAGGAAAAGAATAGATGGGTTTTTGCCTTTCCCAAGGCCATTTGTGCAGAAGTGAGTACAACAGCTTCAATTTGAACTCAGTTCAACTATTCTTCCTACCACACTGATAACCATTTGAAAATGTAAATAATTTAATCAATTTAGATTTTCTCAAAGCTATCAAATTCTGAGAGGAAAAAAACTTTAATTATTTTTTTATTTTTTTTTGGTTAATTTCATTTCACTTTAACTGTTGACTTGCCAAGCTGAATATATTTCTTGTTAATTAATTTTGTCCACTTGATCATCAAATAGACTTGTATAGTTAGTTCCCAGCCTGTTGCGATCACAGTATTGAAAAACCCCATTTTGTCTGCCAATGGACTTCATTTAATGCTGCTAAGTGTCCTGGCAATCAGTGGTATAAAAATAAAGGCTTTGCTCTCTATACGATTCTGTATGTACTCGCAGTGGTGGACTGGCCAGGGTGTCAGCTTGCCTAATGTCAAGTAGGCTCCCTATATCAAATAAAAATGCAATAAAGAAACAGAGACAACTGTTTTAGTAATAAAAAGGACTTTATAAAGTCATCTGAACACTATCAGTTGAGTAACTGATAATGTCTAGATAGTGAGAGAGGACATCTTCAAAGCTAAAAAAATGTTCTCAACCTCTCTCTGTTACAATTCTTGAACAACCACATGCATTACATTGTAGAACCTCTATGCTAAAAGGTAAGAACTTGTTTTTTTTTCTTTTTGTCAATTTTTTTTGTCATTTGTTTTTAAAATATGGCATTAATTTCCCAGTGAAAGTTTTAAGACATACCAAATAAATACGGTTATTTTCCAATTTCTTCATCTTCTTCCGTATGAATTGTTAGCTACCTACTGCAGATAATTAAGTCCTTCTGTATATCTGACATTTTAAAATAGAAGCTTCAGACAAGTTCTTGTGTCTGACAACATATATCTAGCATTTTAATTTAATATTACAGAAAATAATTTGTTTTAATATTTCTATTTGTAGGCCAGTTTGCAAAGATTAATAAACATTGTGCAGTCTGTGGAAAAAATTGAACAACTTCTTGGATTGTCTTCAAAATTAGAAGCTACTCCTGGGACTGAGTAAGTTAGATACTTTTTGGAGCATTTTGCTGAAATAAACTCAATAAAGGTTCATTGCTTAACGTTTTTGTACAAGTCTGAATTAAAGCAGACATTAAAAAAAGATAATATTGTAATGGCCAATTTTTTTTTTTTTTTTGTTTATTTCTTTAGCCTAAATGGGCAGCTTATTGAGAGAGTAGCTACAGAATTCAACAAACTCCAATTTTATGTCATGAAAAGTCGAGGACTGCCTCTAGTTGAACAAGTGAAACCAGTAAGTAGTACTCATTTATTTTTTTTGTTTTTTTCCCTAACCTAACCGAATTGAGATCTTTATTTACTGTTTGTTTTTATTGTGATACTATCGACACCCATGTAGAAAGGGAAGAGCTAGTTGTATCTTGATCTCAAGTGTTTCTATTTGACAGACTGACAAATGGTTCTTTGGGAAGTCTGTCTTCTAAGCAGCATCCACTTTGACCAAAGGGAATGAGAAGTAAAGGAATGGGTTTTTTTTGGGGATCAAGTGGAAACAAAGCCGGAAATAGGGTATAACCAAGTACTGGTCTATATTAACAGATATGCATGGGATCAGGGAATTTTGGTCTGCCTTTTGCAGGAAGCAAACTTGTTCATCATGTGGTTCCTGTGCTGTCCATTTATATTGTCACCCACCACGTCGAGATGATTAGACAGACAAGAAGTTGGTAAGGGGCGGGAGCTGAGCTGTTAGACCAACATAGAAGTTGTTCCAAGTATCATTACCCAGGCGAGCAGGTGGAGCCCTGAATAAAACATTTATAATATGGGGAAACCGGATTCACATTCTTGTTCCTTAACGTGGTGTTTGTCTTTCATTGTGTTACCTTGTGAGCGGTAGTAAATATTTTTGCAGCTTTCAGTGCACACTGATAAGATCAAGAATCAAAATGCAACATGGAGTAATCATTGGTCAATTGATGGAAAGTTTGTGCACAGGGTCACATTAAATGTTTACATTATTATTGGAATAATAATTTCACTTTATATTATATATGCCACCAGACTTTCTGTTACTCTTGATTCCAGAACCATTGCTAGATTAATCATTTTTCTTTCTTTTTGAGACTACAAAGGTTATATAATAATAATTTGAGAAGATGCATTTGATCCACTAATTATGCACGTCTCTTATCTTTAAAGCATTAGGACTGTTAGAAAACCATATTAAACAGATATTTCTTGAGTTCTTTCAGTAAATGTCTTGATAGGCTTGCCAGAATTAGCCAAATCTAACATAGTCTTCATGAGAAGAGAACCTTTATATTCTTTGGTCTTAAAGAAGAAGTCATACAGTTTGATGTTAAGTCTGTTGTATGCGCATTATTCTTGTGCTCGGGTTCAGCTCTATAAAAAAAAGCTGAACATGCGACCAGAAAAATAATTTTGCAATCAACTGGTAAACATGAAGTGTGCTCACAATTTAGTCCCGCTTAAAAGATATCATTTGCTGTAAAATCATTGATCTAACTTAGATTTATGCATCCTGGGTATGACAATAAACTACATCTGGTAGCAAAACCCCTTATCGAGAGATTTTGAGGAGTGTAGACCCAACAATTCTTAATTGCTGCTCTGTTTCCAGCTCTACTCTGACCTGAGGTGGTAGCACCTGTTGGGGTCCCAGCTATGGGCAAGTAGTTAACCTGAAAACCGGGGTCAAAACACTGAAAGTATAAGGATGGATCTTTTGTAGGAGTGTCAGCAAAACGTTTTTAAAAAAAAAAAATACCAGCAAAACATTTTTTTGAAAAAAAAATACATTACCAGCATAACGTTTTTGGGTTTTTTTTTTTTCAAAAAAAAAATATTACCAGTAATACATTTGACTGTTGATAAAAACCCTTTTACAAAAATACTTCAGTGAAACCTGATCTACAAACTTAGATCTTACAAAGAATACATATTCTATTCATACAAACCTATCCTAAAAATCTTGTTGGCATTAAATATCCCATTGAGGTTGATATGTCGTAAAACAAAGTAAACCAAACCAGACTCTACAAATCCTCTTTACAAAAATACATTAATGAAATCTGATCTACAAACTTATTTCTTACAAAGAATACATATTCTATTCATACAAACCTATCCTAAAAAAATTTCGGCATTAAATAACCCATTCCGGTTGATACGCCATAAAACAAAATAAAACCTAAATCAAACCAAACTTGTATTCAACTGTTGTTTTATTTGAAATGTAAAGACTTTTACCTCGGAACAGTTGAGGTTCCTCGTCACTGATATTGTCATTGTTGGCATCAGTCTCAAAAGATAATTGATATTTCCATGCTTTAGAGTGAGGCACTCATGCAGTGTCTCGTATGACTGGGAAGTTCTTTGTGTGAGAAGGAGACACAATCACAGATGTTGCATGTACCGGCCAGTCTCGGAGGTAGTGCTCTCCCACTGTTTGTTCTTCCTTCTTGTTCTTTTGACTTCTCTGTGATGAGCCAGTGTGGTCTCAGATGTCAACAGCACACTGTAGAATGATTGCTACCATTGAAGGCGGTGTGTTGTTAGGTGGCAAGGTTGATATTAAACAAGATGAAGCCTTCTCATGTGAACATCCTTAAACTAGAGTTGTGGGAACCCAGTTTTTCTCCTCCCTCTGCATAGATGAATGTGTTTCAGAATTCTTCTGTCATTTATATTTCAAATATGTCCCAACCAGCAGAAATGTTACTGCCTCAAGATTAGAAGCAGCATTTGTTTTGTTTTTTTTTAAGCACCGAGGTGTGTATCATTTTTGGCCCTCCAGGTGATATCCAGTGTGCATCTCAGGCAGCACAAATGAAAGTGATATATCTATATCATATATCACTTTGTAGTAAGTTTCATTGACTGTTGGTAATTCTCATTGGTTACTCTCTGATTCCTACAAGAACTCTCTCAGAATCATCTAAGAACCTTCTTATTGTCTCTGTAGGTTTCTTTATATATTATCCTACCATCTATCTCTCCTGACTCTTAGTGGAACAATTCATTGTATTATTCTTTTATCTGGAGGACTGCTTTTTAAACATTATGGAAATAGGATTCTCTTAACAAGGCTTTCTTATTTGATGTGTCCTCCATCCATATGCATTGTTTTCAACAAATGTTATTGTTTTACACTTTATATGATGAAATTGTCTGGTTATGGCAACATCAAACAAGGACATTGATGTGTCACCACCTGAAGTTGTTTTTCTTAGATTTTCCTTGGGACATCTATAAAAATTTACTACTACTTCAGGTGAAGACAAAGGAAATGTCAGATTAGATTGGCTTTCCTCACTTATTTTCTATGGCTATAAGGGAGGGAAACTAAACCTTACTCTGGTGGTAGTAGTAATAGATAGAATAGTCTTAAGTTATTAGAATTTCTTAGGGGAATCATTGTTATTAAAAAATTTTGATTAGACTCTTTTTTCTTACCACTGGTTGATTTTCATGGTCAAATCAGAAAAATCCCCAAGGACATGGGATTTGAGTTATAATTTTGTTGGCTGTATGATATATAATTTATATAATGTTTGTTTCTAATCTTTACTGCTTACTTAATGGTTGTAGAATTAAAACATCGGTATTGATGTAAAAAAAAAAAACTACTAACAAAAATATACAATGACCACATATAAATATTTAAGGGGTGCGGAAAAACTTTCTGCCTGTGTGACTTTCAAAATCTGACTAAATGTCAGAATTTTTTTTATCTTAGTTAGACTGAGAACTTTTCAGTGCCCCCTTTACATATTAATATACAAGCTCATTATAAAGTCCTAGTGCTACTTGAAATTGTTATAATTTCCTTTTTTTTTTTCTCAGTAAAATTGATCTGTAAAAATAAAATAAAAAAATATTCTTGATTTCATTAAATTTCAACCGTTATGACAACTATTTTTGTTGTTTTTTATTTTGTGTTTTCTTTCCACCCATGAGCTAAATATTAAATTTATTTTTCTTTTATAAATCTGTTTGATGAACAAGGATGTTTGCTTACAAATTATTATAATCAGATGTTTTCTTCACCTGCATTTTTCTGTTTTTCTATTCTAGAGAATTGCAAGTATCACAAGCACTTTGCAATACAGCCTTGAAGGTTCCTTTCTGGAGGGTCTTGACCATAATAACACTGATATATTGCGACAGTGCCTACGGACATATGCCTTGATTGACAAAATTAAAGATGCAGAATCCTTATTCAGAAAGCATGTTGTTCGACCATTTATGGAAGAGGTAAACTATTTTTTTTTTTATATATTTGCATCTATTCCTAGAGGATTTTATTTTAATAAGATTGTGGAAGAATTTTAAGTACAGATTTGGGATTTTGATTTTGCTGTTCATAGCAGTAGTCATAGATATAATAGTCTTAAATTGACTGAATTGTTATTATTAATTCCTTTATTATTGTTTTCTTCATCGTTTGCTGCCATTTATTGCAAGTTTAGTCATTCTTACAATCTATGGCCAATGAGAAAGCAGCACTAATAAGAAATAAACAATATGCATATAAGAAATTTAGAAAACTTAAGACTATTACATCTACTACTACTAGGTGTAAAGAAGCAATAGGATGCAATATTAACCCTTAGGAGACAACAGGGCCAACCTATCAGCCAAAAAGTTGAATGATGAAGAAGACAATTGGGATGACCCAACAGCCCAATAATACAACAGGTTGGTCTTTCATACCAACCAATCAGATTGCTTCTTGCATTTCTTGCACATCTGGGCCTTTCAATGGCTGTGTTCTGTGATTTTATATCAGGTTTTTTTCTTCCAAAACAAAAGGGCTCTATCTTGGCGCTGAAACTACAAATGAGGCTCTGTCCCCAAAAGGTTAAAAAAAAAAAATCAAATTCTCTGACTAAATTTGGATAATCTCAGGTGGTTGTCTTTAAGGGCTTATTTAGTAAGATTCCATCTCTGTGAGGCATGCTTTCAGTGATCGGTAATGCTAGTTCTTTTCCTATTGCAAGCTTATTACATGGTGGTTAACATGTTGACTGCCAAAGGACAATTATGAAATCTGACTTCAAACACCAACTTTATAACCAACTTGTGCAATAAAGTTTTTTTCAAATGCTTCATATATGTGTTATATTTTCAATAAATCTTTCCCATAAAAATTTTGTTTTTAGCTGTCAGTATAGTTTTACATTCCTGCCTTAAACACCAGGTACCAGTCATTTATGTGACAAACAACAAATCTCGTTGTCATAGCCTTAAAGGCAAGACCACAAAAATAAGATGACTTGTGGTCGGTGTCATAATAAAACTGCCAACAAGTTATCACCTGCTTGGCAGTGAATCTGTTAATACACTATCTCTAGTCAGAATTGAAAAACATATTTGTGTATAAATATAGAGGGACCCTTTATTATACAGGTTACTGAGAATGATGACTTGTGTTGCTGAAAATGAGTCAGGCTGGCCAGTATTATCAGCTACCATATATATTTGTTTTCTGGCCAATGGAGAAGTACACCAACTCTTTCCCTCTTTGAGGTTGGGGGGATATCTTAAGCAGTTCTTAGCAACCTCTAGCTCCCCATATCAGGGATACATGGAAACCAGTGGCAACAGGCTGGTGGATTGCAGTTGCTGCGCCCAGTCTGCATCAGACTGGTTGAGCAGCACTGCTCCCTTCATTTTAAGGTTATGGTTAGTGGATTATTCTGAATAACCATTACTAGAGAGACATGGATTCGATCCTCACTGTGTGCCCCGTATTTTTGTCCGTGTGGCAAACTAAGCTAATCTTAATAAATAATACCTCGGGTACATTATTGTGGGGTAATGGTTACAGAATTATTCTCCAGTAGAACTAACAGTTGGCAATACCTAGCACAGTCAGGATGCTACTATGAGGTATTTGGTTAACTTCAACTCTTTTAGCTTTCCATAGGATCAGGTGCTAGTCAAACCAAGGAGTGCTGTTTTCGGTATGTGATGACAGTTCAACATTATAATCCAGTGCAAACTTTGTGAGGGAGCAAAGGCTCATCATGTGATTCAAACTACTGGACCTCGATGAATCTCCTTCTCATGTCATGGAAAGGGCTGAAGAATGAACTGGCTGAAAATGAAACAACTCTTAAAATGAAATTCATTTGTGCATGCTGACTGGCTATGTTCAACTTATTTTATTAACTCTCTATAGGCCGTCCTGGGTAAGACAATAAACTACGTCCAACAGCAAGGCCTCTGATCAGAATGTTTTGAGGATCATGGAACCACCTCTTAATTGCTGGTGTTCCCAGATCCACCCTGACCCATTAGGGTCCTAGCTATGGGAAAATAGTTGACACCCGAACTTGTGTAAAAATAGGTTTTAATACCAGAAATACTTTGTAATAAAAAAAAATATTACCAGCAATAATTTTTGAAGGAAAAATACTTTAAAAAAAAAAAGTACCAGCAATACAAACAGCTATACATTCTTTGAAAAAAATATTACCAGCTATAGATTTCTTCAAAGAAAAATATTACCAGAAATATATTTTTGAAGAAAAACATATTACCAGCAATAAAAATTTTGTCAGCATTAAATAACACATTGAGGCTGATATGCCGTAAAACAAGTCAAACCAAATCAAACCTAACTCTCTATAGGATCAGAATTTTAAAATATAAAAGTATCTTTAAAGAAAATCATAATCGATACTTGATTAACAAACTAGAAAATTATGGCTGATTTTATTAACATTGGAATGATGTAAATAAACACTGAAATATCACCCAAACTCAACACATAATCTTGTTTGCTCATTGACTGTCTACAATTTTTTTTTTTCTTTCATTTTAAAGATTTTATATTATGTTGTGCTATGTGAAATATCAGATATTGTTGGGAAAAGTAAAATGTGGGATTTTAAATTTAAAATTTTTTTATTTTTTAAGCAGAAATGTTTACAATTTCAATAATCATATGGTGTCATAAAGGATCAATTTCCAACTTAATGATTTCTCATAAAAGTAAGTCATTAGGGCCTTTAAAAACAGACATTTTAAAAATATAGGCAAAATTAGACAGGGTGTGGTAGAAATACCTCCCACTTAATGGTAATTTCTCTGATCAATGCTTAAAAATGAATTCAAGGGAATGAACTCTGTGGCTCTTGGAGACTGGTGCTACAGAATCACAAAGAACTTTGCCAAATAAGGTAAACCACCAACAACTAAAATGGATAACACATGTAACTAAAAAAGAAAATAATGACATAATCAAAATGTTGATATTCCACACTACAACAAACAAAAGGTTAGGAAGGAAACCCCCATCACTATTAGAAAGTGCAATAACAGTGGACTTGGTGAACCTATTTTTTCTGCAAAACTGTTTTAAGAAAAGGATTTTATAAATTTAATCTGACAGTAATGCTAAATGTTTGGTCAATGAATGCCAGATGTTTCTTTGTATTGTTAATATTAACCATTTCCAGCAAATAAACATTTGGCATTCATTGACCGAGCAGCCAGTACTACCTATAGTTGAAATTCATCAAATTTTTCTCTTAAAACAAATTTTCAGGAAAACAGCTTTCTCAAATCCACTAGCTGTTATCACTCTTTCCAGTACTGATGGGAGTTTCCTTTCCAAACTTTTATTTCAAGTAATGTGGAATGTCAATATCTTGATTATGTCATTATTTTCTCTTTAAATTACCGTAATCTCCCATGTATAATACAGTGTAACCCGGATATAAGAGAGTTGTCGGGACCGGAGAAGAAATCTCTTATATTCGGGTTTCTCTTATATCCGGGTTTGGTCTATTTTGTTTTATTAACACAGGCTCTAATTTGGGACCAGAGAAAATCTCTTATATCCGCGTTTCTCTTATATCCGGGTTACACTGTACACATTTTTTCTAAAAAAAATAAAAGCAAAATTAGGGGTGCGTATTATGCACAACTACAAAAAAAAAAAAAAATCTTTAAAAAATTCCCGTGTCATAGGTCGATTTCAGTTGCAAAATGACTGCTCACCACAAACATACAAAAATTTTGATACTAACATTTGGCAATTGCGACCCCATAAGGATGTCAAATACAATCATATGTACCTAACAATACTTACAAATGTGAAATAAAATAAGAATTATCATAAGACTAAAATAGAATAATATTATTCTATGTTTAAAACCATCTTTGTAATAAACTACATACAGATCTGGTAGATTGCACATTTTATCGAACAAAAATAGGTTAATGAATCTAGTAGGGGCGCGTATTATACATGGGGAATTACAGTACATACAAGGGATGTGGTTTCTGTACAGTTCTTTGTGATTCTGTAGTGCCAGTCTCCAATGTTCAAAGAAGGATGATCTTTGCCAAAACCTTCAGGCTTCACTTGCTGAAAGCATCTTTTAACCATTGATCTTAGACAGCGGTTATATGCAGCTGACAGTTTAGATATTTCTGAACAGGTTTGGTGCCATACGTGACTTCCATATTAAAGTTTGCATCTGACAAGGCTGTTTAAGAACATGACTCTATTTTTTTAGGTTAATGATTTGGTTTTCTATCAATTTACAGTGTTGGGTGAAACGATATCTGGCTCAGCCTATTCTATATTCAATTTCCTTTTCTCCTATACTAATTTCATTATAACTGATCCATATACCAAGGTACCTGAAATGTTAAGTATTTACTAGTTCCATAAGATAACGGTTAATCGCATTATTAATCATTATCCATGGATTTCACTATCAGCAGTGGTCTTGGAACCGATCTACTACTAATAACAAGGTCCTACTGTAAATCTGTAGATAATTATCACTGTTTTATTGTTTATTCATTAGTAATTTCTTTGAAATTTGTCAAAATGATATCTCTCTCTCTCTCTCTCTGCTTTAACTTCAGTGAGTTTCAATTTAAGTTCTTACAAAAAGAAAAGTCATGTCTGTTCAAATGATAACATCATGAGTGAGAAAAAAAACAGTTTATACTTTGTGAAACATTTTTCTTTTTTTTTTTTAAATGTGATACCGTGATAAAGACCATAGAAAATGGGACACTTCAGACTTACTTAATGGAGACAGGATTTTGTGAACATAAAGTTAGTGTAACGGATGTTGACACTGAAAGTGGAATTGGTAGGCAGTTTGAATTCCATGCTAGGTTGTTACATTCACCTACCTTATTGCACTGAGTCATGAACACGATTCACTACATAATAAAATATTTCTGCTTTTATTTACTGGTTTCTTTTCTTTCATTCATTTAGTATTACTAAATATTATTTTTGATACCTTTAAAATCATGTTTCCTTTTGTTTTAATAAGATAATCACAGAGGATTTCTTGCGATCAAGTAGTCTGAAAGGGATGTACACTAAAATTCTGGAGTTTATTCCAAAACACTGCCAAATCTTAAAGGATATTACCTCTTCTAGTTCTCCAAGGTAAGTTGACATTGGACCAGACAATATCATAATTGCATTGTCTTTTATTTAATCTAATAGTGTATTCGTTTTGTCAAAATTGATGGCAAGAAGGAATGTATTATAAGTAACATGTATTATATTGTAAGTAATTTCCATTTAATCCAAGTACAATTTTTTTCTGTGTAACAATTGAGGTGTAGTTTGCAAAATAACGATGAGCCATCTGCCCAAATTCAAGTTATATTTGTTTTTGAAAAGGAAAAAGAACTTTAGTTAAATAAAAATTATAAGAGACAGACAGGAGTTACGGGCAACATTAGTCATGTTGAATATTTGTTTTACAAATTTAACTGTAATTTAATTTCCTTTTAGGGTCAATTAGGAAGAAATAAATGTAATTTATGTACATGTGTGAGAAACAGTGAAATATTGTTTGTTTTTTTGTTTTTTGTTTTTTAAGCTTTTCACCCCATGCAAGGCTGGAAGCCACTAGCACGCAAGGGTTTACAGAGGCTTTGGAGCGAGAGCAAATAGGAGTGTTAGAGGAAAGGATGTGGAGAAGGATAGAGAATAGATCAAGGCAACTGGAGATGTCGATTGACGTTACACTTGAATAGTTGGAGATCATAGTCGTCAGGTAAACAGGAACAGTGAAAGGGTGGGAATGGGATGCCAGCCTCATAGGACGCTTGAATTCATGGCACCTGGGAACCAGCGATAGCAGCTCATCGGAGCAATTACCATGGAAGTATTTATAAAAGAGACAGAGAGAGGTGATGGTGCGTCTGTGAGAGAGAGACTGCAGACGAGAAGCCAGATCAGGGCCAATTACATTGCATACCGGTCTCTGGATCTTATCAAGAACCTTGAGGCAAACAGAAGGGGCTCCAGACCATATATGGCAGCAATACTCCATGCAAGGGTGGATGGTTTATTTGTAAATTTGGAGGATCGATTCAGGGGAGAAGAATTTCCTGGCCCGGCACAGGGAGCCAACTTTCCTTGCGGTGGATGACGCAATCGACTCAATGTAGTTGTTCCATCTCGGGTCAGCAGACAGCGTGAGACCGAGCAGCCACAGAGAGGAGCTCTCGAGAAGTTGAGCTGCAGACATTCTAATGAGATGCAGGAAATATAACTTGAATTTGGGCAAGTGTGTCATCATTTGTGTGAAAGCGTCAATACGTGTATGCATGCTAAGTAGTAACGGGGGATACAAGAGGAATTAGTTCTTACTGTGAACTATGTCGCTGTTGTTTGGGGCGGACTCTTTGTAGTTTTCAGTGCTGTAGCTTTTTGCATGTGGACGTGAATGGAGGTTTTGACTTCTGTGCGTCTCATGTGAAAACTTTGCTCATTGCCCCTCTATTGTTACACACAAAAAAAAACTTGTGTGTGTGTATATATATATATATATATATATATATATATAATGTGTGTGTGGCATATTATATTTAAGGATTGCACCCAAAAGATTACACTAAAAAATAATTATAAATTAAGCTTTATCTGATGTATTATGTTATTAAGGAAATTAAATTTTAACTTGTTTTATTGAACTGCTATGATTCTTGAATTAATTTGGGCCATAATAAATGGTCATAGCTTTCTTTTCTTTTATGAAAGTTAGATACCTCCATATTGGATTTTAGACATACTTTTGTGAACATATGTTAGTTAGTGTAATAGATATTGATAATGAAAGTGAAATTGGTAATCAGAGTTCAAATTCTATGCTATGTTGTTACATTCACTTTGGGGAAAGGAAGAAATCCATCTCTTCTCCCACAGCATATCCTTGAGGATATCATAAATGCATCTCTTCTCCCACAGCTATGCGTTAAATAGTAGGGTAGACTGGACTCTCTAGCCTTAAGTGGCAATGAGTCAAAGAGACAGAAAACTTTGAATTCCAAACCAAGGATAATGAAAAGGGATACCACTCCACTATCTTTCCCAAGAACACAGGATAATTCATTTGTGGAGAAGAATCTGCAGAGAGAAAGTAATGCCAACTTTAATCCTCCATTTAGCTTTCATTTTTATTCCCCATCTTTTACCTAATAAAATCATTCTGTCTCCTACAGTGAAGCACCTAACTCCCTAGCTAATTATTTTTATTATCTTCACTATTGGGAAAGGATTTGTTTCCTTTTAGTTCATACCTGACAAATCTTTGTACAAAAATTTAGCTGATAAGAAATTTGCAATTACATGTTTTTTTTTGTTTTTTTTATTTGAGTTAATCAAGTGAGGTTCATGAGGTCAAAGTCCATTTGACCACTTCCTGGATGCAAATAACTTAAGGGATAACAGCATAGAAAAGGGAATTAACAAATGTTCCATTTCATGTAATTTGTGTTGGGAAATGATACAAGCATTACTGACAGAATAAGACTATTATATATATATATATATATATACACACACACACTAATAGCATCATCCACATGCAAAAAAAGGCTAAAAATAATGGAAGCCTTATTAATAAAAACAAACAAACCAACACTTAATAATATTAACTTTGAACATGGACATAATATCTTGACCGTGTTTTGAAACAAAAAAAATGAAACATTTTATAAAACATACATATAACAAGCTATTTCTAATTCTAACAGTTGAAATATAATCCTCGAAAATGGCTAAATGTATAGCCTAAAGCGCTCGGATAAAAAGAACATTCGGACAGTTTTTATA
>OZ038512.1:30575359-30595359 GCA_964036315.1 Acanthosepion esculentum
GCTAATCTTTATAAAAGTGCCTAGAAAATCTGCCAATAGATTATTTATTGTCAGCCAAGTGACGACTGATAAAGAAATATTAAATGAAGAGTGGAATGTTTTCATATTTATTCTTTATAAATCAGTAAATGATAAACATTGCATTGTATTGGTTTGGTCACATTTTTAGAATTTTGTAAATATACAATTATTCTTGTAAATAAACAGTCTCATAAATAATAGTGTTTAATAATTGTTGTAAATTCTCAAGAACAAAGAAAATGTAAAAATTCACTTTCATATGTTTGGGATTTATTAAAATTCTAATCCTCACTTTTTAAAGCAATAAACATTGCCACGCAGTGAAGGTAGTTAAGATAATGGCAGTGTCAAGGAATAAAATCAACTTTTTGACAAAGCATTTTTTTTTTTTTTTGAAAACCCCAAAAGATTTGAAAAGAATAAATATTATACCTATGTTATATTATGTGAATATTAGTCACAAGGGCATAAAGATATTTGCAGTATTAAAACAATTTTATAGTGGGGATGTCAAAGGAGAGAATGAGCATGATCCTTCACTTTGCATGGCTCATTCCTTTCTTTTTCTTTTTTTCCAGAAATTTACAATCAGTATGGATTTTTTGTCCAAATTTGAACACCAGTGTGGTTCCCAGGCCAGTGTGAAACGTCTGCGAGAACATTCCAGTTATCAGTTATACATGTCCAAATGGAATCTTCCTGTTTATTTCCAGATCAGGTTGGCATATCCAATTCTCACATTTGGAATCTTCTTAGTTTCAAAATAATTAAATTCCACAATTAATTTTTAATCATTTTTTTCATTCAAATTCTCCACAACTGTTAAATATGCAGCAGAGGTCAAGAATAAAGGATTAGATCCTAACAAAATTTAAACTTGAATCCCTTTATCTTTGGGATCATGTTTAACATGGACAGCACCTTACCGATTAGGCAATGAAAGCGAACTAGCACACGTCGTTCTTTTTAGTCAGTTTTGTTTGAATTTCTGGGATGATGAGTTATCATTATTTACATGACAATTATCAAGATCTTTATCACGTTTCATCTGTTGTATGCTCCAGCCTTCTTCAAGTGCTTCTTCATCCAGATAACCTGCTGGGAATTTCAAACTGAACACTTTCTACATTCTACAGACCATGTCTATCTCATCTGATTCTTATTTACTACTGTTCACTTATTGGTCACCCTGATTCCACTGAGTATATTAAGTAATAAATAAAGCCTAGACCACTCATAAACCCATTGTGTTTCTTTTGAAGGCAATTCATAGTACAAAATGATGAGGTAACAATATTAACAGTTTTATTATTAATTACATTTTTTAATTTGTATTTAAAAACACTGAAAGAAGGTCTATTGTTCCACTTGGCTTCATAGTTAACACATTACATGAAAATTTGGAATTGTTATATAGGAATAAAATATCGCTTCCGACACTTGGGTTTGAACATAGATCACCAGTGAGCAAACACAGTTGATCCCATTGTTGAATTAAGTAGATCACGTGACCATAGAGGAAATGTATATATGGGAGGTAGCCTGTGTTTAATTGATTGCATTTCTATTCTATCCTCTGTTACGATTCGGATTGTTATTTCTACTCTATCCTCTATTACTAGACAGACCACTATTCTCTACTCTATTCACTATACTATTTTTCAATTCAGATCACTATACGGATTACTGTTTGAGCTAGTATTATTAAGTACTATTAGTGCGAGTGATATTCAATGGCGTTATTATAGTTGTAATCTGCCATTACATTTTTCAAAATGTGCATCTATTTATTTACTATCAAGTCATGTGACACACAAACTCTTCACCTTTCAAGTAGTTCTTTGTAATAAAAAGTAGTAGTTCAAGTAATTCTTTGTAATAAAAAGTAGTAGTTCAAGTAGTTCTTTGTAATAAAAAGTAGTAGTTCAAGTAGTTCTTTGTAATAAAAAGTAGTAGTTCAAGTAGTTCTTTGTAATAAAAAGTAGTAGTTCAAGTAGTTCTTTGTAATAAAAAGTAGTAGTTCAAGTAGTTCTTTGTAATAAAAAGTAGTAGTTCAAGTAGTTCTTTGTAATAAAAAGTAGTAGTTCAAGTAGTTCTTTGTAATAAAAAGTAGTAGTTCAAGTAGTTCTTTGTAATAAAAAGTAGTAGTTCAAGTAGTTCTTTGTAATAAAAAGTAGTAGTTCAAGTAGTTCTTTGTAATAAAAAGTAGTAGTTCAAGTAGTTCTTTATAATAAAAAGTTGTAATATAGTTAATTGTATAAATATATGTTGTGTTATGCATATATAAATTTATTCATTAATGTCTTAATATATTAGTATTTTCCCACACATAATAGTTGGAATATGATATGCAAGTATTTGTTTATATATGCAGATTGATATAAGAATGTGTATTGGAAACAAATACTGAACTTTCTTTTAAAAATGCCATTTAAACAGAAAAACGGCTCTAGCTTAAAAATCCTTTGAGTAATTCTAATGAAATTTGGCACTGCACTCGGCAGGGAGTCAAGGTACAACATGCTCATAAATTGGCTGGGGTATTATGTATCATTTAAGCTGTGTCTTGGGAAAGAACAGACATACAAACAAAATTAGTTTTAATATTACAGGGTAAATAAAATTAAATAGAATGCAAGTCAAACAAAAATATTAAATGCTAATAAAATGCAATATATCATAAATAATTTGAAATTATTATTTTTTTTTTTTTTTTTTAGGTTCCAGGAAATTGCAGGACTGTTTGAAAATTCCCTTGTTATCGGCTTCAACAAAACAACCGGTAAGAATATTTAATATCTCTCTTAACGTGAAAGCTGGATATCTTCAAGACATTTTTAAGAATTAATTAGGATCTTAAACAGCAAGAAATACGGTATTGATATGTATTAAACTTAACACAACAAAATAAGGTAAGATTGTTTTGTGTCAATCTTTACAAAGGAAATCGGCAATTGAACATACATATCTCTCCCCCATGACACCTTAATGTTGAAAACTCCCTCCAATGAACACTTTGTGAACACCAATTAACTATAAAACACAACAATAGAATGTAAAAGGATATATACACACATGCAACATAAATACTATAATATACCAAACTTTGATACTATTTAAAAATGTTTGTTTTTGTCAGTTACTAGCTTTCTTGGAAGAAATAAGTCTTCTTAAACTCTTGTAGTTACAAGACACAAACAAAAAAAATCCACAAAATATTTGTTTACCAATACAAAGTAGTCACATCCAAAATACATGTCACAGAATAAAACAAAAAGGATTAAAAATTACTTGATGTAAAAAAACTAATTTGACATGAAATGACCCATAAGGTTGATGTGATGGTAAACAAACAATACCTTACAAAGGAAAATCAGCAGCTAAAATCACATAGGTTCAACAAAGATTAGTTTCAGTGAAGCTCAAATTATATAACTTTATTGTTTATTTTATTGCTTAAAATTATTTTTAATATTTGAGTAGATGCTCTGTTTATTAAACAGTATATTTATTTATTCCCATCTACCATCAAATATTCATGTAGTATATTGCTGCCGGGCTTGAATGAGGTAACACACACACACACACACACACACACACACACACACACACACACATATATTGTTCGAGTTGCTTCAAATGGGTAAATTGAAAGAGAATCACAGAGGTTAAGATTGCACACACAGAAATTGACAGACAAATCTTTGGTGTACCTCTAGCCAGCCTCTCTGTCCAGATCAAGAATCAGACCAGTTTTATAACATTTGGACACTTACAAAACTTCACGTGGCTACACCTTGTTTAAAAGAAACAATCTACTGGGCTATCAAACACAAACACTTGCGATCAAGATAAAACCACCTCTTCCCTTTCTATAGCCATCCTGGGTATGACAATAAACTACATCCGTGTCTGGGGTAAGACTATAAACTACGTCCAACAGCAAGGCCTCTGATCAGGAGGCTTTGAGGAGTGTGGAACTACCTTTTAATTGCTGATGTTCCCAGGTCCACCCTGACTCGGGGTGTTAGTACCTGTTAGGGTCCCAGCTATGGGCAAATAGTTAACCCCGAAACTGAGGTAAAAAGCATTATAAAATGTAAAAATAGGTTTTAATACCAGAAATACTTTGTAAAAAAAAAACTATTACCAACTATACATTTTTGAAAAAATATCACCAGCTATACATTTTTGAGGAAAAAAATATTAACAGAAAAAGATTTTTGACAAAACAAAAATACTACCAGAAAAAAAAAAATTGTTGTCGGCATTAAACGACTCATTGAGGTTGATATGCCGTAAAACAAAACAAACCAAACCTCTCTATAACATCATATATTGTCCTCACAGCTGCCTTATATGTATGCAAAGCTTAGAAATCCACCACAAAAGTTATCCAACTCCTAGATGTGTTCTATTTAACGTATCTTTGTAAAAATCCAAAGGTATCTTGAAGTCGGATTCATTACATTCACTTACATGCAAATACCCTTGGGAAAAATTTGAATCCATCTCTTTTCTTCCCGGCTAGGGGTTGAATTACAGGATAGACTGGGATCTATAGCCTTGGTTGGCAACCAGTCTTACACAGAAAGAAATGGCCACCTACAGCCAGAAAATCCCTGCCTAATTGGTCATGAATCAAGACATGATTGCCCAACCGTGTTTCACATATCGCACTGATTGACTTCATTTGTTGAGAATTCTGATAGTAATCTCCCCTTACAGGAAGTTAAAATTAAGAACGCACATTGCTTGCATGTTGCTGGCCTAGTGCGGAGGAAATTTCCAAACTTTTTTACAGTGATATTCACCCTGTACAAAACCTAATATCCACTCGAGGGTTACAGAGACATAGTTTATACGGATATATGGGGAAGATGACTTGAACAGGTTCAGATTGTAGTGATCAGGGAAGCATTCTCTTGGGAGTCAATGCTACAAAACAGTTTATGGGAAGCTTCTGCTCAAGTGGAACTTACTCTGAACACAGGCTAAACTTTAACCCATTAAGCATTAAGACCTAACCACTTGCCAATACCCTATCCCTGGACATTTGGGGTAAATTTTACTACCCACCTCTTTTTCTTTTTTTTTTTTATGAAATATGAGAGGAAAATATGCAGCTATCAGATTTATCCCTATTAAGGGTACATTGAATTCCTGCATTGAATATTATACAGGGTGTGGCAGAAATACCTCCTACAGGCATTAGTAGCAATGGTGTCATCTAGCTAATGCCTTGCCATTATGTAGGGGGCATTTCTGCCTCACCATTGTATTGTCAAGCTAGTCTTGTTGATCATTATTACTAGAGTGAGTCTGATCCTCACTGGGTTCCCTCTTTACTACCGTCTTGTGTAAAACTAAGTGAAGCTCTTTAGTAAATCTCTACAATAGAAATATAAGAAATAGGGACAGTTTTGTTGTGGAATAAATAGTAAACCCCTGGTGACTATATGAACTAGTCCATTACTATACAGAGCTCCATGTCAATGGTAAGACGGGTAGCCATTTGGAGTCAGTTTGCTGCCAGTCTCACAACCAACTGGTTGAAATCTCTGCTTTCAGGCAAAGAGGAATCCAGATGAGGCTATGCTGAAGGGCAGAGTCTCGTCTGGGGATGTAGACAAACCCAACCCCGTATATGCAAGGTCTAAAAGGAATTTTTGCCTGAGTCTATGGGTTTGGAATCGCCTCACATAAAAACTGGCTTTGTGTCACATCCTACCTTGTGGAGAGGTTTGGTAACTACCTAACCATTTGGAGTCAGTCTTCAGACTAACTAATACAGGCATCACGGCAAGTAGCTGAAGCATTACATATAAAGAATCCTTATATGAAGTACATTATATAGGTAAGAGTATGTTATAACAATAGCCATAGAATGGTGGAATTATGATAGAAGTATTATAAAAACAGTTTTATAGACTATTGAATGACTTCGATCCTCACCATGTGCCTTTCTACTGCGGTCTTGTATAAAACTAAATTAGTCTAAGTCTACAATATAAATATTAAGAAAGAGGGTCCGAGGCTCATTAAGACATACAGGGTGTAGCAGATTTACCCCCACAACCTGTATTTCAAGTTGATTTAAAGACTCTAAAATTGAGGTACATATTCTAAAACTTATATGCAGGGCAGTTGTTATTCTGATGCTGATCATCTGTTGGTGTCACCACATGATTTTTGAAAGTGATCAAGCAAAACCTACTATATTGTGCAAAAATCGTCAGTGGCAACCCAGGCATATACAAACAGGAAATGATTAGCATTAGTCACGCCCTTCAGAATAACAGTTAACCTGCAAACATACTGTCAGCTTCTGCAGGCAGAAACAGAAGGTTTGAAGAGTAGGATGAGACACCTGCTACAATCTGTTTCTGTTATATCAACGGTTTGTCGGCAAAGATTCAAAAGATTTGTGGTCCATACAACATCAGGACAATATTCAAAAGCAGCTTGATATTACAGAGAAATCTCTGCTGAATCAAGCCTAACACAGAGGAGAAAACGACCAAGAACTGTGTGTATTTCATCCCTTGTAGTTGTGGCAAAGAACACAATAGTGAAACCAACCACCTCCGAAAAGTAAGGCTAGAGTAATATCAAAAAGCTAAAGTGGGTGAGACATGGTAATGGGGCATAGCTGATCATGTATGGCGGGGTAAAGGATAGTCACCAACCTCTTTGGAATGAAGTAAAAATACTAGACAGAAAAACTTTGAAGAGTTAGAGAGTGAAGTAATCAGCATGTATAAAGACCTACTCAGGAAGTCTTACATAGAAATAAATACCATCTTGGGTGGAGTGGGGGGCATAAATATAGAGATATGACAGCAAAGCTTTAACAGCAGCAGCTGTAAGAAAAGAGAAGCTGCAGTGAATTCAGTTGGTCATAACAGCAATGAATGCAGCCGGTAGATTAGATTTAAGGCCTCAAGTTCTAGGTTCTCGTGGATTAAAGCATTGGTTCTTTAATTTAGTGACAATAATTGTGAGTTCAATCTCTGGTGTAAACTCAGACTCGGTGAAAACTTAACAGGCAGTAATTGAATAACAATAAGACTAAATAAACAAGCTAATAATAATAATAATAATAATACTAAATAAGAACAAGATTTGAGAGATCCTTAGACATAGCGGAATGAGTACAATCTACACCTGTAGATTAAATAGTGGGTTCAGTTGAAAATTCCCTGAAGGTTACTTGTATCGGCAAGCACGTGAAGGCTAGATGGCACATCAGCCAAAATGTGATGATAACAAAGTTTAAGGTGATAGTCCGAATGTAAATATTGGTAACTTCTTGTCCCAGAGATTCGGACAGAATTGTATGTTTACATTTGTAACTTCATAAAAAAAAAAATTATAATAAAAACAAATAAAATGTAAGAAAGACTCAAAAATGAATAATAATGACAGTGTCTCATCTAATATTACCAACGTTGATTAATGATATTTTTTTCTTTTCCCTCTTTTTCAGAAAATGAGTTTTATTTGACTGCCAGCTATCAAATGTGGGAATCTATTTACAAATGCTGGCAATCAAATGTTTACTTACCTACTCTTGTGCATCGCTTCCTTAGACTCACCCTGCAGCTCTTGTCTCGTTACAGTGCTTGGATTGATGAAACTTATCAAAAAGAGGTAAGTTAAGGTTAAAATAAATGCAACATTATTACCATTATCTCCATCTTCTCTGTGTTAGTTACCACAATCTCTGTTTTAGCTTTTATACTGTCCTATATAATGTTTACTTTGATTTCTCTGCTTGTTAATATTTGTTCTCTTGCTATGATTTTTTTTGTTTTAATTTTTTTAATTTTTTTGTTTTTGTTTTATTTTTTTTTGTTTTATTTTTTGTGTTGTTTTTTGTGTTGTTTTTTTGTTTTTGTGTTGTTTTTTGTTTTTGTGTTGTTTTTTGTTTTGTTTTTTTTTTGGGGGGGGTGCTACAGCTAAGCACAGAAGGAGATTATGCCAATTCACTTCTTTTACATATTTACATTTAGGCATTTTCAAGGGTCAGTCAAAAAGTAATGCCTGTTCTAATTTTTAAAATATTAGTCAGAAATTTTAGTTTTCAACTATAAAATGTCTAAAAACCCACGGTAAACATTTGTGGAGTTAACTACTCTTCTTCTTTTAATAATCCTCTTTCAAGATGGCTGCTTCTCTGGACACATGTAGAATGCAAATAGCTGTCATATATAATTTCCATTTTTTTTTTTAAACAGAAAGTACTGGAATAGGAAATTATTGAATCTTTATGGGAAGGCTGCACTTTATGTAAACTGAGTAATGAGATGGTTCAGTAGAATCAGTGATATTCCCAAAGAGAAAGCATAAACTAATCAGATATATATACATGGTGCGAGGAATAAATTGTCGTCTAAATTACACAAAAATGAAAAAAACACTTATATCTCATTTTAACAGATATCTTTACCAAAGTTACAAAAAAAATATCTTGAAATACTAAAGAGTAAATTTATTCAATAAAATCATTATTGGCTTCAACCACAGCCTTCATCCAGATGACTTCAGAATCTCCTGTAATTCTTCTGAACAGTTCCCTTGTTTAAGTGGGTGAATGCTGCTATAATCCTTGCTTTCAGTTCATCTTTGGTGTTACAAGGAGTTTTGTTGGTCTCTCATTCAACTGTGCCCCCACATTATAATCAAGGGGGTTGCAGTCTGGTGAGTTAGATGGCCAGATGTAAGGAGTAATGTGGTAGCATAAATTGTCTGACAAACATGACTAGGTTATCCTGCCTGTGTGGCATGGTGCTGAATCCTATTGCCAGACAGGGTCTTCCAGTAGCCACCTACTTGACCCAGGGCAACACACTTGATGTAGGCCTCTTTGTTGAGGCCCTCACCAACAAATTTGGGAGTTCTTATCAGAACGATCAAAGTGAGTTTTCAGAGCTGCTGTACCTTCATAATCACCATTAGACTCATCCAACTCTTTCCAAATCCTCTGCACTGTCCTCAGATTGACACCCAAACACTCTGAAATGTTCATATTAGAGCTTCCAGCATGAATGCCAAGCAGTACAGCATACCATAAGTAAATAAAATAATAATTAACAAGGAACTTTCATTGATATCTAACTATATAATGGTTAGCAAAGAGTTGACATGTCATTAAACAAACCAGTGAGGAACAAACTCAGCAATAATGAACAACTAGATTAACATTGCTAACCATTATATGGTTAGAGATCAATGAAAGTTCTTGGTAATTATTATTTTTTTTTATTTACTTTCTGATATTTCCAATTATTTTTAATGGCATATCAGCTCCTTATAAGGTTTAATGGCATATCAACTCATTATGACATTTAATGGCATAACAACTCCTTGCTAACCATTATATGGTTAAATATCAATGAAAATTCCTCGTTCATTTTTTTTTTTTTTTTTACTTTTATTCCTCGTTCATATTTGAAAATTTATTAAATTTATTATTAAACTCGTTATAGGTCATTTAAATGACAAAATTTAATTTCCTTGGTAGTTTTGATGATTTTTTTTGGGGGGGGTCGTTTTTTTGTTGTTTTTTGGGGGGAGGTTCTGTTTTTTTTTTGTTTTGTTCTCTTTTTTTTTTTTCTCTCTTTTATTTTGTTTACTGTTAAATTTTATTACTGGAAATCTTTACTATAAGAATGTATTTTTATACTTTCATAGTGTTTTTTTTGGGTGGGAGTTCACTATGTCTCCATAGCTGAGACCCTAACAGGTGCTACCACCCCAGGTCAAGGCGGACCTGGGACAACAACAATTAAGAGATGATTCAACGCTCCTCAAAACCTCTCAATCAGAGGCCTTGCAGCCAGATGTAGTTTATCATCATACCCAAGACACTGTTCATCACTGGGTGCTTCATACAAAATTTGATATTAAATAACCAAAGAGCTGACATGTTGTAAAGTCAAACAGTCTAACCTAACTACATTTTTTAATATCATATTTTATATATATATATATATATATATATATATATAATTTTTATTTTTTTCTTCTTCTTACTGAAAAAATGATTCTCTGGGATGCTATTTTAAACAGGTTGAAAAACCAAGTGTTTCCAGTGGCAGCCGAAGCGATAGAGCTTCAACCCCAGCAAACAACATGGTCACTTCTAAAGTAAATGGTTTAGACACAAGCAATCAACAACCGACAATCCCAGAACCAGAACCAATCACTTTGGGACAAATACTCTTTTTAATAGCAGATGCAGAAAAAAGCTCTGAAAAGGTAACGTTTACTATACATCGCATTTTTTCCAGTGTTTAATCAGATTTGTACATCATTTTTTACTCATAGGAACAAAGTTACCTCTGATGTTTAATGTAAAATATTCTCTGCCAACAACATGGAAACTTGCTTTGTAAAAAAAAAAGTCTGTATGTATTTCTTTGATTTTTTTTTTTTTTTCTTTAACATTTTTTCCATGTGCACATGAACTGCTCCACTATCTTTCCAGTAGGTTATACATAAGGAAGTATTACCACTAGCAGTTTTTAATTTGTCTAACAATTTCTTTGTGCATGAAATTCAGGGTTACATCAAACCATGAGGAATAAATGTATACTTATTTTGTATGTGTATTATATATACCAAGCTACCATACATTCTGGTAATAATGTCAAATTTTATTTTAGTTCCACTGAAAATCTTTGGAAAGTTTGTTTTTACCATCATTGAATGACTTTAGACAATATAAAATACAAAAATATTAAATCTAAATATTTTTGGCAATTAAATGGTGGTAATTCTCCTATTATCATGTGGGATATTGTGGCAAGAGCCAAGTCTTACAATGAGAAAGGTGATAGATGTAATTTATGTCTTGCTGAAAAATTCTCTTATGTGCCGTGTTCATTCAGGATGTAGGCGATCATGGCCCTTCACTTCTTCTTTCCAATGTAGCTCTTAATAAGTTTTGTTTCTTCTCCCAAACCCTATTCTGCCATCCATTTTCTCAACATCATCAAGTATGTTACATGCTACTTTACTCTGTCCCTCTTTCACTCTGTCCTGTGAGTATCAGATTTTCCAAGCCCTCCTTCCTTATTACATACCTCAGAAATTTCAGCTGCCTCTTCCTGATGTTAAGTGTAAGTTTCCTCTTCATTTTCATTCTCTCCGAAATCTTGTCGTTGCTAACATGTTAGGCCCATGGTATCCTCGGCCTCTTTCTGTAGAACCACATTTCTGTTGCTTCAAGTCTCTTCTTCATCCTTGAGGAGATTGTGCTGCCATACAGGAGGACAAATATCACGTAACAGTTCAATACTCTTTGTTTCTAATGAAATTTTTCTCTCTTAATACTCTACTTAGCTTTTGGAATCTGTCTTTGGCTATCCTAATACATCTTCAGATATCAGTGCCGCACTTTCTGTCCTCTGTTAGAACACTTTCCAGATATTTAAATATCTATTTAAATAGCTTGATTTTAGTATTCCCTACCTGTAATTTGCATTTTGGGCTCACCTTTTTGCTGATAACCGTGCATTCTGTCTTCTTGTAAATTATGGTTAGTCCTTTCTAACTAATAGGAAACTACAAAACCTCCTACAGAATTTAGCAAAGGAAAGCGAGAGCTTTCCTTTGCTAAATTCTGTTTTGTAGTTTCCTATCTGTGTCTGCTATCAGCACATCTTATATTGTTAAGATTGTGGCTACCAATAATGAATCCTGGTAGGACTTCTAATTCTCTCAGAATTGCCTCACTGTATAGGTTGAATAAATCCGGTGACAAGATACATCCTTGTCTTACACCCCTTTCTATTTTTGTATATTTGCTGAACTCATTTTCTCTCTCTATGCAGGCTGTATAGGTTATGACCAGCAGCCAATAATGAATCCTGGTAGGACTTCTAATTCTCTCAGAATTGCCTCACTGTATAGGTTGAATAAATCCGGTGACAAGATACATCCTTGTCTTACACCCCTTTCTATTTTTGTATATGTGTTGAACTCATTTTCTCTCTCTATGCAGGCTGTATAGGTTATGACCAACAGCCAATAATGAAATTTTATATAAGATGTTAGGGTGTCAATCTATATATACATTTATGAAAACACTAAAAAGTAGTCTACTTTGGTACCTGCGTTTTGACCACAAGGTCTCCTCAGGCAAGTAGAAGAATGAATAATCTACTATATTCTATCAACTTATATGACCACAGGAAAAGACAATGAAAGATGGGGGGGGGGGTAATATAGAATTACATTACATTATATTATTTTATATTGTATATTGCACACACACATACTCTCTCTCTCAATATATATATATATATATATATATATTCAATGCCTGTTGATCTCTTTTTAGATTTTTCCAGTTTTTGTTGAACACATTGAACCGAAACTGAAATCACTTGACTTTGACAATATAGATTCAATAAAAGGTAAGTTTATTTTGTATTATATTTCCTTCTACACACATTTTCTTGATTTGGCTTTATTTTCAATAGTCAAAAAATAAATCCATTCATAATGTGGAATGAGTAAGTGAATTTTGATTATTTATTTCACTTGAATATTTTCTTAGTGTTGGAAATTCAGAAATGAGAGATTTTGTTTTTCTAAGCTTTCTTTTTTCTTTATTGTTAGTAAATGGAAAAACTAGATTTACTTTCACCTACTTGTAACATTTCATCTTTGTGTGTGTGTGTGTGTGTATATATATATATATATATATATATATAAAAAGTTTGTCACTTAGGTGATTGATGTTACCTTCAGCATCCCAACTCCAGAGTTTCATAGGTCCATCTATGAAACTTTCATCCACCCACTCTTCAGGAGGTATCAACAATTGACTGCTTATATTTCTTGATTTTTCTTTTTTTATGTACTTATCATTGGTGTAAGTTTTTTCCCCCGTATTGTTTGTTGTTTTTGTGTGCATTAGCACGTATGCAGCCATGCAGTTGTCTGTGCGTTCACCTGTCTACGCGTACGTACATGTAGTGTGTCATTATTATCTGTCCTTTTCTTTGTTTTTCTTTTTCTTATCACTTTACACTTACTATATAAAGAGCCATTTTGATTTTAAATCAGTCTTTGTAACTAGTGTTTTTTATGTATATACTTATACATACATATACATACATACACCCATCCAGGCATATACATATATTAGAGCATATTTTTATGTATGCTTTTACACAAATGTATAGATATACATGCCCAATCATATATTCCTGTAAATATATGTATATGCCTGGGTGAGTGTGTATGTATGTATACATATATGCATAAAAAAAACACTGTTTTGTTGGACTGATTTAAAAATCCAACAGACATCAATCAGCTCTAATAAATAAATACATGGGATAACAATATATAATTTTATATATATCACAAACAATTTTAGAGGAAAGAAGTATGACAAAGTGGGAAAGTTTTCTTGTAACGTGTTTCATCCTTTAGGACTTCATTGGACTAAGTTTGTCTCCATTGATGCGAGTACACATGTGCACAAATGAGAAATTTAAAAATAGTTTTTTTTAATGAGTTTTGGGTATATAATCAGTGATGGAAACATAAAGAAAAAGAATCTAAATGAAATTCCTAGCATCTCTCGTTCGTGTCCATGTGTTGTCATATCAACTTAGTCCAATTAAGTCCTAAAGGACAAAACACGTCACACAAAAACCTTTCCACTTTGTCATAATTCTTTCCCCTTAGATATATATCTTTTCATTAAATGTGGTATCGAATCCTTTCTGATGCAATCAGTTCAGATGGGTTGGTCATGAGTGATGATCGGATGCCGAAAATCCTTATGTATAGCCAACTTTTTTGCAGTAAGCGTAATGTAGGCCGTCCTTGGTTACGCTTCAAGGATAAACTCAAATACAATTTAAATCCTGCAAACATCCCTATAGAGGAGTTCAAACTTGCTGTTGAAAACCAAGCAAACTGGAGAAACACCTGCCACCAAGCTATAACTCACTTTGAAAAGAATTGTCCCAACCATCTGAGAGAATTAAGAATTAACACTAAATCTTGGGCCAGTATATCAGACCATATGATGGTCAACCCTTCAGCATGTCCCTCATGTGAACTTGTTTGCAAATCCCATGCAGGATTGAGTCCATCATAATATATATATATATATATATATAAAATATTAGTGGTAAATATACACATACATATGCAATCATATATATATACACATTCATATATATATGTATAAAAAATAATTCCAAGAGGATAAAATCCAGGTAGAACTCAATGTCCAGGACTGAGTAAGGATATAATAAAAAGGCTTAAACACTAATATTCCATGGTCATAATTTATTCCATTGGAATCGTAAATATGATCCAATTCATCAGACCTACAAATTCAAAAAAGAAAACAGAAAAAACAACTCCGGGAATAAAAAATAGAATTTAGTGAGAGTGCATGTATGAGAGTGTGGGATGATTGCTAGAGTAAATGAAAGCTATAGGGAGGGGTAACAGACGTGAGAAGGACAGGAAGGTCTAAAGATGAAGGGGGTTTTAAAATTTAACAGTTTTAAAGAGGGGAGTCAAAGACGGTTTAAGTGAGAGAAATATGAATATTTTCAAATGTCTAATACACCGGAAAAGAGTATACATTTTGTGGTGACATACACACACTAGACGATATAATCTTAAAACTCAAAAGATGATATATATATATATATATATATATATATATATATAAAACAAACAGAGCAATACTCTATAGGATCTGGTTATCAGATGTGATAAGGTAATTTGATTTATGGTCCCCACTTATCAACAGATACCAACGCATTTTCCCTACATACATTTTTCTCTTTCTTTTATTCTAATCTGAGGGAGCAGATGCTGTTGGTGAATCACTTCATTTATAGCTTTTCTACTTTGTCCCATTATCTCTTCACACGCACATTCTAATGTGTTATTACTTGCTGAACTTAATCTGTGGTTAAAGAGACAGACATCTCTATTACCTGACTGTCTTTGTGTCTTATAATATATTTTAATCCTTTCCTTTGTTTTGGCTCAGGTGCTTTCAGTGATTCTCAGGAGTCTGTGTTGTTCAATGTGCCTAAATTCCAGAGTTATGTTGTTCAAGAAGTGACCAATCATTGCAGTCTACATTTAAAACAAGTTGCTGATATACCACGACATTATCGCCGAACAAACAGAGAGGTAAGTTTCAGTTTATGAAATATGTCCTATATCAGAGAGTTTGAAGACAGAGGCAAAATGTTTACCGTTTATTACAGAACCTTGCACAGAAAAATGAGAAACTACAGCAAAAAACATTTTTGATTTCCATTCAAGATAAGTTCAGTCAAATATGAAAGACTCATTGTCGTACAACAAAACTTTGTGCCTGTGAAAACGACTAAATTGAACTAATTGTATATAATGCTTTTATCCTTCAAAAGGACTTCTTCAGATAAAATGTTTTTATTGATGGTATAGTCCGGAGATGTCCTTTACAAGGATGAAACTTGTCACAGGATTTTTCCATTCAATTATCCACCTTTGGTCTGAGATATATATATATATATATATATATATATTTGGGCAGTAACCTTCCTTTTAAACATTTGTTGAATATAACAGACAAGGAAAATTTGAATTTTTTTTTAGTTTTTTCAGTATTATATTTTTCTGTTTGATGGGAGTGCAAAAATTGTCTGTATTCTTCCTTGTGCCAAATGGTTTTGGCCACTTTTTTAGCCATTTTCAAAGGGGTTTGTTTTTAGGTGTTATTAATTTCTTTCCATGTTTGACTGTTGTAGTTTTTGTGTTGTTTGAATTGGAGTACCATTTATACTGTGCTTCGCAAGTTTAATGTGGCTGGAATTCGAGTTGGCTTCTTTCTGTTTTAAAAAAAACTTCCAACACACCATTCCATTACTGAATAAGGTGAGATTTATGCTAGGTGCCAGATGTTTTATGTAAACATCCTCTTTACATTATATATATTTGTGTGTTATTTATATGGCATCCATTGGTTTTCGAGAGACCATGGATCTGAGTCTGGGGATTTTTTCAATACACTTGATGATGATAGCTCAGTGTCTGTTTTACCAATTGAGTACGGGGGTTGGAACACTGGAGTGTCTTTTCCTGGGGCAAAAACCTAAGCAGAATCATTGTTTAAAAGAAAACATTGGAGTACTTTGTGTCTTAGTCTCCAAAATGTATTTTCAGTATATCCGCTAAAAATAAATGGTTCCTTATTGCTTAAAAGAAAATATCTGAATAGTGTATGTATATATATATATATATATATATATATATATATCAAGTATGTGGTGCAGTTCAATTTACATTACATGAATCATTCATACAAAAAACAGATATTGAAGTTAATGATATAAATGGCGAGAATACATCTTCACAAACAAATTTAATAAATGACATTAAAAATTCAACCTCAGCGTTGCGACCGCACACTCCAAAATTTCTTACAATTAACAATAACACATTTCTAAAAACATCTTTCAGTTTACATCTATTCTTTCATTGTCCTGTTATTACCTGGATGTAAAAAACAAATATATTTTCATACCTGATGATGTCTGTATGCACAGATGAAAGCTTGTAAAAAAATAAAAAAAGACCTTATGCAACTGGAATTTATAAACAGGGATCATAACATTCATCTAGAGGTTCGGGGTTAATATCATTTATTAAATTTGTTTGCGAAGATGTATTCTCGCCATTTATATCATTAACTTCAATATCTGTTTTTTGTATGAATGATTCATGTAATATATATATATATATATACACACACACACACACACACACACACACACACACACACACACATATTAGGTTACTGAGAATGTTCATTTGGTTTAGTAAGTAAAAAGTATTTTTTTAACTTTATTGAACAATTGTATTTTGTTCCACCATTTTCTCACTTCCAGCCAATTCCATAATTGTTTTCCTTCAAAACCATTTCTCTTTTTGAGCAAACAACCGTTCTCAATGTATACTCTTCCAGAGAATTGATATTCTTTTTTTCATTAAAAGAATTCTGTAAGTAAATAAATAGGTAATCTGAGAGTAATCTCTGTTGAAAATTTCTTTTGTCTGGTCACCAAACATACATGGTCTGGCATGAGTGAATAGTATATCCTTCCTATTAACTAATTCCTGGTAGACATTGTTCATTAATTTCTGCTTTCAGTTCATCCATTCAGAAGCAGTATATATTTGAACTATTTGGTTTTCCAAAAGTGCTTATAGATTTCTTTCCAATCCATTTATATACACAAGGCTTCCAGTTACATCACATTGAAACACTGGTTTCTGTACAATCACTGAAGTTAAGCCATGTCAAGACTGGTCAATATCTGACTGCTTGGGAATACTAAGTGCTATAAGCTTGGATGTACAGGTGCTGTGATGGATAGTAGTTTGAAATTGTTAATCAGAGTTCTAATTCCTGTTGGGTTCATTATATTCACTTATACACAAATACCCTTAGGAAAGGTATGACTCCACCTCTTCCCAGACTAGCTACGGGTTGATTGGTGGGACTTGTATCACTGAATCAAAACAATTTCCCCCCCCCCCAATCTAGAAATGTTTTTTGTCTTTGAATAGCCTGCAAGGGGTTGGTTAAGCCATAGAAAACAAATCCATCAATCAAAAAAACATTATATACACAACATCAGTTTGGAAAAAAATCAGCTTTTGGTAAAGTCAGTTTTGGTTAATTTTGTTTGTACCACTATCTTTTGTGCTTTTGATTGTTGTAAAGAAACCACTTTTCATTGCCCATCAAAAACGGAACCTATTTAAAGGGGCTCCAGTAGATTCTTATGGAGAAACCACACATCAAATTAACTAACATGACAATGTTTTTGCAAGTTGTTTTTTCGTGATTGGATATTTTGAGTATGGTGACTTTCTCTTGCATCCTATAATGTTGATTATTCTCAAGCTATAGCTTGATTCAATTACAACCAACCCCAACTGCTCTACCAAATGACATTTACAAAGAAATCTCCAACACGAAAGTCACAAAACACTTTGTATGCATTTTTTTTTAACTCCACAATTTTCTTCATCTGAGGTAGATTTTTACCTTTCTTAAAAAAGCATAAAACTAAAAACATTGCTTATTTTCTTCCATTTTCAGTGTTAGAATCAATAAATAAAGATTCCACCCTCCTTTTTTAAAAATATTTCTGATACTGTGAGCGTATTTATACGATTTACAAAACTTATGTTGCCTGTTCTCAATATATTAGGTTTTTGAGAATGTTAGGCCAAGAAGATGCAACAAGTCACTCACATGGCGGTTAGCATCAGCCATGTTGATGGTCTTTCAGGTGTTTAATAGAGAAAAGTTTTGTTTTGAAAGCATTAAATTGTGACAACAAAGAAGGAATTCCAACAAGCAGCAGCATCATTGTCTTTATAGTCATTCATTTCCAGTAAATAGCAATTTACTACTTTTGCCCAAAACTGGCCAGTACAGCCAGTCAACAATGCCATAATGCAGCAGCGAAAGTGTTAATAAATGCTGATATGGCATTCAAGTGATCTTTTCGCCTGAAGTTAGTCTTAACTGCTCCTCATTCTGATAACAAAAACAAACTTTTTCTGGAAAATGGGGTTAATTTTTCCTCTCTCTCTCTCTCTTTCCGCATTACCTAGAAATGAACTTAAAACCTTGACACATACAAGTAAATGTGTATTAACCATTATTTAGGGGTTAGGAATAAATGATATCTCTTATCAAAATTCCATGAAATGCTGTCTATTGTGCATATTAAAAATTTAAAAAAAGACATTAGATTAACTGCGACTAACCAGTTTTGGGTTAAGTTTCTCAAATTACTGTTTTTTTCTTATTGATTCCACTCTAACAATTATCACAACTTTCCAGGAAGAATATTTGGAAAGTTGTGATAATAAAAAAAAACAAAATGAAAAGACAAGCCAAAAATGAATAATCAAAAATTCAAGACCATTTCCATACAACAATAATATGGTCATTTTTCTGATAAACTTTCCGCTATGGTACCTAAACTGCCTGAATTTAAACACAGTACTAGATTCGTGCCAAGATCTCATCATTTTGCAGTTGAAATAACGAGATGTAACCATAAGTTTTATACTAACAATTTATTCTCTTATTGCTTGTGGAACTCTCTTCTGGCTCCATGCTTTCCAGCCAACTATGATCTTCAAAAATTTAAATGCAATGTCAATCAATATTTTCTGTCTTCATTTTTTCTTCTTTTATTGTCCTCTCTCCTTAATAGTAGTTTTTCTCATATTCTCTAACACTCATTAACCTCTTGCATCCTAGTGCCTTGCTTGGAGTGAAATGATTTTTAAAAAATACCTTTATTTCAAAATTGCCTTAACTTTCTTCTTTTCCCCCCATATTTTATGTTAGAATTAAAATATTTTAATTCAGTTATTTTCAGATTTTATTTTATTTCTTTTTTCCCCTCAGGTACCCAGCAAACCGTCCTCATACAGCACTGGCCTCTTCAAGCCTCTCACAATGTTTTTCGATGAACACAAAATTGTTTTAAGGGAAGCAAAAAGAGAGGAAATTGCACGAGCAGTTTTACAAAACCTTGCTGAACAGTAAGCATTAAGTTTTGCACAATCTTTTTAGCTTGAGAAATTAACCAAAAAAAAACAATCATCTCATTCTAGCAGGATTTCTGAAAAGTCTTGTGTGTCATTACCAGAAGAATGATATAATTGTGTCATTACCAGAAGAAATTGAATGAGTTGATTATTTTTCTAAAATATATTTAATGTACTCACTTGTATTGAATAATTAAATACTTTTGGTGCAACCAAGTTTAAAATGTAATGATTGTCAATACCTCATAAATAATGGACTGTTCCATTTTGATCACGAGGAAGCATAGAAAGAGATGTTGCTTGGTTTCAGTGAGAAAGAAAAAGTGATAAAATTTATGTTTTTAACATCAGCTCCA
>OZ038512.1:30600359-30722859 GCA_964036315.1 Acanthosepion esculentum
GGGGAATATCATCAGGTATATGAATTCGACTGGAATATTTCACTTGAAGGATTGAAGTTGGGGATAAAACAGACTTCAACCCGGGGATGTAAACATTTCGGAATAAATGTTTTCTCATACCATTTACAGCATTGTTTTTTGTTTATTCCTATTCATTTCATTGTATTTGTTTGTTGTTTTTTTTTTTATTTATTTCTTTTGTGAAAGGTGAAAACATGTATAATTATTTTCTTCAAAGAAAGCCTTTATCGAATTAAACGTACATGATGCGATGGATAAATTGTCGTCTAAATGACGCAGAAAATGAAAATAATACAGACATCTCTTTTCAACAGATCTATTTATCAAAATTGCACAAAAATATCGTGAAATACTAAAGAGTAAATTTATTCAATAAAATCGCCATTGACTTCAATGAGTGTTGAGTCTGAGGCTCTGGTGAAAGATGAATGTAGGCATAACATTACTATTACTAGTGATCACTCGAAACACCATGTTGTTGACTGGATGTGTCGTCCAACTCTTTCCAGATCCTCTGCACTGTCGACAGATTGACACCCAAACACTCTGAAATTTTTTATTGGAGCTTCCGGCGCGAATGCCAAGCAGTACAGCATCCCATTTCCAAATTTCTGGCAGAGTGAATTACATCATGGTGCTCTTTCTCTCACAGACCGTACCCAACTGACTCTACAATAATGGGCAGTTGACAAAAATCAAAAACATGTATACACAAAAATATAAAATAGTAACAATTTATCCATCACACCCTGTGTGTGTGTGTGTGTGTGTGTGTATATATATATATATCTCCAAGTCTAGGATTGGTGTATACGGAATAAATTCCAATAACCATCAAATACTATTCTTAAAAGAGTGCTCAATACAGCGTAGAGCAAATATATTCATTTATTCGAAAATTATAACATAAAAATGTTATAAAATCACTACAAAAATAGCCATTTTGTTTCAACACTTCTAGTGTCTTATCAAGTGATGGTGTTGAATGTCTTATAATGTCATTCAACACTATCACTTGATAAGATACCAGAAGTGTTGAAACAAAATGGCTATTTTTGTAGTGATTTTATAACATGTTTATGTTATAATTTTTGAATAAATGATTATATATTATATACGGCTGCAGTTGAATACTTGCTGTCATTTGGCGTTCTTCCTTTATTAGCAGCTCTCGTATTGTATTTATTTCTATGCTAGGCCTGCTAAGTAGGTCCTCATAGCCAAAGCATATGCACTGATTCTTTCAGGTGTCTAACTCTCCAGTGTTCACCTTTTTCTCCAGTCTTTTCACTTCATTCCACAACGACTTATGACAACCCCTTTCCTTCCAGGTATTTACTTGAAATCCACTGAGTCAGGTTGGTTTTTACCATGGAGACCTGAGTGTTTTCACCCGGGCCGCTGGTCATAGCTTGTCCAAGCTGGTCTAAGCTAGTCATAGCTGGTCTTAGCTTGTCCAAGTTGGTCAGAGCTGGTCATAGCTAGTCTTGGCTTGTCATAGCTGGTCCAGGCCGAAGCTGGTCCAAGCTAGTCATAGCCATGATACCACCAGCTCAGGGACGAATTCCTACACCAGGTAAGTATCGAGTGAAGCTCTCAGCCAAAAGGCCGAGCGATCTGCGAACAGATACTACACTTTGATCCAGGCCGAGCAGCTCAACCCCTTTCCTTCCATACATGATCAGTCGTCCCAGAATCCATTGTCTTACCTCTCACTATAGTTTTTCGATATTCTTCCAGCCTTACTTTTAAGGGGCAGCTTGTTTCACCTTTATATTCTCTGCCACAACTGCAAGGAATAGAGTACACGCAGTTCTTGGTCATATTCTCCCCCAATTTTGTCCTTTCTGCTCCAACTGAGTAGTTGTTATTCTGAAGAGTATGTTTGATGCTGATCCTTTCTTGTTGGTATGTGTCTGGGTCACCACTTTTGATCTTTTCTCAGTATTGTAGGCATCAAATGATCCTTTCTTCACGCTGTATGGATGGTGGGATGGCCTAGTGGATAAAAGCGTTGGTTTGGTAACATAGTGATTGTGAGTTCAATATTTAGATACATTGTACTTATTTTCAATTTTTCTAGTTGAATTGTTTACCTATATTGCATATGATCCATTATTGTACATAATCAGTTTATAATAATAATATTTGTATTTTATATGAATACTACTTTATGAAAATTGAGTTGTAGCAGAGTGTGGTGTCCCGTATCATAGCCTGGGGGGGGGGGGTACGAAATCTTTGCAAAAGCCTGAATGCAATGTTTATGTATAAGAAGTCGAAATAACTTCGTGCCATGTCATGTTAAGCAAAGTAAACATGAAAAAATAACTGAATTTTTCATTTTCAGATAAGAAGTGTTTAAGCGTCATAATCTAAATTCAATCTGACAAGGCTTCCAGATATGTTTTGGGGAAAGTTTGATAAATTAAATCCTGGACCAACAAAAAGAAATGTTTATATAGAAAGTACTTTTTTGAAAAGTATATTTTGTTAGTGAGGTAAATATCTAACTGAATCTTAAAAAGAGGAAAAATTGTTTTGGAATGTTATTATGATTCTAAAGAAATCCTGTGACCTTAAGATAATGTTTATTGATAATTGAAAACTGGTCATTTATCTTTGATGTCAACCCATGAGCATTTGCAGACACCTGTGAATTTCTTTGTAAGTGATAAGGGAATTTAACTTTTCAAATTGTGAAATACATTTGTTTTGTGAATTTGAATGCAGGTTTCAGAACAAAGACCTTTTAAAAGTGATTAAAAGACAAGATTCGGTAAACTGTCTCATTACTGGAAACCCTGAATTCTTACACAAGGAAAATCATCACTGACCTGAGGTAGTTAGGGCCAAACACGGGCCTCACTTCACAACCTTTTGACTGTGAGGAACAAAAATTAACAAGGATGTGGTATATTCCCCAGGCAGTACCTCTCTTTTGGATGGGACTCGGGTTAATCTCTAACGTTTTAAGCGTCCCCCAAAGTTCAAAATACTGAGAAGGGCTGAACTATTTTTGGCTTTGGTCCCATGTACGCATGTAACCCTAACTTTAACCTCAGCCTTGTGCCACATTCCATTCGAGGGGCATGCTGATATTAGGGATGAACCGCACAAGAAGGCAGACCAAAAATCCACAGCACGTGTTCTAGCATAGAACGGGGTTGAAAATAATGATGCGCCAGTTATAGACTGACGAAAGGAAGTAACGAAGATAGCAATGCGACTGTCTTAGAGCAGACTTCAAGTAAATGAACGAACAAAAAAGTGACAGTCACCATGGAGCATAAAAGTAGGCATAACTTTAAAGTGATGAGAACTAGTTGAACAAAAGTCGAGGCCTCGGCTAATAGAAAAAACAAAAAACAAACTTCAATTTATAGGCCAAGGAAGAAAGTCTTCCGTAAATCCATTTCTTTAACATCTCTCTCGACCACAGGAAATGGTAGCATCATGGTTATCGGCACCAAAAAGTGGAATCTGAGAATCTAAGTTCAAATTCTAGCTTAGTGTCTTATGTTGACTTCGCTCAATGCCCCTTCTTCTCCGCCCAGCTATGGTTTAAATAGCAGGGTAAACTGGGCTTTTTAGCTCTGAGTGGAAGACAGAATCTCTCAACTGGTGCACCCAGTCAAACCAATGCACTCTGAAAGGTAGACAGGTGCACCACAAGTTAACAGAAGAGTTATTTATGAATTATTTTTATATTTAAAATATCTTCATTTTTAAAAAGCTAAACTCTTGACCAGGTAAAAAATTCAAACTCATTCCGGCCTTCTTTGCAAGATTCAGTGTTATGGAATTTCAGGTCGATTGTTCGACTTTATACAATCATTCCTGTCAAACCGTGCATTGAAGGCCGTTCTCAACGGATTCTCCTCCAGCTCCTTATTCTTTCCTATGTGTTCTCACCTTTGCTTCAACATCTCTCTCTCTCATATATATATATATATATATATATATATATACACACAAAATACCAATTTTTAATTTGTAGGGATTATTCCAAGGACTTTAATCCAATGAGAGCTCAGTGTAAGTTACAGAGCAATATAATGAAATAATTATACATGAAATAAATTATAACCGATATGGATTTTAAAGGTATTTTCCTTAAATTATCACTATGCAAAGCTTTTCAGTAAAATGAATGGAGCACTTCGGCTGATTGGCATTTGTTTACATTCGTAAAAAACAATACGCTATATTTAGCTGTGTACCCCTGCCGAGTGAAGATAGCTCAGTGGTAGAAACACTGACTGACACCAAATCCGTTGGGTTTCGATCCTGGCTTGAGGCATTCGGATGTCTAGTCGCACTGAGGAGCTGTGATACAGCGAAACAGTACTGTCTGTGAATGATTATATATATATATATATATATATATATATATATATATATATATATATATATATATATATATATAACAATGCCAAGACATAGAACAGAATACAAAAAACTACACAAAGAAAAAAGGAACAAATGTAGGAAGGCTAAAGAGGAATGTCTCAATGAAAAATGTGCAGAAATAGAAAGAATGAGTATCACAGATAAAAGAGATGTGCATAAATAAATAGGAGAACTAACAGGACAAAAGACATGCTCATCAACAGGTTGCATAAAATCCAAAAACGGAACTCTGATATTAGAGAAAGAGAAAATACTTCAGAGATGGAACGAATATATAGGCGAACGCTTCCATATCGAAAGAGAACAACTGGCAGTACACAGAAATACCGACAGACCGGAAATATTAAAAGCCGAAGTGGAAGCTGCACTGGCCAAATTGAACAGAAACAAAGCGGCAGGGCCAGACGGAATTGTAATAGAGATGCTGGCAGCCTTAGACACCTTCAGCATAGACAAGATCATGGAAATAGTAAATGCAATCTATAACAGTAGGGATATACCGGAAAACCTAAGCAGATCTATTTTCATAGCACTGCATAAGAAAACAGGCGCAAACGAATGTGAACTCCACCGAACAATCAGCCACAAAGACCCACATAACAAAACTCATTATCCGAATTCTGATGAATAGAGCGCGCGGCAGAATCAGACCAGATTTAGGACGAGAACAGTGTGGGTTCGTTAAAGACACTGGAACAAGGAATGCGATATTTAGAGTGCGTAGCAGAATTAAGACGGAAACAGAAAATTAACAGGAGAGAGCGTAAGACAAGTGTGCGTTTTCTCGCCAGATATATTTAACCTAAGCGGCGAGGTAATTCTAAGAGAAATAGAATTCCTATCCGGATTTATTATTGGTGGATATAATCTTAAGTATATAAGATACGCAGCTGATACCTTGTTGATGACAAATAAAGAAGGAAGACTGAAGGAGCTGCTAGACAATTTCACGTCCAGAAGATACGAGTTCTTTGATTCTCGTCGAAACAATTCTGTTTATATATTCTATAAATTCAATGTTACCTTCTTATTCTTATTCTAGTGTACTTACTTTATTCGTATAGAACACGTTTGCTATCAGTACTGACTGTGGACTACTTGGTATCCTTTTAATGTAGATTGTGTTTTTCTAAAATTTCATGAGGTTTCTTAGTTGCACGTTATCAAAAACCCTTGTAAAATCTTTGAAATGTTATCAGAAAGAGCAATACAAATGCAAAAGGACGTGTACCTGTGTTTTATAGACAACGCCACAAAGATCTGTTAGAATGGTCAGTAACCTTGACATATTCGGGAAAGACCTTAGAATAATCAAGCATCTATACTGGCAGCAAAACCTCTGCATACGGACAATGAGTTCAGCAAATATACAAAAATAGAAAGGGGTGTAAGACAAGGATGTGTCTTGTCACCGTATTTATTCAACCTATACAGCGAGGCAATTCTGAGAGAATTAGAGGTCCTACCAGGATTCATTATTGACGACCACAGTCTTAACAATATAAGACATGCAGATGATACAGTGTTGGTAGCGGACACGGAAAGGAAACTACAGAACCGCCTACAGAAGGTAACGAAGGAAAGCGAGAAAAAAAGACTAACCATAAACTACAAAAAGACAGAATGCATGGTTATTACCAAAATGCAAATTACAAGTCGGGGATACTAAAATCAAGCAAGTACAGTCATTTAAATATCTGGGAAGTGTTCTAACGGGACGGAAAGTGTGACACTGAGATCTGAAGACGGATTGGGATGGCCAAAGATGCATTCCAAAAGCTAAACAGAGTATTAAGAAACGGAAAAATTTCGTTGGAAACAAAAGAAATAATACTGAATTGTTACGGGATATCTGTCCTCCTGTATGGCAGCAAATGCTGAAAAATCTCCTCAGAGATTTGAAGCAACAGAAATGTAGTTCTACAGAAAAATCCCGAGGATAGCATGTGCCGAACATGTAAGCAACGACGAAGTTTTGGAAACAAACAGGAAGCTTATACTTAACATCAGGAAGAGGCAGTTGAAATTTCTGGGACATGTAACGAGGAAAGAGGGCTTGGAAAATCTGATACCCACGAGACAGATTGAGGGACAGAGGAAAGCAACGCTTGGTGGGTGGCAGAATAGGGTTTGGGAGAAATAACAAAAATACAAAACTTATTAAGAGCTACAAGAGACAGGAAGATGTGGAGGGTCATGATCGCCCACGATCTGAAGGGACATGATATGTAAAAGAAGTATGATTTGAGATTCTAAGCATCGATTTTAAAGTCCCTTTGCCATGAACTTCAATTAACTGATACTTACTATGATAGACAAATTCAGTTATTTTCCTTTCTCTTGTCCGGATATGACGTCTCGAACAGTGCTTCCGCTAGTGATTTGCTATCTTTGATATGCCTGTATGTTTACATTTCGACCGAGATGTTTCATTCATATCATTGGGCATGAGAAACATTTTGTATGACTACAGAATTTCTTATAACCTTCAAGATCTTTTCAGCCTTTCATCAGCATGGCTGATGCTAACCTCCAGGAGAGCAACACTTTGCATCTTCTTGCACTCACGTTATCCACTGACATGAAGTGGAGTGATTATATTGAATCAATTGCTAGGTCTACTGCTAGGAAAGTTTGTTCAGTGTGTCAGATGAAAGCAGCGCGTAACATACTTGATGGGTTTAAGCAAATGGATGGCGGAACAGGGTTTGGGAGAAATAACAAAAAGACATAACTTATGAACACCTACGAGGGACAGGAAGATGTGGAGGTCCATAATCGCCTACGTCCTGAAGGGACACGGCACATAAAAGAAGAAAGACACCTAACGAAAGTCAAGTTTTTATTTGATCACTTGATATTTTAAACTGGATGCTAAATTCCTTAATCTTTAAGAAAGAGTGGATAATCCTTTTCCCTTTCTCAATGGATTTAAATCAGCCTCTTTAAAAAAAAAAATTCTTCATAAATCCCTTTAAATGAAAACTGCACATTAGTGGTACAGTTTTCATTTAAAGGAAATACTAAACTAAATTTAATATTTTAAAATTTCATCTTCTTCTTAAAATTTAAGGAGATCCTCGGAGTTTTAGTTATTCTACAAGTGCACCCTGGAGTTTAAAAAAAAATGGACTGAGAACCATTGTTCTAGGAGAAGGTGTACTCTGAACTCAAAATGGGGGAATAGACAAGATTCACACCTTTCCCAAGAGTAATTGGGCGAAAATGAACACAGGGTTACAAATTCTGGCCATTGTAAAGAAAGTGCTATAATACGATATATGATAATACTGTGTGTGTGTGTGTGTGTGTGTGTGTGTGTGTGTGTGTGTGTGTGCTCTTATTGTTAATGAAATCAGGACCGACGCGTACTACTCCCGAACACGCAACTGGGGTGACCCAAAACTGATTGGGGGCCTCGGGCATTGCTTTGTGACCCTCGCTATCTTATCAACATATGCTTTTTTTTTCTAACTACATTTTTATACGTTACAAATTAAACTAAGCGCAACTGACTGTTATAGGATGAAATATGTTCACGTCATTCTGGGATCGTTTTTTTTCCCTGTCCAAATCCGTGAATTTGTTTTGTTGATGCTGAGTCTCGAAAAAACACTACATAAAATTCACTATTTTTTATCCATGGTGCTGAATGCGGTAAAATTATTCAACTTTTTAACAAGAAACGTCTCAAGTTGATGTTAAAAATTGACGCAAAACATTGTTGATCTATGGAATTATCTATTATGACATGTCTCTAATTTGTATTTTGAGATACATTGTATTTCTTTACAATTTTTCTTCTATTTTGCATGTGATCTTGATGGAATAATCCATACTAACCTCTCACCCCTCCGGCATAATCCACTTTACACCAAAAATCACCTACCAACCAATCAACACTCATGTTTCAACAAGCGAGACTACCCATTGGCTCAGACCCTTAGAACTGTAACAAGTTCACGCGAAAATGTCTTTTCGCGCCTAGCGCTTTGGAGCCTATTTTCTTGACCGAATCTCTATAAATAGAAGAATCTGAATCGACTCAATCAGTCAGACTTTCACCCCTGGAGAGATGCCAAACTAATCCACGTCAAAACCTTGACCAACTACACTTTTACCGCGCAAACTTCTCTGGCTCAGCAAACAACAACCACGCTCTCTCTCTCGGGAACAATTTCTAGCAATTACTTACAATACTTAACAAGTGATATTTACTCACTACTAAATAAGTATTCGTAAACAATCAATCAAACATCCAAACAACTAAAGGTACACAACTCCTACCAATTTTGAACAATAACTCAAACAAACTTACGCACACACACTATTGATTGAACTCGCACAAAGGACATTTTTGTACATAACCAAATACTTAGTTTAATTTTACGAACAAATCTTAATAACAGCTTCACACACACTGAAACTTCACAAAAATACTCTACACAATCTAATCAACTATCCTCATTTATCCAAAAATATTCAACCCAATTGTATATGTCAATTGTATATAAATCAATGTTATTGTTACACTTTTAATTATGTTTGTCTTCACTCTGGATTTTCTTGCATGATTTGTTTTCAATGTTTCTTTTATCTCTTACTTTTTTGTGTATGAATGTTTAAGAACACCGACATCATAAATCCTTCTGATAACTAAAAATACATTCACCAGTCTGCAACAATCTAGTATTCTACATAATTAGAATTAAATTAAAATTTGTATTTCATATGAATACTACCTTATGGAAATTGAGATTTAACAGAGTTGGGTGCCTCGTATCATAAATTGGGTGGGGTGACGAAACCCTTGCAGCGGCCTGAATGTAATGTTTATAAGAAGTCAGTTGAAGTAACTTCATGCCACGTCATGTTAAGCTAAGTAAACATGAAAAAATAATGTAATTTTTCACTTTCAGATAAGTATTTAAACGTCATAATCTAAATTCGATCTGACATAGCTGGTAGATATGTCATGGGAAATTTTGATAAATTAAATCCTTTTTTACAAGATAACAAAACATTATTATTATTATTATTATTATTATTATTATTATTATTATTAATTATTATTATTATTATTATTATTATTATTATTATTACCTAACCAAAATAAGAACGCTATCATAAATTATTGTATTTTTATCAGATTACAAAATTGCGCATTAATTGAAAACTAATTATGCTGACTACAATGACTACAATTAACGTGTAATATAGCACACCGTAAAACTATATTTTACATATTAAAATTATTAAGAAAATAATATTAATGCTCTGCCATTTTGGTATTAAACGTAATATTTAACGAGCGTTTTCAAAATAAGAAAGAAAAGCTTTTAGCGAGTTAGCATGCATTGTCTAGCAGCGAATTCAGATGTGAATTTGTATGACAAGATCAAAAATCGGGTTTCATGCCAGACTAAAAAAAAAACTCGTACATGGATATTTGAATTTGAAATGTAGCTTTCCTAAAATGGTACCATGTTGGCAACAAAATCGCGTCTACCATTTTGTTAAAATTTCCTTATTGATAATGACTATGATGATCGGCAGAAAAAAAACCAACACTTAATAATATTAACTACGAACACGGCCACAATGTGCTGACAGTGTTCGGAAAATAAAACGTCCCAATAATCCTAGAAGCATACACACTACCCATACACTCAGTTAAACAGTAAAAATAAAATCATCCTTGATAATGGCTAAAAGGGTAGAATTATAGAACATTTGGACAATTTCTACACACTCTGTGTCCCCAAAAGAAAACACTTATTCGAACACAAGAAAAATTAATAATAATTTAATCGTAGTACCCTATCTGCCGTCATTAATGAAACATGTATAAATGAAGGATTGCTGCCTAAATAGACTATATATATATATATATATATATATATATATATATATATAAAATATATATATATATACATACATATATATATAAATATATATGTATGTATGTATATATGTATATAAGGTAAATCTATGACAAAGTGGTAAAAAACAGTTTGTGTGTGTTAGCAAATGCACAAAGTAAATAACTCTGTGCTAAAAAAAGCAAACCGGTGAAAAAATGCTGAATGCCAAAATGCCAGAGCATTAATATTATTTTCTTAATAATTTTAATATGTAAAATATAGTTTTAAGGTGTGCTATATTTATGGGTTAAAGTGATCAATATCAGGAATAGAATGTATGTAAATATAAAAGTGAACATTGTAGTCAACGCCCAACGGTGACTGTTTCAGGCTTATGCACAATCGTCATAACGATTGCGCATAAGCATGAAACAGGCTGTCGCCGATAGGTGTTGACATCAATGTTCATTTTCTTATATATATATATATATATATATATATATATATATATATGTGTATGTATATGTATATATATATATATGTATGTATATATATATATATATTTATGTATATATATATGTATATATATATTTGTATGCATGTGCATATATATATATATATATGTAGGTATGTATATATATGTATATATATGTATGTATATATATATATGTATGTATATATATGTATATGTATATATGTATGTATGTATATATATATATGTATGTATATATGTATGTATGTATATATATATATGTATGTATGTATATATATATTTATGTATGTATATATATATATATATATATATGTATATGTATGTGTGTGTGTATATATATATATATATATATATATATATATAAATATAAAATATAAAAGTGGACATGGAAGTCAGCACTTAGAGGCGACAGTCTGTTTCATGCTAGTGCAATCGTCAGGCGACTATATATATATATATATATCGGTTTGTGTCGGTCTTTATTGTTTTTTCTTCTCAGTTTATGTTTTCTTTCTTTGTTTTTTGGTTTTGAGTTATCGATTTTGGCTTTTCTCTTCCTTTGGTCACTTGGCAGGCTTTGTGTTGGACATGTGCACCGTCAGCCAGTATTGATAGCCAGGGGAGAGAGACCCCTGTTGAAGTATTAAGGAACTGAGGAGGAGCTAATTCCGACACACCCACTGAGGATCGAATTGATCATTAATAATTCAGTTTGCTGGCCGTTATACCACAATCGATATTGTAAATCGATATTGAACATTAAAAAGGAATTCGCCCCCCTAAGTCTTTGTTGGTAGAGAATAAAACAATATCATATAAAATTGAATCCATAGTTACTTTCATATCATTTACATTAATAATTCATTTTAATAAACCGGAATTTTAAGAATAAAATATATATTCCTAATGGGTTCCCGTACAAGTTTTTATATATACGTTTATTTATTTGTTCATTGATATATTTATTTATATAAGTAAATGCAATGTATTTTGATTGATTAATTATTATTTTCATCATTTCAGAAAATGGCCCTCTTTCGTCAACATTGTTGGTGTATAATTCCAAGTCCGGCCTAAACGCTGGCCTGTCGCAGCGTCGTAACAACGAAGCATTTGCAAAAGGCACAATTTGATTGTCGCGCAGACTACGATTGGTTCAAGAAGTTCCAGTGTAGCCAATTTGATCAAGATCAGCCAAGAATTGGTTGACTCTCTCGCGTTGACAATGAGCATTTGTGCGCCTGCGTCGAAGGTGATCCACGCGTAACAGCACACGAACAGGCTGAGAAGTTTGGCCATTTTGCACCACTTGGAGGAAATGCGTCAGCAAACTGGATGTATGTGTCCCACGTAAACTGACTTTGACCGTCGACGCCGAATGGACGCCTGCAAGACACAACTGTCCAAGAAGCGCCGTTTCGATTGGCTGCACAAAGTGGTTACTGCAGATAAAAAATGGTGTCTGTACTCGAATTTCATACGCAAAAGAAGCTGGACAGTCAAGAGTTCATCTGCACAACCTCAGGCAAAGCCAGACCTGCATCAGAAGAAGCTCATGGTTGGATTTGTCTGGCTGGATGTGAAAGGCGTGATTCACTAGAAAATACGCAATTAGTCTATCAACGCTCATCTGTACTGTCAACAACTGCAACGTGTAGCTGATTCAATTGCACACAAAACGTCCAGAAATGACTGATGTGATATTCCCTCACCCACCGTACTCTCCCGACCTGACGCCAACAGACTACCATCTATTCCGAGCAATGCAGAACTTCATGAAAGGCAAACATTTTTACAACTGATGATGAACTGAAAACTGCAGTCGGTGACTTCTTTGATAGCAAGTCGACAGAATTTTAAAATAAGGTTGTCCATGACCTATGCTGTCGTTGGAAGCACGTGATCGAAAATACCGGCGATTATACAAGTGTTTGATATGTTATAAAAATGTTATACTTTTTAGAACTATGAATTAAAAACGAGAACGATGTGCTTAAAAGGCAGTATACAACCTCGCTTAATTAACGACGCCCTTCGTAGCCGAGTAGGTTAAAAGCATGATGGATCTAACGATGGTTTCTTATAAAGTAGAAGCCAAGTTCGAATCCTGCCGAAGGGCGCATTTTTCTTTAATAAGATTTCTCAAATATTCAGACCGTCAGACGAAAATGAAATACTGTTTTTAAAAAAAAAAACAAAAAAAAAAACGGAGCGTCTACTCAGATATGGGTATCCACTAAAAATAACGTTTACAGTGATAATATATATATTGACCTCAATATATATATATATATATATATATATATATATATATATATATATATATATATATATATATTATAAAATAGTCATTCAAAGAATAAATCAATAAAGTTAATGTAATTAATGGCGAATTCACTTCGTTAACAGATCAAGAATGCATTAACTTACTGACCACTCACTGAACGACGTGTGCTGTTCCTTATTTTATTTTCCATACACACAATAAAAATTAATTCACACCACGGGTATCAAAAAATACAACTGCGCGGGAATTCACTCCTCACCATACCCTGTGGGGTCAAAAACAAGAACGGCGCACCCAAAAGTTCGGACGTAGTGAAAAGCACACCACGTGGTAAAAAAACATGATTTATTGACCAATCAGGGCTCGACATAATAAACCCATTTCTTAATCTCCCCGGAGCCTCATCATTCAGATATAAGGAAGGTAGAAACTCATCAGACCAGAGGGAGAACAGCGACAAGCCGACATCAAAGCGACACGGACAGCTTCGAACACACACACACACAGAGAATTTTAGCAGTTCACACAACAGGCAGTATCGCGTATCAGTGAACATTCCTTCACCCTCTCTTTCTTTCATCTCGCTCGCTACGCATCGTCCTACCTTTTCCCTCTCACATTCCCAGTGCGTTTCTTTCTCCTTTTCTTCCACTGCTTTACGGACAATTTCATTTTTGGACAAAAAAAAATAATTCTTATATTTTTTTTTTACGAAAATAAACAAAAGTTTATTTTGCTTTATTTGTAGTGCATTTGCCTTTTATTATTTGTCTGAGGGACTTCTTTGCACCCTCAACCTTGTTTTTATTAATTGTACTCTGGATTAGATGTTCGGTCCATATAGTTTGCAAGCGCTTTCGGTGCATACAAGCAACATCTTCAGGCATAGATCTTATCTTTTTTCCTCAATTTCAGGTAATTTCAAGTAATATATATATATATATATATATATATATATATATATATATATATATATATATATATATATATATATATATATATATATATTCTGCAGTTTCTGTTCCTTCGGAGCTCAAAGCTAATAACAATTAGTTGAAGACTGGTACGTTAGAAAAAATGTCTGCGTCAAAACCGAATAAATCGGACAATTTTTAGATGACCTATCATGCGGCTTTAACTCGTGTGTGGTTATCCCACATTAAAAATATCCCATGTCATAAATGTCCGCGTTGGATGACAAATAGGGAGTTACGTGAGATGGTGAGAAATATTGCCGGTGTGCGCATACGTGCTTGTTTCAGGCATATCAGTTTTTTTGTATATCGATTGTATTGTCAGTTTGCGTTTGAATTCTAAGCCTTACTCTTCGGTGTTGACAATTGTTGCGACCCTTTCAGACCAATCAAGATTTGGCGCATACAACTAGACCGACAACGAACGTAAGAGAGACGACATTTGCAAACTGATACTTTAATGACTGGGCCTTGCGACGCGAAGACAAATTGGAGAAAATAATCGGCAAACAGATACATTCATGTCTTCTGTTTGCAGACGACTACAAATCTATATACGTTTGTTCGCTGGGCACACACACGCGCACACACACACACACATACATACACACATACAAACATATACACGCGCGCGCAGACGCATACATATATACACACATACATACACACGCTCACGCATACACGCACGCACATACGTATATACACACATACATACAAGCATGCATATACATAAGCATGCACACAAACACACATATACATACACACGAACGAACACTCACAAACATGCATACACACAAGCATGCACACACACACACACATTCATACACACATACACACACGTGCGCACGCTCACACATATATACACGCACGTACACATAAACACAATGCCTTTTCCATCCTCCAAAATTATACACACTTCACACAGACGCACGCATATACATATATACACACAAGCATACATACAAGCACGCACACATATATACACAAATACATGCACTCACTACATACATACACATACACACACAAGCAGGCACACACATACACACACGCATTCGCATACATACACGCACACGCAAATACATACACACAAGCACGCACGCGCGCACACACCCACACACGCACATTCACATACTCCCCCGCACATACATACACACACGCAGGTACATATACGCAAATACGCATAATAACAAAAAGAAAAAATATATAGAAAATGAGTTTAGCAGATATACAAAAATAGAAAGGGGCGTAAGGCAAGGATGTGTCTTCTCACCGGACTTATTCAACGAGGCAATTCTGAGAGAACTGGAAATTCTACCAGGATTCATCATTGGCAGCCACAATCTTAACAACAGATACGCAGATGACACAATGCTTATAGCAGGCACCGAAAGGAAATTCCTAGACCTCCTACAGAATGTAGCGAAGGAGAGCGTGTCGGAGTTAGCTCCTCATCAGTTTCCTTAATCCTTCAACAGGTGTCTCTCTCCCCTGGCTATAAATACTGGCTGACCCTTCGCCTCGATCTCTCTTTTCCGACCAGGCCTTGGGCCGCAACCTCGCGCTGAGGCGAGGTAAAACCTTTTCTTTTTCACTTAGGCCAATATGTGACATCTCACAGATACAGCGTTTCCCATATTCTGGGAACACGCTAAGGACAATACACGTACATACGGACACTCAACACAACACACACACATAACTTCTCCGTACAAACACTATGTAACTTTTCATGTCTTCGTGTATTAATATATTTGTTTACCCATAATATATATTTGTTTACCCATGTATATCGGTCTTGTTTGTTTTCTTTGGACTTGATGTCCGACATTCTCATGTAGCTGGACCGGCCAGCAGGAAAGTTTAACCTTCTGATATCTCTTCACATCTAAACCCCCAGCCGTTCGCTACAAGCGAGAAGAGACTAAGCTTAAACTACAAGAAGGCAGAATGCATGGTCATCATCAAAAAAGATGAGCCCGAAATGCGATTTGCAGGTCGTGAACACTAAAATCAGGCAAATGCAGAAATTTAAATTTATCGAGAGCTACAAGGGACAGGCGCGGGTGGAGAGCCATGATCGCCTACGTCCTAAAGGGACATAAAAGAAAAAGATAAACCGAAACACATTAAAAAAACAAATGCAAAAGTTTAAATTTTCAGCGTCCACTCCACTTCGTGTTCAGCTGTACTTATATGAGCGTAAACATCGCTTTAGTCTTATAAAGTCACACGAAATAAATTTTCCACTTTGTCATTGTTGTGGAGAAAGACTGACTAACCTTATTTACCTGTATTATTGAAAGATGGACTTGTCCACTTGCTATGAGTAGAGAGTCTGCTCATGGAACAGCGGCAAAATTGGATCGCAAAGGCGTAGCGCTTTTCAGTCGTACGCTTGTGTTCTCAATCCATGTTTTCGTGTTTCTGCGCACAACCTTTTGTTCACAGTGTTTTACTAACCAGCAGCAAACTATAAGCGTTATACAAACTTTATAACAAGCGTTATTTTTTTCAAATACAGAATGCGGCAGAAATACCTCACAAATATCCAAATATACTTCCCAGAATTACCTTCTACATAATGGTAAGACATAAGCTAGATGAAGACACCATTGCCACTAATGTCATACCATTATTAAGGAGGTATTTCTGGGAGGTATATGTGGGAGGTACTTCTGCCGCCCCTATATATATATATATATATATATATATATATATATATATATATATATATATAGGTAAAAGAAATCCGTGGGTAAGTAATCCAAGTAGATACAATTAATATAAAATATCAAAGCTGATGCATAAAAGAGATTTCAATATAATTTTTTTATTCAGCTGCGGAAAGGAATATAAAGAGAAACAGGCCGCCCCCTCAAGGTAAGGCTTCAAGAACACCAGAAAGCTGTAACGCGAGGGGAAGTAGAAAAATCAGGCGTGGCTGACCACATATGGAGAGAGAAGGGAGATCACCGTCCCCTGTGGGATCACCGTCCCCTGTGGGATCACCATTGGAAAATTCGTAAACTTAAGGAATCAGCACATATGCTAGGCCACAAAAATCTGAGTCGGCCAAGCATAGAGATAAATACAATATGGGAACCAGTAATAAGGAGTGCCAGAGAACAGCAATGATAACAAAAAAGTTGCAATATGAGATCTGGTAAAACATGCAATGATAACAGCAAAATTGCAATATGAGTACTGGTAAAAAATGGTTGCTGAAAAATTAGGTTTATAATACTCAGAAATTCATACCCAGATGTCCTCAAGGACACATGGCACAGTGGATAAAGGCGTTGGTTAGATCCAGTGACAGACCCAAAGAGTGTGAGTTCAATACCCGGTTCAGGCAGTGGAGAACTTTCAGAGGGAAAATTACCAGGAGATAACTGATAACTGACATCCATCAAACATGGCTCGTGGAACTAGAACAGTCTACCCCAGTAATCGAAATAAAGGGTGTGGTTCGAAATTCCAACCACTTGAAGAAGGCCGGAGCGTACAACGGCCGAAACGTTGTGACAAATATGGCGACAAAGATGAGGACAATAGTCCGACTAATGTAAATAACTGTATGTATATAACTATGTAATTGAACTGGAACATTGATACGTCTTTTGATATATGTATATGCTTTTATATAGAAAGATAGGCATGTTTTGTTGTAATTGTGTATTGTGAACACATATTTGGAGTGGGCGGATATGGATATGGATATGTATGTATATATACTTGTAGGTATATAGGTGGGCTTTTGTTTTTTTTATTTGAAAATATATGTAGTTGTATGTATATATGGGTGTATATATGTATGTGTATGGGTATGTAGGTACATGTATATGTGTGTTTATATATATATGTGTGTGTGTGTAGGTGTATGTATATATGGGTATATGTGTGTCGTGCCATAGATATGGGATTGCGGGTAATCTGTGTATGTATGTATGTATAAATATATGAGTTCGTATATATAATATGGGTGAATATGGGTGAAATATAATAATGTAAATACGTTTGAATATTGACATACACGAACATGTGGTTGTATGTATATATATATATATATATATATATATATATATATATATATGTGTGTGTGTGTGTGTGTATGTGGGTAGGTGTGTATATGTATGTGTGTGTATATGTGTATATATGTGTATGTATATGTATGTGTATGTGTATATATGTGTATATATATATATGTGTGTGTGTATATGTATGTAGGTGTATATATATATATGTGTGTGTGTGCGCATATGTATGTGTATATATATATGTGTATATGTATGTATGTATGTACGTGTGTATATCTACATGCGTATGTTTGTATGTATAAGTATATGCATATATATGTGTGTGTGTGTGTGTCTATATGTGTATGGGTGTGTGTATATATATGGATATATATGTGTATATATATGTGTGTGCATGTGTATGGAGGTGTGTATATGTGTGTGTGTATATATGGATATATAGAATATTTTTAGAAAAAGGACTTACAGGTCTGTTATTAATGTTTTACCCCATTTTCTCCCTTAATATTCTCCAATTGGAATTGTGAGTTTAAAATTCTTTACAATATGGAGGAAACAATTTTAAATTGTTAATTTAATTTTGAATTTAAATGTATTACCCTTTAATAATCATTATTGATGATAAAATATTTAGATTTTTTGATAATTGAATACTAAAGTCATCACCTAATATTATTTAATTTTTTTTTTAGGGAAATACTAAATACACACACACACATATATATATATGCGTGTGTAAGTATGCGTAAACATTTAAAAAGATAGATGTAGGTATTAATACATGAAATTACCCGTGTATATCGGTACATGTGTACCTGTATGGGTGACTGCATGTTTAAAAGAACGTATGTATATGTGAAACTTGCATGGATGTGTATACAATATATGACAGAGCAAGATCTCTAATATTACCTTCAAATATCACTCCATATTAACTTAAAAACTAAACTTTAAGTAAGAGAAATTACCAATCTAAAAATAGTCGCAAATTAAATTCATGAATAAAATTCAAACTGATAGAGATATCACCTTAATAATCAATTACAACTAGAAGTAAATTTATATTTTAAAATAAAATTTTAGTATTTTAATGTAAATTCTATGAATATTTTTCTAATCGACTATTTCATATTAAATCCCCAAAATCTTTGTAATAAAGTTTTAAAACAAAACTTAAATCGCTAACAAACATCAAATTAAATTCCTTATAGACTGTTTAAACATTCAAATTTATATCAAACATTATAATATTTATGAACTCTCAAAGGAAAACAACAGCGTCTATTTCGAGCCTTTCATTACAAAGAAAGTTAGTGACACTTTCTCTCATGACTTCCTTCTCTCTTTTTCCCTTTATGTCTTTTTACTCCTCTCCCCCTTCTATATCAATATATAACTTCCGTTAAGTTAACGGATTAAATGTGTCAATGTCTGGACTTCCTCAAACAATATTAAATTTGAAAGAATAGAAATTTTAAATTACATCTAACTCAATCATGTCTCTCTCCCCCTCCCTTCCTCACTTCGTTAATTTACATATGCTTAGTACTGCCCGTCAAAAATGTGTAAATTTAAAGTCTGATGATCCGCGGTCCTTTAAAAGGGCTGTGGTGAAATAATTTATTACATGGAACCTTAAATTGGTCTGTTTATATATATATATATATATATATATATATATATATATATATATATATATATATATATATATATATGTAGATAGATAGATAGATAGATAGATATATAGTGCAAACGTTATTATTGTATATTATATACTCGTATTTGAAATTGAAGCCTATTTTTTTACCAGTGTGTTTTACGTCTAACGGCCTGTACTTTAAAGTAAAATAATTTAATATTAAATCAAGAAAATAATCTTAATAAAAAAAAAGGCTCTTCGGCAAGGATTGAACTTACGCCCTCCTTTTAGGGAAAAACTGACATTTCTCGAATACGCAGCCGATACACGTAATACATACTGTTTAAAACAAAATTTAAAATGGGGAGTTTGATGTAATAAAAATGGCGGATTAAAAATGAATTTATTAATTCTTTAGAAATATATATATATATATATATATATATATTATAATTTTATCATATAGACAAAACCATTTTACTCACTACAAAGATGCAACTTGGTTTCAGTGCATAGTATGTCTACAGAAAACGATAGTCTCATATTTTCTCCTGTAAACATAGGAAGCAAGGTTCTACGGGTGAACGTTGGAATTTATATATTACTTTCGTTCTCATCGCATCGGATATATATATATATATATATATATATATATATATATATATATATATATATATATATATATATATATATATATAAACATTTATTTATTTAAATATTATAACATAAATATGTTATAAAATCACTACAAAAATAGCCATTTTGTTTCAACACTTCTGGTGTCTTATCAAGTGATGGAAATAATCCCTTTTATTTGTGTTGAAACAAAAATGGCTATTTTTGTAGTGATTTTATAACATATTTATGTTATAATATTTAAATAAATAAATGTTTATATCTGCTCTACTCTGTATTGAGCACTCTTTAAAGAATAATAATTGTTGGTTATTGGAATTTACTCCGTATATACCAATCCCTCACTTGTATAAATAAATATATATATATATATATATATATATATATATATATATATATATATATATATATATATATATATATAGTCAACTAGGTTTGCTCTACGCTTGTATTGAGCTCTTTAGTTAGTTGTTTACTCGTATCGGGGTTTTTTCTTTGGGCCTTGAACCTGTATCTGTGCGATTATTTTCGACAGACTTTCATGTTCCTGGCTCTTTCTTTTTTTAAAACCTTCTTTTCCTTCGTGATTGATTTGGCTGTTGTTAAATCAAGAGTTCGAAGGTTTTTCGACACGAGTATAGTTACCTATATTTATATATATATATATATATATATATATATATATATATATATATATATATATATATATATAACTTTTTATTCACTTACCCATTTACAGCCTGTTTTTTACTGATAAAAACATTTCTGCGTGTATCAGATTTTATTCTGAATGTCAATAAAAAGCTCTTTTAAAAAATATATGAATGTGACATTATGAAAGTTTCTGTTCGGTGGACGCTGCGACTTCTGACACCTGGTCAATGGCGCACCAGGCTGATCACACCGCTTGAAAATCTGACATTGTTCGGGGCAGATCCAGCTGGTTCCTTTGAATGTTTCCTAACCCAGGGTGAGTGGTGAATTGATCATTTTGAGCCGGAGACAACGTGACTATCCATACAGTGGAAACTCCTCTCCTCAACTACTTAAAAGAAGAACAAGGTCGTTTCATCTGCAGGGAAGGTGATGGTTAAAATTTTTGAGGATACCAAAGGCATTGTGTTTATTGGCTATATTCAAATGGACCACACCATCAATGGAGAGTACTATGCCAACTTGCCGAGGCAAAGGCTATCAAGACTAAACGCTAAGAAAAACTGACGAAGGGATTTTGTTTCATCAGGACAATGCTCCAGCATATGTCATTGGTTTCAATGGCTGCTATACGTGACTGTGGGCATGAACTGGTTGATCATCCGCCTCATTTCTTTGATTTGACTATCATCTGTTCCCCAACATGAAAAATCATTTGGCTGGTAACCAGTATCGCAGTGATGATGACGTCATATCTGCAGTTGATGACTTTTTTGATAAACAGGATGAACAGTCTTCCTTGTGCTGCCAGATGTCAGTTTAGCTGGAAAGAAACAATTCAGTTATAAATAAGTATAGCAATAGCGCCCGCAAAAGAAAAACCACCGGTTTGACACACGTTTTTTTTTTGTTCCGAAGGTTAAACTTTATTATCTTTTACTTTCAAATTACTTTTGTGTGTGTGTGTGTGTGTGTGTGTGTGTGTGTGTGTGTGTGTGTGTGTGTGTGTGTGTGTGTGTGACACTGTAAGACTGCTGATAATTTGAAAAAAGATAAAGGGCTCAGATTAAATCGAAAGTGAACACAAAGACGAAGACGGTAGTAAGTAGATTGAAGTACATACCGAAAACAAAATAAAATATACTTTTATTTTCTTTCTCATTTCGTGAATAAGAATCTTGCTAGAAGATAGTGTTGAAGTACATTTGTGCATCTGGTTAAAGGAACGAGGTGAGGCGAGTACGGTTTTGGACAGAGGCCACCAATTTAGTTTCAGATAATAATCTTATGGCTAGAGGTAGGTGAGGAAAAGGGTAAAGAAATTATTCTATGACACATGTTGATAGGGGCGAAGTGTGCGCGTGTCGATAAAGGAACAAGATTTTCTCAGGCCGAAAAATTTCGGTCAAGTGAGAAAAAGAGGAAGAGTTACGGACTAAACATAATAATTAGGAATAAAGGAAAGCAGATAATAATTTTACGGTGAGATTAAAAATAACATCTGTTTTGTGTCGGGCGTCCACGGAGCTGATTCCCTTGATGGCGGCAGCGTGAAAGGTATCGGGTATTGGTGCGAGGTGCGAGCAAGAGAAGGAGGGACAACAAGATGGTGGATCGACATGTATATTGCTTCCCAGGAGACTGTCAGCAGAGAGTTCTGATTGGATATTTGGAGAAGCCTGGAATGTTGGGTGAGGGTTCATAAAAGCATTAGACCAGAGGGGAATGGCAGCAAGAAAAAAAGACAAACAGAGAGAGCAGGAGTTGAAGCAGAAACGCGCTTCCATTACGCCATGTGATTTGCTGCCACGAAGAACGTGCAGTATCTGCGAATGGAAAACGGACTATTAGATAAATTGAGCAGAGTGCCCAGATGAAATTGCAAAGTGGAAGAATTGAAAGTCTCTATATAACGACAGAGAGAGAAAGAGAGAGAGAGGGGGAGAGGGAGACGAGTGCTTCATCAGCATTGCGTAATTTGCCTGACGATTGCGTCTAGCTTGAAACAGCCTGTCGCCTCTGAGTGTTGACTACAATGTTCACTTTTATATTTATATTTACATACGCTCTATCTCTTATATTCAGCACTTTATCCCATAAATATAAGATTACTACTACTGTTACTACCGCTGAGGAGGAACGCAACTATAAACTTTAAGCCGCGCACAGAAATCTTTATCGTGCAAGATCGCAAGAGTCGTATATCGTTCTGAGACGATTTCACAACAAGCTAATCACAACTCTCTCTCTCTCTCTCTCTCTCTCTCTCTATATATATATATATATATATATATATATATATATATATATATATATATATATATATATATATATATATCACAGATTAGACGGGTATTAGGAGATCTATGACAAAGTGGAAAAAGTTTTTGTTTGTTGCGTTTCGTCTTTTAGGACTTCATCAGACAAAACTAATGTTTACATTGATGCGACTACACATGCGCACGAAGGAGAAGCAACGCTAAAAAAATTAATTTTTTTTTTAATATACGTTTTGGCCGATTTCATTCAGCTTATTTTTCTTTTTATTCACATTTCAATCACTTTTGTTAATAAATATCCCCGATTGTGATAATAGATGTGCGTTTTTAGATAAATTCTTTTCAGTTGTAGTGGGTAGAACAATATCTTTTGATTCGTTGGGTTTGTTAGGAAGGTTCACTCTTCTATTTTGAAATGTTTTTCGTGCCAATTGGTTCGTATTGAATATGAAATAACTAGGGGATTGGAGGAGCTTAAAAGTATTTTCTATGTATTTCTCCTTTTCATTTAAATATTGAGGTCTACAATTTCTGAGTGGTCTTTAATATAATCCGATAATTATTCCGGATTTTGTTTTTGCTTCCGCTTCATAAACGAATTCTATCCTATGTTCAAATCTCATTAGCTTATCTTAGCCAGGAACTTTTGCAATGATATATATTTATCTAAGACAGGCTTAATTAATTCAAAACAAAATAATAAGCTAAAACTTAAAGGGGGAATTTACTCTATCACCTGTAATAATTGCCACAAGGAATACATGCAACACCTTATTCTCACCCTCTGAACCCACGCACTCCACCAGACCGGCCGTTGTTCCGGTATGGTCCAGAATTACAGATTAGACACAAGTCTATGGTTCCTGATGTCACTTCGAAGCCACCCTCCAGCCACGTTGTGATTGTTTTGATCCTGAAGAATGGTCATCAGATCGTAGAAATCCGGAAGCTCCCTGTTGGTCCACCCGCGAGTTCGTCGGGTGAGAATCGGGTTAACAGAAAAATAAATAACCAATTCGATTCGATTTTGAAAGGACAAAAGTTTATATATATATATATATATATAAAAGTAAACACACAAAAAATAATTCTTGGTGCACAAGGTTGAATGTTTCTTGTATGTAAACAATCAAATACAAATACTTCGAATAATTTCGGTAAGGAGAGATGTGGACTTCGTTTTAACCCTTTTTGGTCTGTTCTTATCACAACTACTACAACCTTCGATGTTCCCGTTCTCAGCAGTCGTAATAGTAGTAGTAGTATTAGTAGTAGTAAGAGTAGTAGTACTTAGATGTTAACAGCGGTATTTCTCTTCCTCGCCCCCAGCTCAGCAACACACAGCGGACGCTTTCTTTTCAGTCTGACGTCACTCCACTCAATTCGACTGAATTCGCAGACAGACGAGCCCGAAACTCTTCCATCTTCTGGTTGACTCACCTCTTTATATAGAGAACTAGTGGCGTATCTGTTTTTCTAGTGCGAACGTACTGACATACTTTCAAAGTACAATTTCACTCCCCCGAGTGTAAGCAGTTTACTTTTTATCGACTGGTTTCCAAGGTCCACAACAAGACTCTATTGTTTATCACCTCGCTATCAACCACTCTGCCGTGTTTTGTAAACTACAGAGAGTCTTGTCTCAAAAATAAATTCTAGATCAAACATCCTTTATTTTAATTTCGATTCTTATGGTGTTAAAATCCATTTCTTTTTCTAAAAGTTCCAAATTATCATTGTTCCAGTAATTTTCTATTAGTAATCTGATATCCTTTGTACACTTATAAAAAAGTTTGTATTTCGTGTTCTAAATTAACTTTCTGTAACATTTACATTTCAAAGTCTTTACAGCATTTTTAACATCTTGGTTATTTGAAAACGACTCTCTTCACTTTCTGCATTTACCTTAACATTATCAATTTTGAAGGGATCTATAATGTTAATGCCTACAATATTAACGCAAAACATTATTCCACTTCCCTTCTGTTGGCGTCTAAGTCGAGCTGGTTGACTCTCTCGATAAACGACCCAGCCTCTGGTCCGTCCTATGTAGCTCTACATTCATCACTAAAAATACTTTTAAGAAAATCAGTTTTCATGTAATTCTTCGCCCAACCTACACGTTTCTCTGTGTAGTACTTACTTAAAGCTGGTAGTTTGGTTACTTTCATGCCAATATTTTTAATGTTCTGAATATTTTCTCTTTGTTCATATTCACAAATCCAAAGTCTTCAAATATTGTTCTTGCTGGCCAATCCATTTTTCTTGCTTTTAATTTCTTTTACATGTCTTATAACATTGTTGAAATCATTTTTATTATAATTCTTATCTTGCCAATGTCAAATATGTTTTACAGCATATCCCTCTTTATCATTATTATTATTTCAGAGGCGATATCGCCCCTGCCACATACATAGGCGAGTCTTCAAGGGATTCAAATAAAATATTATATGAACACAAAAGGTCTTACAAAACGATGCACTCAATACTATAGTTGTTCTCTATAATGTCTCTGACGATAATGTCGATTTACAAATACTGCTCTATTTAATTTACTAAACCGAAAATGTATAGAAAGTATTTTAATCTCTAGATAATCGACAATAAATTTACGTCCAGTTTCTTACAGCATCTCACATTTTCACACTGTGGGATGAAAATGTAAGGAAAACATAAACAAGAAGAAAGGAAATCGGTTAGAGTATATACCCAAAACATATTTTTTTTTAATTAATAAAAATTAAAAAATAATTTATTTAAAATTCTCAGCATCTCCTATCTTTCGTGCGCATGTGCATTAACATCAAAGTAAACATTACTATAGGCCAATGAAATTCTAAAGACTGGAACGTATCAGGCGAAAACTTTTTCCACTTTGTCGTAGATTTCCCTAAAATTATTGTTGATATATAAAAATTGATATATCGTTTTCCCATATATAATCCCGACAGAGTTCTAAGTTATTGACATTTGGAAAATCGTTCATGAAAGTATGTTTCGAAAATAATATACGATAAAGCATTTCGCTTATATGGCTTCATCAGATGGATAACGAAAAATGTGTTGTGTGTGTATACATCTGTGAGTGTTTAAAATAATTAAATCTTATATTATTTTTCCCGAGCTGACGTTGCTCGAGACTAAACAGAGAAAGAACATGAGTATTTTTTTTTAAAATCATTTAACATTTTAAATTCTTCGCCTTAACTGTCCATATATATATATATATATATATATATATATATATATATATATATATATATATATATATATATACATATATATATATATATATATATATATATATATATGTATATATATATATATACTCAATTCTTTAGTGCTCAATTTGATCTCATTTAAATATACATGGATACCTACCGGACACTATTCGTAACATACTTGTTGACAACACTAATATAATAGCATCATCTACATGCAAAAAAGGCTAAAAATAATTGAAGCCTTATTAATAAAAACAAAAAACCAACACTTAATAATATTAACTTTGAACATGGACACAATATCCTGACCGTGTTTTGAAAAATGAAAACATTTTATAAAACATACATACAATACAATTTCGGTGGGAGGGTCTCCGTCGTTCGTGAGGGAAGGTCGGAGGGGAGCTATCCTCCTAGACTTTTTCTCTCTCACATTGATATCTCATACCAATCCCTTCAGTGGGCGTTAACATCTTCTCCGCCTTTCTCATCAATTCACCTCTGCCTATCGCCCATGCTACCATACGGCCAATGGTCTCTCAGCGGTGTGGTTGTGGCTAAGCTGGCCTCCTTAAAATTAAAAACTAGAAATTTTGTTGACAAAATTTTCCTTTCCCATCGGTCAAAAATTTTTACAATGTCAACAATGCCAATTAAATTTTTATCACATGTTCTCTTTTTCTTGGGCCACCCAAAAGTCACTTATCCAGCACTCTTACTCTCATTAATCACTGTCAAAGTTTGCCAATCCTTCGCCTGTTAAGAAATTAAATTCTTTTATCTCGCCAAATCTCAATTCTCCACTTCTAATTTTCTGGGGATTGCCAAAAGTTTACAATTGCCACATTGCTATTCGACACCTTAGCGTCTGTTGGTCAAGTAAATGATAAAAATCCTTTCACCTATATCGAGACAATGCCTAAATTTTATGATCGACACATTGCTTCTCTTCGCCTGTATCCAAGAAAAGAAATAAACGATATCTTGGAAAGATAATTAAGATTGATTCTCCCTGCCTGTATCGGCACGTGTTTTGGCCGATAATTCCATATTTGCCTTTCTTTCTATCTCCCTCGGCGAGACATAAATTAAATCGACAGGACAAGACCTCACACGTGGCTTCTTCCGCGGGCTATTTTTGTAAATAAAATAAAATCTTTCTTTTAACGTCGATCAGTCTATCTTTCGTGATAGCTTTTTTTTTTCGCATAAAGAAGGTCTATTTTCTGATTTAATTTCTATGATTAATTAGTTAACCAATTACTATAGCTAAATAGTGTCACAACGACTAAATGTATAGCCGAAAGCGCCCGGATAAAAAGAACATTCGGACAGTTTTTATATAATTTATAATCTGAAAAGAAAAAAATTTATAGATCACATGAGAAATTGTATAAAAAAACTAAATAAAAGCACCATGTCTGTCGCATTCAATGAAATGTGCATGAAAGAAGGATTGCTGTCTAAACACACACACACACACACACACACACACACACACATATATATATACATATATATATATATATATATATATATATATATATATATATATGACTGCGTATTTGAATAGTAATCTCTCTTTTATATAAGTTTTATTAAAGACGACTGACAAGGTACTGTTATTAAGCTTTTTATTCATCTTTTCTTATGTTTGTATGAGTGTTTTCTTTCCTGAACATAAAGTGTGTAAAAAAACATCCAAAAGTTCCATATTATAAATGTACTAAAGAACCTAACGAGAAATAAGGAAATCGACACCGCTTCTTCTGACAGGGGAGTGGGGATTGTGATAATGAAAAAGAATGCATAGATAGAAAAAAAATAACTCACTACTCAACGATACCGACACGAAAAACGAATAAAAAATAACGACCAAAACACAAAAACAAAGAAATCAGGAAACTAATAAAAAATGAAAACAAATCGTGGTACAGACTCAAAGAATATCACCCAGAACACCCAAACGTTACGGTCTCTCTAAACCCCATAAAACTGGTATCCCAATACGCCCTATAGTCTCAGGAATAGACACACACACACCCATAAACTAGCGAAAGCCATAACAAAAATTCTAACCCCTCTCCTTGGAACAATCAGCCAATTTCATTTAAAAAAACTCAGACAGCCTAGTTGAAAACCTAAGGGAAATGAACATGACCAACAAACGCATGGCCGGTCTAGATATAAAATCCCTCTACACAAACATCCCAGTTGAAAAATGCCTAAATCTTCTAAAAAAGCATCTAACACAATCAAAGATAAAGCTCTCTCTACTAACAGCAAAAATAATAAAAATATGCTGTCTCATCACCAATCAGTGCTACTTCACATTTAATAATGATTTTTACAAACAAAAATTTGGATTGTCAATGGGATCACCTCCCAGTGGCATGATGGCATGTATCTTCTTAGAATTTCTCGAATCTGGTCCTTTCCAAAATATTTTGCCCAAACAATAAATATAGTTTCGTTATATTGATGATGCTCTACTTATATATCCTCGTGATACCGATTTACTTGACCACTAGGTCAAGTAAATTAGTATCACGATGATATATCAGTATCCTAAGATCAACTAAACAAAGTCGAGCACACAATAGAATTTACATACGAAATGGAAAAACAAAATTCCTTACCCTTCCTAGACATCAAACTACACCGCGTTAACAACAATTTAGAATTCGGTGTCCACCGGAAACCAACCAACAAAAACTACCTGATAAATTTCTATTTACATCATAACAAAATAAAATCCGGCATAATCATCGGATTCTACCTAAGAGCTCTAAGAATATGCAGCCCTGATTATTTACATGTGATGTGAAATACCTTGAAAATACTTTCAAACTTCTCAAGTACTCTAATTATTTTATATTCAATGCGAAACAAAAGGCTCATAAAATATTCCCAAACAAAAAACGGCCCCCCTCCTGAAAATCCCAATGAATCAAAAAAAATATTATCCTATCTACTAATTCTATCACATCTACAATCGAAAAGAATCTATCTAGACGCCAAAACAATAAAAGATTTAGTCAATATTAAACAAAACAATAAGCTAAAACCTGAAGGAGAAGTTTACGGCATCGCCTTTAATAATTGTCACAAAAAATACATAGGAGGAACCTCAAGGAATCTAAAAGATAATATGAACACAAATGTGACATTTTACAAAATAATACATCAAATGCGTTGGTTGCCTACGTTAACGAGAATGACCACAACTTTGACATAAAAAAATTCTACTCTCATCAAAGGAGAAATAATTCACTGCGACGTAAATGTCGAGAGAGTGCTTTAATCGCAAGGTCATCTACAGTACATTTGCGCCTTGGCTCTTACAACACTTTTCACCATTCCAAGAATTACAACAAAGCACATCTGTAAAATTAGTTGAACTACCTGTTCCATTCAGTGATACTAAATTTTATTGTGACATTTCACAAACTCAACAACGACCTTACATACCACCAAATTTGAGACAGCAAGAATTCCAACATTTCCATATATTGCCTCACCCAGGAAAACGTGCAACTGTGAAGTTAATTACTGAATGTTTTGTCTGGCCAAATATGTCAACTGACATAAGAAATTGGACAAAATCTTGTTTATCATGCCAGAAGAACAAGATAAATAAGCACACCAAATCACCCGCGGGTACATTCAGTACACCTGATGCAAGATTCACGAACATACACGTTGATATTGTAGGACCTTTACCTTGTTCTCACGGATATACATATATCCTTACTATCATAGATAGGTTTACTCGCTGGCCTGCTGCACTAGCAATCAAATATATTACAGTCACAACAATAGCTAAAAATATCCTTACTGAATGCATCGCAATATTTGGTGTACCTTCAGTAATCCCAACAGACAGAGGAGCTCAATTCCAGTCTACATTATTTAGAGAGTTCAATCACCTACTCGGAACTCGACACATAAAAACTACAGCCTATCATCCTTGTGCAAACGGGATGATAGAACGTTTCCACAGACAGTTGAAGGCAACTCTAGCAATGAAACAAAACAAAACTAATTGGCTAGAAAACTTACAACTGGTACTTTTATCAATCAGAAACATTGTAAAAGAGGAATTGGGTGGTACACCAGCTGAAATGGTTTTCGGCACATCACTGACTCTACCTGCTCAATACTGTGATGACAACACGACCATTTTACCAAGAACAACGTTTGTACAGGAATTAAAATATAGAATGTCATCATTGACGTTTACACTACACGGAAAGGAAACAAAAATATATACCTACCAAATGACCTTTACACTTGCACTTATATATTTATAAGAAATGACGGTGTAAAAAAAAAACTTTTATGTTCAAACTACTCAGGTTCATACCAAGTTATCAACAGAAAGGACAAGTATTTCGCCATCATGAAAGATGGAAAACATGACAATATTGCTATCGATCGGATTAAACCGGCTTATGTCGATAACCAATTCTCACAGCAACTACAAAAAGAAAAACATGAGGATCTAGACTCACACATCACACAAAAGACCAATGAACAAACATCCAACAAAACAAATGACACCTCACCAGAGAATGTTACATCAAGATCTGGGAGACACGTGCATTGGCCAAAACATTACAAAACATATCTAAGATATTAAATTATTGTTTCCTACATATCATTAGAAATAAATTTCTAATGATCTGGAGGGGGGCCTTGTCGTGTCCACTAAAATATCAAATACAATATTTATAAACCAATCACACTCAAGAAAACACTTACATCTTAAAACACACCAATAAAATCATAGATTACAAATCAGAATGTTTGTTGTATTAGTCATCATTATTTTTAGGTAGATACCGACCAAATATCGTACGGACGTAGTAGAAGACATAACATGTGCCCTTTTAGGGCCAATTAGGAATAAATAAATAAATAATTTAATTCTGGAGCCGATTTTGTTCGGAAAAAGTGTATAAAAACATACAAAATCCGTCCCCAAAAAGGATACACGCGGCTGTCACCAAACTCCACACAACTCTCGCTGATGATCTTCATGACCTCATGTTAAAAGCGACAGCGTTGACAAACTCCAGACTACGGCAACACCGCCAACAGTAAGAAACAATTCCTATCTCTCGTATCCGCTTTTACTATGAATCACGCACACACATGTGGACTTTTTCATACAAACACACATATCACAACATTTTATTGTTTCTCACATACGCACACAAAGAGAATTTATATTTTATTTCAGAACTTTATCAACCCAAACAAAAAGACATTACTTTCCAATCTATCACCAACTATTTGTATTTTTGTCGCTATATTAAATTAATGTTTATTTGTTGAAACTACGTTGTCTTTTCTACTGAATTTTATTCCTTCAATGAAAATCGTTTGATTATTCTAGACGGTCAAATTACGAGCGACCCTGTAACGATATTTTGTTAATGTATCGAATCTCGACACTCCAAATTTTAACATTCGACGAAAAACCGAGTAGAAGGATTCCTACAGATCATCTATTACCACAGTGTTGAATACATACCTAGAAAAGTGATGTAAAGAAAATGAAAAAGACTAAATGAATTCGGGTGATATAAAAAAATTTCTAAAATTCACAACACCCTCTGCTCATGTGTAGACCTACTAACATAACAAATTTAGCCCGATGATGTCCTGAAGGAGAAAACGCGTCACAAATAAACTTTTTCCACTTTGTCATACAAATTCACCACAACTGTTCTTGATATATAAAAATATATATCGTTATCTCATATACAGTGGCGAACTGGGTCAAAAATTTCTACTGAGAAACTTGTGAAAGGGCCCAGTCAAAAGAACCCACTTAATCCTAAAACATATTCAAAAGAATCAAACAAATGTTACATCTATTCAATATTGTTTTATTTATGCTAATGCATGCATAATACAAACACTAGAAAATTTTGATAATTTAATAACAAAAAAGAAAATCTCAGTCATAGAACAACCAATACGAGCAAAATTAAAAATATTCTTAAAAATGAAAAAAATCTTCGTCAAACAAGTGTCTCGGCCGCCATTAGCCGCTCCTAGTAAAACAACCTTGACCTTTCACAACCCCTGATCTCGCTGATTTAAGTCAAGCAGCGTGCGAGAAACTGACGACCGGCCAATATTGTTGACTCTAAAACAGTACCCCGTGAGCATCGGATTAGGCAGTGCTTCTCAAACATCGAGCAACATTGGGATTAATTTAATATTTACGGTTTTCTACTCTCTTTAGCCAGGGAGTACTTGAATAAATCGTTTTAGATATTATTAGCTGCTCGGCCGGGTGGCCTGGATCAAAGTGTAGTATCTGTTCTCAGATTACTCGCTGAATGATCGCCTTTAGGCTGGGAGCGGTCACCGATACAGGCCGGTCGCAGGGATTCGTCCCTGCGCTGGTAGTATCATAGCTAGATTAGCTAAAGCCAAAGCTAAAGACCAGCTTGGACAAGCTATGACCAGCTAAAGCCAAAGCACTGCGGCCCGGGTGAAAACTCGGGTCCACTCCCCCTCCCGTCCCACGTTAAACCCCGACCTTGTGTCACAACCTGACCGTGTGGGAGGTCAAGTAAATCCACGGCCTTTTGGCTAAGATCAAAGTGTAGTATCTGTTCGCGGTTACTCACTGAATGATCGCCTATGGGGCCGGGATTCCTTCTCCGATACGGGCCGGCGGCAGGGATTCGTCCCTGCGCTGGTGGTTACGTCTGACTAGCTATGACCAGCTCTGACCAGCTTGGACAAGCTATGACCAGCCAAGACCAGCTATGACTAGCTAAAGCCAAAGCACTGCGACCCGGGTGAAAACTCGGGTCCATTCCCCCTCCCTTCCCACATTAAACCCTGACCTTGTGTCACAACCTGGCCATGTGGGAGGTCAAGTAAATCCCGTGTAGTATCTGTTCGTAGACCGCTCGCTTGGTCGGCCTTCTGGCTGAGAGCTTCACTCGATACTTCCCTGGTGTAGGGATTCGTCCCTGCGCTGGTAGTATCATGGCTACGACTCGCTTGGACCGGCTCCGGCCTAGACCAGCTATGACAAGCTAAGTCCAGCGGCCCGGGTGGAAACACTCGGGTCTCCCCACGTTAAAAACCGACCTTGTGTCACAACCTGACTCAGTGGGGGGTCAAGTAAATACCTGGATCAAAGTGCAGTACGCTACCTTTGTGAGCCTCCGGTGCCTTCGTCGAGAGAATACTCTTCGGCGTGATCCCGTTTTCGCGGTCGATCTGCCCTGGAAGTCGCATCACTGCTCTGACTCGGCCCTGTTTAGGGACTCCACCTTCGTCAAGTGTTACACTTCGGCGCGATCCCGTCTCCGCGGTTGATCCGCCCGGGAAGTCGTATCGCTGCTCTGCCTCGGCCCTGTTTAGGAACTCGCCCTAACCGACCCTGCCGAACCTTCGTACGTCTTCGACCAACCAGCTACAGCCAGCTCTACCCATTCGGCAGTCGCCCAACTACCGTCGACGACCAACTCTCCCATCCGGCAGTCGACCAGCTACGACCGCGACCAACTCTACACCCGTGTCGCCGATACAACCGAACCAACTTCCCTGAAGGAAACCAGTCTTACCGGACCCGACGCCGTTACAACACACTTCTCCAAAGTACACTCTTGTACACTTTGGATAAATAAATTCGACGTTTATTGTTTCATAAACCTCCGCCTTTGTCCTCTCATTGTCTTAGCTGTTACCGACCCTTTCTTCGATAAACTTGCGGGGGCGCCATCCTTATCGGCCCCGCAACACAAACAACTAAGGACTATTATCCACCGAAAGAAATTATTGCATCGAAGAAGCCTTATTTAAATCTTCCCAACATCTACGCAATATTTTTCTGTCTTTTTTTTATAGTTTTTACGTTTTTCATTTATTTCAAAAGCGATGGATCATCACTTTGGGGCCACCGTGAAATTTCCCGATATCCGGGTGGGCCAGTCCGCCATTGTATTACACAAATATAAATACGCACAAACTGAAATAGTTAGATCGGTAATCGAATGCAAAGAGCGGGTGAATAATGAAAAGAATATATTTATCGAAAATTGGTAATTGCTTCGTACGGTAAACCTCGCGAGCTGTCTCTTATCCGCTTACACTGTGAAGCCACCCAACCCGTTCAACATTTTGATATGCAGTGCAACACGAAACGAGACATTGATACAACAGACATTAAGTAATAACACTCGCCACAAGTCAATGCACGTCGATACAGTAAAAAGAAGGAATAGGACTTCACAATGCCAAATGCTATTGATATCAAAACAAACTGTATGGCGTTTGGGTTTGCGGGAAATGCTGGCTAAATGGTGAAAGTTTAATTGAATACTTGTAAGTATAATCTGATTATTTAAAGATATATATATATATATATATATATATATATATATATATATATATATATTAAATTTCGAAGTATTTTCTAATTTTCATAATTTGATAAATTATTTGAATTAGTTTAAGTAGCTTCACTTTTGTTGTTTTGATCATTATTTTTCGGCCGGTTCAGGTTTTGAATTATTATTATTATTATTATTATTATTATTATTATTATTATTATTATTATTATTATTATTATTATTATTATTATTATTTCTTTTGATTTCTGGTGTGTACACATTTCTTTCCGGGTCCCGCCCAGAAACCTAAGCTTAGAAATGGCGTCATGACATTTTCCACTGACCAATTAAAAAAAATTTTTAAAAAATAAAAAAAACACATATTTTACGTAGATGTAAGCTGTACTCGTGAGAACATTTTTTTGTATTTCTTTAAGGCATGGCTTTCCAGGAATCCCTTTAATGAGTCAACTGGAATCTTTTCCAACCAATCCGAGGGCTCCAACTACAACAGGGATTGTTGATGTTGCCATGTGCCACATATTTGAAATTTCGATATCAAGATCCTTGTATTTTGATAGCTTTTTGAAGATCTTCAAAGATACATTGCAGTCTTATTATTATTATTATTATTATTATTATTATTATTATTATTATTAGATTGTATCCTTACCTTTGTTGTGTCGATGACTAAGTTTTGATTGGTGGGCTCTCCAACTTTCCTTCTGACGTGAAATGTTTGAGTGAGAGAGACTCTTCACTTTTGTGCTTTAATCATTAAGTTTCGGCCAATACAGTCTCCTGCATTCCCAATACTGTGTTAAGCACTGAGATAAAGACTTGTCATCATTCGATGAATCCTTCGGAACTGTTATCCCTATGTTTATTGTTCTGATTACTATATTTCCGGAGATAGGCGCTCGGGCCTTCCGAGAATTGGCGGAAGATCGAAAGGTGCCGGCAAATTGTCAATCGGAGGTAAATCGCATTTCTCAATTAAAAAAAATATTAATTTAAATATGTCGCTGACCCAAAAGATAACAGTACGTCTAACAATGTGAATTTGAAAAAAAAAAGTGGGGGGGATTCACATTTGTCGCTTGGGAAATTTATTGTTCTTAAATAGTGAATGATACCGAATTCGATAAATTTTTGACAAGACTGGAGATTCCACTATCTCTAAATCTGACGTTCATAACAACAAAAGATAGTCTATTGGTACGAATGATTCAACAATGTATATTTTTAAAGTCTTACTAAAGAAAAGAAAATATTCCTCCCGATATGCCCCTTATACACACACACACACGCATACACACACACACACACACACACACACACGCATACTAGCAGTATAACCCGTCTTCGACCGGGTCTTTCATTACTGGGAAGTTTTGCCGTTCATTTGGAGTAGTTTAAGTTTAAAGTCAGCCCACCCGAAAATCAATATTAGTAACAACAATTCTGGGCAACTGAGATACATCCCCAAATAGGGGTATTAACTATTTGAATAGGGTGGAGGGGAAAAAAAGGGCCATTTTTGCGTTCTAAATCTTGCAAGGGAGGAACCTCTTCCATGGACTGTCATAATAATAATATATGATAATTTTTATTTAATATTATTTTTTTTTATAATTCTAATAATCTTTTTCGTTAGAATTCAACTCTCTAAACTGATTGTACGTTGTTTTTTTACAGACATTAAATTTTGCCTTTGTTTTTACGCAAAGTGTAAAAAATCAGTTTTTTCGATTTTTCACCTTCAAGATGGTAATTTTTTCCAGACAATTTGGACTCAAAACCGGCACTGAAGAATTATCTGTCAAGCAAAAAAAAATTCATCGGAATCGGATGAAAACTGTGGAACCGCATGAACAACATCCGATCACACACACGCACACAGACATACATACACACACACACTTTCAGAATTATAGATATATTGATAGATATGTATATATATATATAGGTGTGTGTGTATGTTATATATGTAATATATATCTAATATATATATATATTACTTGATGTAATATTACACATGTAATATATATGTATATATGTGTGTCTATAATATATATATGTAATACATATAATATGCATGTAATACGCACACACACATACATACATATATATATATATATATATATATATATATATATATATATATATATATATATATATATATATGCACTTTCTTCAGAGACAGTCTTTCACTCCTGTAGTTCACTGCTATTAACAAGTAGGGATTTTTTTTTCTCCTGATGATGACCATGCTTGCCGAAACTAGTCCTAATTTAAAATAATAAAACCAAAAATTTCAATATACAACCCAGTGCGTCTTAAATTTTAATATTTTAACATTTTTTATTGTTCAAGACACACACACACAGACACACATATATATATACACACACACACACATATATATATATATATATATATATATATATATATATATATATATATATATATATATATATATATAAAAGTATATATATATAGTATAGTATAGTAAACAAATTAGAATTAAAGTTCAAAAACTTATCTCCTGACATCAAATTTCGCAGAAATTAATCCGATCATCAAGGATTAGCTTAAATAAAATAATTTATTAAAACATATCTTAATATATTACGGAAGAAAAAAAAGGTGAACACTTTATTTGCGCATTTAAAGTGTTCTCCGGTTATACACGGGTTGACGATTTTCATTTGCTTTTTTCTTTTTCTTTTTTTTTGTAATATACAATGTTTTGTATTATACATACGTACATACATACATACATACATACATACATACATACAAACACACACACACACATTATATATATATATATATATATATATATATATATATATATATATATATATATATATATATATATATATATATAGGAGGATATTTCTTGTACTTTTCTTCAGAAATGAACTTCCCCCATTATCTGGGAAGTATTATTCATAATTTGAAAAATTCGATCAGTCAATTAATCGGCACAAAATGTCTGCCGTTTCTAATTGTATCTGCCTTAAATAACAATTGCTGCTTAAATACATAGAACTTATATATATATATATATATATATATATATATATATATATATATATATATATATATATATATATACCAAATAATCTGCGTGTCTTTGCGTTTTATTATTTTTATCACTTCCGTCTTGATTTAATAAAGTGAAACATGTTAGATTAAGATATGTTTCCTAGTTGTTCATTTTCTTATCATTTTGTCGGATTCCTATACAAAATCGATCGTTATATATACTTATTATTATAATAAACGTTATATTTGATGGATATACGTGTTTGTGTAGATAGATAGAAAAATAGATAGATAGTAAAACATTGATTTAAATTTATTTTATTTATCGTAGGAAAGTCCCCACTATCGATTATAAAGAGTTGATTGGTATCAGAAATGAACACTGATTAGCTGTTTCACGATTTAAACGGTCATCAGACCATGTTTATCGAGAATATCGCATGAAATTGACGGCATGAAAAACGGCTGTCTAAATACAGTGTTGATTGCTATGTCCATGCCGTAGTAGTTTTGGGCTAGTTGTCACGATTAGGATTGTAAAGGTTTTTAGAAGTCCTTTTGCGGAGACAGTATACAATGAGTATGCCTAAATTCCTGTTTGAACATAGAACATGTGAAATTGTTTTAAAATGCATTCTAACTCCGCCTTTCCAAAACTACTAATTCTCATCAGTAACATAAGACATATGCACCGCCCCCCAAAGTGCAACTTCATTTTATCTCGTTAAGAAAGGACACAGGTATGTGCGGAAATTGCAATTTTTACCATCTTTTCTCAGCATGTTTCTATTTTGGTCAAATGGCCAACTAAATATACAACAAATATCATTAGTCTTATAATCAATATTATTTTTATCGTTGTTTTTTTTTATATCCCGATTTTTTTCATCTGCCTACTATATCTACATAGGAAAACATGCATACGTTGACAATCTATCTTTTCTATCGTTATATATATATATATATATATATATATATATATATATATATATATATGAAGAAATATAGTCTTAAAGTGTGCTATATTTATGGGATAAAGTGCTCAATATCAGAGATAGAGCGTGTGTAAATATAAAAGTGGACATGGAAGTCAGCACTTAGAGGCGACAGTCTGTTTCATGCTAGTGCAATCGTCAGGCAACTGTTGCCTGACGATTGCACTAGCATGAAACAGACTGTCGCCTCTAAGTGCTGACTTCCATGTCCACTTATATATATATATATATATATATATATATATATATATATATATATATATAAGGCTCAAACACTAATATTCCATGGTTATAATTTATTACATTGTACATTGGAATCATAATCATGATCCAATTTATCAGACCTGATGAATTGGACCATGATTACGATCCCAATGTAATAAATTATAACCATGGAATATTAATGTTTGAGCCTTTTATATTATATTCTTACTCTGTCCTGGACATTGAGTTCTACCTAGATTCTATCGTCTTGGGAATATATATATATAAATATTTAAATAGTTAAACAAAAAAATTTTTAGATATAGTTAAAAAATATTTTTAAACAACATCTAAAATATTACTACAGTTAGATTTACGTTAGAAATATTCGAACACTGTTGCATTCCATATCACGTGACGTCCGCGTCTCGCAACGGACGCTAATTAATGTAAACAAACTTCTGAAAACAGTCATTTCTGATGAAAGGAAAAAGGGAACAAAAGATGATGACTTCCAGCAGGCAGGAAAGCAGGAGGCAGTGAAGCATTTATTATACAGTTTAGAGAAACCAGAAGCCAGTTCGGGAGCATACTTCTTAATGTCTATTACAGGGATACCATCGAGTCCACATGCTTTGTGAGGATCCGTGTTAGAGATGACAGCAGAAACTATGGAAGGAATTGTATGCATATCACTCAACAACGACTCAGTTCCTAAGGTGGAAATTAGGCAGGGATATTTCAGATGAGTCAAGGGTAGGGTTTGAGGAGAATTTCCAGGCAAAACCTTCAGCTTTATCAGCAGATATACATATATATACAGACGTTCCATCAGTGACCATGTCTTATGGAGTATGTTTTGACCATGCACAGCATTTCTCGGGTCCGACAACCACCATATACCTAGATCTCGCCCCTTGCGAGGTTATCCTCTTCAAAAATCAAATCTTACTTGAAAAGAAGCAATCCAAGAAAATGCGACGAGGCAGATCCAAGGATGCTACCATCAATGGAAACTACACTGGATAAAGTGTGTGGCTTCAAAAGGGGACTACTTCGAAGAAGATTAAATGTCGAGTTAATATGTGTTGTAGTTTTCTTTTTATAGCACTAGTTTCGAAACTTTTTGGTCATCCCTTGTATACATACATACATACATACATACATACATATATATATGGTGCAAATATATATATATATATATATATATATATATATATATATATATATATATATATATATATATATATATATTTAGTTTACGAAAAACTAGGTAATCCGTATGGGTAGACCCAATGAGGATAAAATCCAGAGAGCTCAATGTAAATCAGAGCTAATAATTTAAATAAAAACAGATTGCTTTAAGGTTCCATATAATAAATTATTTCACCACAGCCCTTCCAAAGGACAGTGGATCATCAGATTTATTTCCAAATGTTGAAATGAAAAAATGAAAATAAATTTACACATTTACGACAGGCAATAATAAGGAAATTAACGAAGTGGGGGCAGTGTAGGGGGTAGAGAGACAGCATTGAGTTAGGTGTAACATTTCTATTGTTTCAAATTTAAATTTTCGCTGAAAATATATATATATGGTGCAAATCTAACAGAAATTGTTTTTGTTTCGTTTAAAAGACGAAGGTCCTAAGTTTTAATTCTTCGAATCAATTCTTCTTCTTCGTGTCCCGCCTCAATGGTTAAATGGTTAACAATACGTCAGATCAAATGACAGTTCTTATAAGGGTAAAAGGTGCGATTCCTGTCGAAATTTCTCGAACATTCAAGCCGGTAAATGCAATTAACTCTGTTTAATTAAAAAAACAGAGCTTTTACTTTTATTTATAAATATAAAAATAACGAATAAACACAAAATATATTAAATAATTGTTAGACGTAATCCATTTTATTATATATATATATATATATATATATATATATATATATATATATATATATATATATTACAGCAAAAAAACAAAAAAATATTCCGTCATAGGGATAGTCTTATTTCAAACAATTCTTCATACGGCTATCGTCAGCCTCTAAGTGCGTGTCACGGAGCGTCGTTCTAAATTTATTTACAAAGTCAGTCTTCCCTTTGCAGACGCCTTGTTAATAAGAGTGGGTTTGTGTTTGCGATTGGCGGGGGCGTAAGGTATCTTATCCCGGGGAAAGCGGTCTGGGTTTGGAGTTTATTTATGGCCTGGATTTTTGTTTGTAGCTTAATATCAGTTCCTACTATATGGTTTTTCTCATAAAGGCCCCGGAGTGTGTTTTTCTGAGATTCACAGTAAATAGTTTTTGTACTACTAAGTGATGGGGGATTTAAAATTAAGTCCGTTAGGGTTAATGTAAATTAGTTGAGTTATAGACTTAAAGATTCTGGGTTATATCAGAGCACCCAATGGAATAACTCATGCTGTCCAACACTCTTATATGCATACATATCTTCATGCCTGCATATATGTGTACATTTACATGATCATACATACATTCCACTGTACGTACACATAAACCCCCACATATATGCACCTGTATTCTTATGTAATTTGGAATTTATTCGTGTGTCTACATTTCGTGATTAGTTCTCTCCGTTGATTTAATAGTTTGCATTGATCTTTATATTTTATTATCCTGAATTTTTCTTCTAAACATAGCTTGCGTCTACCCCGAAAACTATTGGCGATGTTCGTGAAACCTAGAATTTTCCAATTTATTTGAGGATTCTGACCCTTTCCTTCAATTCCCAAAATTTTTTCGAAAGGGCTGTTTGGTGTTTTAATTTTGGATTGGTGAATGAATGTCTATGTGTATTGATACTCTTTTTAAATTCTCCTGCAGAAATGCCGATGTAAATATTATGATTTGTTGTATTTTCTTTAGGGGTAATGGTTGCCTGGTATATTATCCTTGTGGATCTGCACTTGCCATTTACTCGGCAGTTTTCCTTAATTCTACAATTACAGGGGGTTTGCATATTAGACGTTAAAGACCTGTACTATATACATATATATATATATATATATATATATATATATATATATATATATATATATATATATATATATATATAGTCTTAAAGCGTGCTATATTCATGGGATAAAGTGTTCAATATCAGAGATAGAGCGTGTGTAAATATAAAGTGAACATAGAAGTCAACACTTAGAGGTGGCCTGACGATTGCATCTAGCATGAAACAGACTGTCGCCTCTAAGTGTTGACTTCTATGTTCACTTTTATATATATATATATATATATATATATATATATATTAATACATGTTTCATTAAATAATATAGATAAGTGTTGTCTATATATTTTATGTAAGTTTTTTTCATATAGTCTGATAAGCTTATCAGACTATATGAAAAAAACTTACATAAAATATATAGACAACACTCATCTATATTATTTATATTATATTTATATTATATATATATTATTACATATATATATATATTTATATTATATATATATTATATATATATTATATTATATATTATATATTTATATTATATATATATTATTTAATGAAACATGTATTAATGAAAAAATGCTGCCTAAATACACACAATATATATATATATATATATATATATATATATATACTCCATGCACGGTAGTAAAGCCACGAAGAGACAAGGGCGTGGAAAGAATTAGGAACAGAAGCATTAATGAGCGGAAGGGGGAAGAAAAGTGTAACAGTAGATAGCGACTGACATTGCATTTAACTTTTTGCAGATTAAAGTTGACTGTAAAACAAGAAGCCGGAAGTGCGAGTAAAGAAACTGCTATCATAAAACTTACGGCTACATCAACCCAGCTGAATTGTAAATTGACGAAATCTCGAATCTTGCATTCAAAAAGTCTAGATACCATAACGAAGAGCTCATCCGAACACTCATATATATATATATATATATATATATATATATATATATATATATATTGTTTGGGAGTTGTATTCCAGATGTAGTGTTTTTTTATCTATATATCAAATTCCTCTTGTCCGTTCGTCCGTCACACCCTCTAAAACGGACATACATTGACCAATCAAAACCAAATTTTGGGGAGAAGTGCAACCAGGTAAGGGGATACAAAGTACACTTGGTTTTACCCGGGTGCGTAGCTTAGTACAATACGTTTTCATTCATTGGGGGGGAATTAAAAGTTTTATTACTTAACATACAAAATATTTCCGTTATTTTAAAAACAACTTAATGATTAAAATAACAACTACTTATTCGATAAAAATGCAAGTTGTATGTTGCATGCTCAAGAGAAAGAAATTCTTAGAATTTATTTTTCGCTGTTAAAAAGGTAAGAATTTTTTCTTAAAAAATATTGATTACCATGAAGTCTTAAATTGAGTTAAAGAAATTATTAAAACGTGAAGTAGGATTTTTGTCAAAGTATTTTTCAAACAAATCAGCTTATTCAAACGCGCGAGTCAGCGAGTTGCCAAAAAAAGTTCTAGTTTTTGTATATTTTTATTTATTCATTTTAAATATTATTTTCTTTTCTTTCTTCATTATTTTATATATTTTATTTTATTATTTATTTAACTGGAAAAAATTGTTTCTTCCATATATGTATTATATGTCTATATGTAAAACCCACACAGAGAAAAGTAACATGGCGATTTTCTCAGCGTAGCTTAGATATGACACAAGGCCGAAAGTATGGGCCACCTAGTGAAAATCGAACTCACTATTCCGTCGTAATTGATATAGCGAAACAAGCTTGCTAACCATTACACCACATCTCAGCCACCAAAGAGCAATAGCTTATGATCCAACGATTGCTTATAAATAGCGGACAATTTTAACTGTATATAATAGTTTATCTTATTATAACTACTCCATTAACTTTCAAAAAAGTTATGCCAATTCACCAATAATAAAGAAAAGGAAGTTGCGGAGAGCCATGATCGCATATGATATGACATTATAAAATGCTAGTAATGATATAGTATATTGTTATCTTATTTCAGTGTTTCTCAACTGGTATGCCTGGGTGTACTAATGCGTTCTGAAAAGTATCCAAATGCGCCCCAACTTAACAGAAGAGTCAGTTATGAAATATTTTTAAATTAAAATAATATCTTTATTTTTAAAAAGCTAAAGATCTAGGTCAAGTCTTTATCATTTGATATTTTAAACTGGATGCTAGATTCCTTAATCTTTAAGGAGTGGATAATCCTTTCTCTTTTGTCTTCCTCAAGGAATTTAAATTAGTCATTGTCGGCCTCTTTAAAAAAAAATAGATTCTTCATAAAACCTTTTAAATGAAAACTGTACCGCTAATCTTTGGGAAAGTTAAACCAACATTTCATATTTTGAAATTTCGTGACTAATGCTTCCTTCTTAAAAGTTTTACTTAAGTAACACTGAAGTAAAAGTGGTTGAGAAACACTCTCTTATTTCATTTACCACTGTATAAATAAACTGAAATATATTATTTACACTATTTACATTCGGACTATTGTCCTCATCTTTGTTGCCTATGAGTATATATTAATGTAATTGGTTGTTTGAAAGTACTTGGGAAAATAAAAGAATTAAAGAAAACTACGGCGTCTTTCTTAATCAGTTTTGTAACAGCACTAAGAAATTTATCCGTGAATTTGAATGGATTAAGATAAAAATAGACATAATGTGTCTAGATTATTCAGCCAAGCATGCTTGAATAAATGTGAATATATACATGGTTAACTGAAAAACGCTTTCCATTCCATAAAAATCGACTGGATATTACTGTCATATCTGGTTTGGTGCTTCTGTTATGCATTTAAAGAATCGTTTAAAATTCCAAAGAATCTGCAATTTTATCAAATGGGCTAGCTCAATATGTTACAACATAATATGCACATACCAACTAAACTCACCTAATAGGGAATTGTCCATATGGTCAAGATGAAAATGCCAAAGATTCACCATTACTCGGAAAAGAAAACACAATCTACACAAAAATCGTAAGCGTGTCTACAAAATGCTCCATAGCATGGAAAACAGTTGCGCACCAAGGGATACAAGTCTTACTAATTAACCCGTAGCTAGGGAAGAATATGTGGATTCATACCTTTCCCAAGGGTATTTGTGCGTAAGTGAATATAACGATCACAACGGCAATTGGAACTCGGCTCTCCGTTTAACAATTCCGAGTCATTATTCATCCCACCACCCGCACACCCAAGCTTACAACACCTGGCATTCCCAAGCGGTCACCCATCTAAGTACTGTCTAGGTACTTTGGTGATGGTACGGAGATATAAATATGAATAGTCCAATGCAAACAGATATCATATCTACCAATGCCATTTTTATAATGCCATGTTCATTCAGGACTTAGACTATCATGATTCTCCACAGCTTCTTTTAATTTATTATCTGTGAATTACCATGCATTCTTGGGAATTAATGTGAAGTAGTTTCCAGTTGCCTTCTCAATGGTTTTGAATTCAGAGTAGTCTTTCTCCTAAACCGGTTGCCAACCAAGTCACGCGAAATCAGCCTACTCTACTATTTTTCATTCTTTTTCTCGTATACTTTCACACTCAGTAACCCCTTGCGTCTTTGTGGCTTCATTGCTTTGCTCGGAGTGAAATGATTAAAAAAAACATTTTGACCCAGAGCTAGAAGAAGAAGAAATGTATTAATGCCTTGTGCAAGAACGTCTGTGTGAAAGTGAATGCAACTGACTGCATCGGAAATTGGAACCTGTATCGCCGATTTCCTTTTTTCCGCGCGAATAACAGTTCCGCAACTCTGACATTCTTATCAAAGCCTCTGTGTTTTATTTTCCCTCCTAACATTTTGCTTAGTGTTTGATGCTCACTTACCTGCTTCGTAAACTATTAACCAGTTTCACAAAGCTCGGTCGATGGTGTCCTGGAGCTCTGCACTAATCAAGAGTGGCCTCTACTTTCGAAGACAGATCGATATAAACTGGTCACAGCCTTCAGTAACAGATCGATAGCCACATATGCGGAAAATAAGTAAATAAGTTCGCCTATCGCTCGTTACTGAAATAACAGTCAACCCGATAAAGATCAAACTTCAGCCACCGTGACAAGAATGGACTGATGGTCGAGAGCATATCGAATAAAAAACACTTTTTACGCATCACAACCTCAATAAATCTAATGATTAGGATAGCAAGTACCAACATGCACCAATCTGAAGTAATTACAGAGGCGAGGCTCGAAAAATTAAATTAGCGAGAGTCGAGTTCAAATTTCACTTACAAATGCTTTTGAGGAAAGCATTGATGTATGATTATCTTAAGCGTAGATGTATGATTCTCTTAAGCGTAGATGTATGACTCGCTTAATCATAGATGTATGACCCGATTAAGGATAGATGTATGATTCTCTTAAGCATAGATGTATGATTCTCTTAAGCATAGATGTATGACTCGCTTAATCATAGATGTATGACCCGATTAAGGATAGATGTATGATTCTCTTAAGCATAGATGTATGATTCTCTTAAGCATAGATGTATGACTCGCTTAATCATAGATGTATGACCCGATTAAGGATAGATGTATGATTCTCTTAAGGATAGATGTATGATTCTCTTAATCATAGATGTATGACCCGATTAAGGATAGATGTATGATTCTCTTAAGCATAGATGTATGATTCGCTTAATCATAGATGTATGACCCGATTAAGGATAGATGTATGATTCTCTTAAGCATAGATGTATGATTCTCTTAAGCATAGATGTATGACTCGCTTAATCATAGATGTATGACCCGATTAAGGATAGATGTATGATTCTCTTAAGCATAGATGTATGATTCTCTTAATCATAGATGTATGACCCGATTAAGGATAGATGTATGATTCTCTTAAGCATAGATGTATGATTCGCTTAATCATAGATGTATGACCCGATTAAGGATAGATGTATGATTCTCTTAAGCATAGATGTATGATTCTCTTAAGCATAGATGTATGACTCGCTTAATCATAGATGTATGACCCGATTAAGGATAGATGTATGATTCTCTTAAGCATAGATGTATGATTCTCTTAAGCATAGATGTATGATTCGCTTAATCATAAAAGTATGATTCTCGTCAGCATAGATGTATGACCCGATTAAGCATAGATGTATGATCAGCTGAAGCATAGATGTATGATTTTCTTAAGCATAGATGTATGATTCTCTTAAGCATAGATGTATTACACGCTTAATCATAGATGTATGACCCGATTAAGGATAGATGTATGATTCTCTTAAGCATAGATGTATGATTCTCTTAAGCATAGATGTATGACTCGCTTAATCATAGATGTATGACCCGATTAAGGATAGATGTATGATTCTCTTAAGCATAGATGTATGATTCTCTTAAGCATAGATGTATGACTCGCTTAATCATAGATGTATGACCCGATTAAGGATAGATGTATGATTCTCTTAAGCATAGATGTACGATTCTCTTAATCATAGATGTATGACCCGATTAAGGATAGATGTATGATTTTCTTAAGCATAGATGTATGATTCGCTTAATCATAGATGTATGACACGATTAAGGATAGATGTATGATTCTCTTAAGCATAGATGTATGATTCTCTTAAGCATAGATGTATGACTCGCTTAATCATAGATGTATGACCCGATTAAGGATAGATGTATGATTCTCTTAAGCATAGATGTATGATTCTCTTAATCATAGATGTATGACCCGATTAAGGATAGATGTATGATTCTCTTAAGGATAGATGTATGATTCGCTTAATCATAGATGTATGACCCGATTAAGGATAGATGTATGATTCTCTTAAGCATAGATGTATGATTCTCTTAAGCATAGATGTATGATTCGCTTAATCATAGATGTATGACCCGATTAAGGATAGATGTATGATTCTCTTAAGCATAGATGTATGATTCTCTTAAGCATAGATGTATGACTCGCTTAATCATAGATGTATGACCCGATTAAGGATAGATGTATGATTCTCTTAAGCATAGATGTATGATTCTCTTAAGCATAGATGTATGACTCGCTTAATGATAGATGTATGACCCGATTATGGATAGATGTATGATTCTCTTAAGCATAGATGTATGATTCTCTTAAGCATAGATGTATGATTCGCTTAATCATAAAAGTATGATTCTCGTCAGCATAGACGTATGACCCGATTAAGCATAGATGTATGATCAGCTGAAGCATAGATGTATGATTTTCTTAAGCATAGATGTATGATTCTCTTAAGCATCGATGTATGACTCGCTTAATTATAGATGTATGACCCGATTAAGGATAGATGTATGATTCTCTTAAGCATAGATGTATGATTCTCTTAAGCATAGATGTATGATTCGCTTAATCATAGATGTATGACCCGATTAAGGATAGATGTATGATTCTCTTAAGCATAGATGTATGATTCTCTTAAGCATAGATGTATGACTCGCTTAATCATAAAAGTATGATTCTCGTCAGCATAGATGTATGACCCGATTAAGCATAGATGTATGATCAGCTGAAGCATAGATGTATAATTTTCTTAAGCATAGATGTATGATTCTCTTAAGCATAGATGTATGATTCGCTTAATCATAGATGTATGACCCGATTAAGGATAGATGTATGATTCTCTTAAGCATAGATGTATGATTCTCTTAAGCATAGATGTATGACTCGCTTAATCATAGATGTATGACCCGATTAAGGATAGATGTATGATTCTCTTAAGCATAGATGTATGATTCTCTTAAGCATAGATGTATGACTCGCTTAATCATAGATGTATGACCCGATTAAGGATAGATGTATGATTCTCTTAAGCATAGATGTATGATTCTCTTAATCATAGATGTATGACCCGATTAAGGATAGATGTATGATTCTCTTAAGCATAGATGTATGATTCGCTTAATCATAGATGTATGACCCGATTAAGGATAGATGTATGATTCTCTTAAGCATAGATGTATGATTCTCTTAAGCATAGATGTATGACTCGCTTAATCATAGATGTATGACCCGATTAAGGATAGATGTATGATTCTCTTAAGCATAGATGTATGATTCTCTTAATCATAGATGTATGACCCGATTAAGGATAGATGTATGATTCTCTTAAGCATAGATGTATGATTCGCTTAATCATAGATGTATGACCCGATTAAGGATAGATGTATGATTCTCTTAAGCATAGATGTATGATTCTCTTAAGCATAGATGTATGACCCGATTAAGGATAGATGTATGATTCTCTTAAGCATAGATGTATGATTCCCTTAAGCATAGATGTATGATTCGCTTAATCATAAAAGTATGATTCTCGTCAGCGTAGATGTATGACCCGATTAAGCATAGATGTATGATCAGCTGAAGCATAGATGTATGATTTTCTTAAGCATAGATGTATGATTCGTTTAACATAGATGTAAGAAACGCTTAGTCATAGATGTATGACCCGCTTAAGCATAGATGTATTGCTTAAGCATAGATGTATGATTCTCTTAAGCATAGATGTATGATCAGCTTATGCGTAGATGTATGACTCGCTTAAGCATACATGTATTGCTTAAGCGTAGATGTATGATTCTGTATGATTATGATGCATAGATGTATGACTCGTTTACGGATAGATGTATGATCAGCTGAAGCATAGATGTTTGATTTTCTTAAGCGTAGATGTATGATTCGTTTAACATAGATGTAAGAAACGCTTAGTCATAGATGTATGACCCGCTTAAGCATAGCTGTATTGCTTAAGCATAGATGTATGACTCGCTTAAGCATAGATGTATGATTCTCCTAAGCATAGATGTATGATTTTCTTAAGTATAAATGTATGACTCGCTTAAGCATAGATGTATGATTCGCTTTATTTCTTTTTTACTTCAGGGCGCACTTTTTTTATATTTTTGTAATTTTTAATCGTTTTTACTCCAAGCTAGTCTATAATGGCACTAGAACGCATGTTTTAACAAGGAGTGAATGAAAATGGGGAGACTTTAGTGGGGATGATCGAGTAAAGGACAAATAGGGTACACAGTACAAGAAGATAGAAGATGGCAATTGTCGTTGCATCTAAATTTTTGAAAATTGCAGTTATCTGGGAAGCAAGGAAACGGAACGTTGTTCCACTGGTGGGAATTGCGAGAAAAGAAACTGTTGGCGTAGAAGCGACAGTTGCATCTTGATAGGTCAACAGTAAAACGGTGGGATCTAGATTCCAATCTAATAGCACGCTTAAAACCATCTAGTCGAGGCATCAGGGATAAAAAGCTCATTAGAATAGTTGCCATGAAAATATTTGTAGAAAAGGCAGAGGGAAGACACGTCATGTCGCTGAGAATGTTACTGAAGTCGAAATGGCCGATTAGGATCGATTACATCAGAGACCCTTCTTTGGCTTTTGTCAAGAATCTCGAGATGTACAGCAGGTGCGCCAGACCAGATATGGCAACAGTATTCAATGCTCAGACGAATGGCAGATTTATAAATGTACAAGGCTGTTTCTGGCATGACACAGTGAACCAACCTTCCTTGTAGAATAATTAAAACTCTGGAGTATACTTTAAATTTTATTAAGGAAAAATAGTCCTGAAATTTGAAAATAATAAAGAAATCTACTGAAATAACCATTCATTGAGAGAACTAGAAGTCCTACCAGGATTCATTATTGGCGGTTATAATCCTAACAACATTCAGTCAGTTATGTGCCATGCGTGATACACGCTTAGGCGATCATGTATCTTTCAATACATGACTGACGAGCAGTAGGTTGTCATTTCTATTTGCGATTTTTCCGGCAGTAGGTTATCATTTCTATTTGTGGTAGACCAGTTGCCATCCAAGGTCTGTCCTGCTATTGACCCATTGCTTGTAGAAGAATAGGATTCATACCTGTCCCAAGCACGTAAGTGAATGTAATCGATTCAACTGGAATTCGAACTCTTTCGATACATGACTGACGAGGCAGATTTTCCCCCGCAGTAGGTTGCCATTTCTTTCTGCGGCAAATCAGTTGCCATCCAAGGTCCACGGTCTGTCCTGCTATTGACCCATAGCTGGGGGAGAAGAAGAGGATTCATACCTTTCCCAAGGGTATTATCGAATGTAATGGATTCGACTGGAATTCGAACTCGGTATCCATTACTCCACCGTGCCTCCTCTAACATAAGATAAGCAAATGAAACAGGAACTCCAACCAAAGCTAGGAAAGGAAAGCGAGAAGAAAGGAATAAATATCAATTGTAACAATTCAGTTCTCATTTCTGAGGTGTTTCTTTTACTGACGATAATACAAAATGTATGGTCGTCAGTAAAAGAAACAGCTCCGAAAAGAGAACTAAGCTCTTACGTAATATCAATTTTCCTCTATGGCAGTGAATTTGATTTTTCAGCTTAATTGGGTGTGTGCATTATGTATATGTCTTAGTGTGTAGTAGAGGTGTTTTAATTTCCAAATACGGTTAGCACGTTGTGGCTTTGTTCGTAGTTAATATTGTTAAGGTTAGGCTTTTTCTTTTTTATTATAAAAGCCTCCATTATTTTTAACCTTTTTTTACAGGTGGAAGCAATTAATATATTTGTGTTTTCTACTAGTATATTTCTAATGGAGTCTGGTAAATTTTTGTGTGTGTTTAAATGGGTTCTAATGGAGCTGTGATCGGATAGGTGTAACGTAAGACGTCTGGATAAGCATGTGGTTGTGTAACCGATGTAATTATTTATGAGTCCGGTTTCGTTAGGAACGCAGTTCCTTAAGGGGCATCAAATCATCCTTGATAATGGCTAAAGGTATAGCCGAAAGCGCTCGGAAAAATAAAACATTTGGACAGTTCTTACACACCCTTTGTCCAGCAAAGAAAGCTGTTGTACGTACACAAGAAAAATTAAATAAAAAACTTAACCGTAGTACTTTGTCTGTCGTTTTTAATGAAATTTGCATATATATATATATATATATATATATATATATATATATATATATATATATGAATATGAATATAAAATATCGCACATTGAGTGTTAATGCGAATAAAATAGTACATTCGTATTATATTAAAAAAATACATATTAGATCTGTATATTTGTATTCGAATTATAGTTAAATTTTTGCATTTGGAGGTATGTAAGTTTGTGTATATGTGCATTTTGTATGTGTATATATGTGTTTATATTATTATTTTTATTATTTATTTATTTTTAACCCCACACCATAAAATGGACTCCTCTACTATCATTACAGTACGGTATAAATATTAATATTTTAATTCGTTCAGTTTTCAATCAGCACCTGATAATTGTGTTGTGCGTGAAACTCAGAGTTGTGCTACCGTTGAGGAAACTGTATATTTATTATTAATATATATATATATATATATATATATATATATATATATATATATATATATACATACAGAGTGAGAGAGAGAAGGGGTAGGGAGAGAGGGGAATGAGAGAGTGGGTGCGATAGAGTAGGAACGAGAGGGATGGAGGGAGAGAGAGCCAATGATTTTACCAATCTCAAGAACTCGTTTTATGGCCTCAATGTAACTTGTCAACTAAACAAAGGCAACTCTATATCGACACTCTCTTGTAAGTTGTTACTCAGTAGGCAATGATATGGTGGTGTGCGTTTGTATGGCGTGACCATCGTATTCACAATGCTCCTGCGAAAAGAATTCTTCACGCCCAGCGATGGAAGGTTTTTGGCCAATCATCGCTACATCTAAACTTGGTTCCCTGTGACTTCTGGCTTTCTACAAAGACAAGATCGCCATCGCGAGGGAGAACATTTGACACCGCGGACGAGATTATGGAGAACGTGATTCGGTGAAATAGATTCCACATGGATGACAGGAGCCAGCTGAACACTGCCCAAACCAACACACTGCCTCTACCTTATTCTTGAAACCATTACTGTTTCTCTTCTACAAGTGTAGTAGAGTGTACTGTTCTTTTGAAATATAACACTGCCATCGCAGTAAACGGTTGTATCTGGTCCTTGAAAATGTTACGGTAGGTGATACGCGACAAAATACCTTCCACGCAAATGACAGAACCCAGTGTTTCTAATCAGAACTTTGCCCAAACCAACACATTGCCTTCACCAGCTTATTTTTCCCACAGTACATACTGGTGCCATCGCCTCCTCGGGATAGCAACGCACATGTACCCTGTCATCCACATTATTTAGGGGGAGTGAAAGCGTCTTAATAGAAAACTAACTTGCTCAAGTTGCCAAGGATCTTATCACATACTGGGAATAATAATCAAAAGAAAATATATATATATTCTTATTTGAATGTCACAGTGTTTCGCCAGAGACAAATGTGTAGAGCGGTTATCTTACGATCCGTAAGAGATAAGGAAAGAAAGGTTTTCCCACCCTTGCGAGGTTGTCACGACAATGTCACCTGACACTTTAAATGTAAGGACTGGAATTTTTTCGATCTCTACAGAAGAGAAAAAATTGTTGATTCAACACAAATTTTATAAGTTTGGGTCTGTTTTAATAAGTTTTGGACACTAATTGTGTATTTTTTTCATGAGTAAATGTTGTTATTCTTGAATCTTCCTTTATTTGATTGTAATTAATATTTATATATTTATTTATTCCATTTTTAATGTAATTATTATTTTATTTTAATTTGAAAAAAATAAATTCAGCAATAACATTTACTCACATTCGTTTATTAACGAATGCGTTTAAAATTACATCACTTAACACCCTCCATAGTTTATCTAGAATTTCACAGCCTGAAGAATATTTATAAATATTTATTTATGAGCGTTCTTAAATTTAAACATTTTAAAAACCTAACTATATTTTTACTTATGGGTATAAATAATTGTTGCAAAAAAATCGTTATATTTGTCTTGATAATGTCCATCAGAAGACAAAAGGAGTCAGCCACGAAAAGTTTTCATTTAGTTTTTAATCATATTGTCTTTTTACAGATATATGTTTATTTATATCTGAATTTAACACACATACACATATATAAATTCATCCCCCCACACACATATAATATAATATAATATAATATAAAAGGCTCAAACTCTAATATTCCATGGTTATAATTTATTACATTGGAATCGTAATCACGATCCAATTCATCAGACCTCTGTCCTGGACATTGAGTTCTACCTGTATCCTATCCTCTTGGGAATTTATATATATATATATATATATATATATATATATATATATATATATATATATATATATATATATATACTGACCACTAAACCATTAAATGTTCACTTATCTTGTCCCTACTCACTGAGTTTCGTGGAAATAACATTCAATCGTCAGGGGTTTTGATTCTTGAGTAAGTGAAATCTCCTCAAAACTCAAAGTTGAGGCATTTATTTATTATTACCTACACACAATATACATATATGCATATACATATTAAAAAAAATGAAAATATCATTTAAACCCGAATCCTCTGAAGAACGGAAATCTTACCAGGAAACTTTGAAGTTTACTTAAAAGTTAAGTAATCTTTATATATATATATATATATATATATGTGTGTGTGTGTGTGTGTGTGTGTGTGTGTGTGTGTGTGTGTGTGTGTGTGTGTGTGTGTGTGTGTGTATTTAGGCAGCAATCCTTCTTTCATGCACATTTCGTTAAAAACGACTGACAAGGTGCTTTTATTTAGTTTTTTATATAATTTCTCGTGCGATCTAATAATGTTTTTCTTTTCAGATGATAAATTATATAAAAACTGTCCGATTGTTCTTTTTATCCGAGCGCTTTCGGCTATACATTTAGCCATTTTCAAGGATTATATTTCAACTGTTAGAATTAGAAATAGTTTGTTATATGTATGTTTTATAAAATGCTTAATTTTTTTGTTTCAAAACACGGTCAAGATATTATGTCCATGTTCAAAGTCAATATATATATATATATATATATATATATATATATATATATATATATATATATATATGGAGAGAGAGTGCAGTAAAGGTAACGCTTTTTTATTAAACAAAGATAAATTACAGTAGTTTAAGGAAATTTTAGAGATTATTAGATGGCTTGCAAGAGTGTCCTGAACAGCAACAAATTCTCAATTCTCCACTCTTCAATCTGACATCTACAGCAGATGAGGTTGGGTACTTTGCTCGTAAGTTCTCTTCCAACTCCACACTCGACTCATCTGGAATAACCCATACCTGATCTCCCCACCCAGAACGGATGCTCTACTGAATGGTATGCGCATAACTCCGTCACAAGTTTCGGACATTATTTCCAAATTAGACTCCCACAAAACAAGCGGATGTGATGGGATCCCAGTCGTCGTCTTAAAGAAATGTGCTCCTGGGGTAGCTCCAGTATTCTTCGAGCTCTACAACAACTGCTTCGCTGCTTCCCAGCTTGTTGGAAGTCCACCTCTGTAGTTTCTGTTTTTAAGAATTCAGGAGAACCCTCACTCCCCTAAAATTATTGCCCTTGTTGCGAGAATGCTTGTTGTGCTTATGCAGAAAACACGTATCTCCTGGTATTGTTTTTCTCGTAACAAATATTGCGGACTCCAATATGAGTCCAAGTAATAAAAGAGTAACACAAAACAATATAAAATAAACGACAATGCCGTTTGTTTTATATTTGACGATAGACTCCAGCAAAGCATCACGCTGCGCCTTCTTAGAGTAACGTTTTCCGCTTGAATATTGGAGCGACTACATCGAATCAATTGCTGCATCTACTGCAAGGAAAATTGGCACACTGTTTTGTGCCAGAAAATGTTTCACGTTAGAATCCACCTTGCACATTTATAAATCTACCATTCGTCTGTGAATTGAATACTGCTGCCATATCAGGTCCTTGCTGTACATTTCGAGATTCTTGACAAAATCCAAAGTAGGATCTGTAATATAATCGATCCTGACCAAGCATCCCGACGTCAGTCACTTTTTCACCGACGTGGCATGGTTTCCTTCTGTCTTTACTACAAATATTTTTATGGTAACTTCTCTGACGTGCTTTTTTACCTAGAACTCCGAATACATGAATTAAACGTGCTACTAGACTGGCATCTAGCACCCGCTTTTGCTGTTGAAATAGCTAAAGGCAACAGCCACTTCTGCTCCAACAGTATCTTTTCTCGCACTTATCACCTGTGGAACTTCCTTCTGTTTACAGGCTTTCCTAATAACTACAATCTTCAAAAATTTAAATTCAACACCAATCGCCGTCTTTTGTTTTCTTGGGTCACGTTCATCTTTTGTCCTTTCCTCAATCCTCTTCTTTTTCAAATTCACTCTCTGTAACCCTCTGCTCAGTTGTAGCATTCCCACTTTGTTTGGGGTGAAATGATTAAAAAATTATTATCCTATCAAGACACGATTTTTTCAAAACTTTCCCTTTCATATTCAATACAACGCTAAACCCTAGTGGTTAAGAATCTTACTTCTCATGACCTCCTCCCGGATAAACAATATGGCTTCCTTTTCGACAGGTCTACCGCTGGCGTGTTAACGGCCATCAGCGAATTTCTATATCAAGCTCTAGATAAAAACGGCGAAGCTTGAGCTCTGGCTCTAGATATCTCGAAGGCGTTCTAGAGCCAGTTCACAAAACATTTCGACATTAATTTCAGAAAATTTATCAGAAATTTTTTGTTCTAATACAGCAATTGTTTTCGGTTTGAGCTTATAAACAAGATTTTTCAGTACACCCACAAAAAAAATCTGGTGGCGTCAGGTCTGGTGATCGTCTTTCTATCCACCTCAGCTTGAAAAAAAAGGTCGTTACATTTGCCGCACCCTGTATATATCAGGAAAGTATCTGGACCCGTATTACCTCTCAAAATCTGACCAAATATCTGATTTATACAAGAGTTCAATTCTTGGTCGGGTCCAAAGAATTTCAGCACTTGGTTGTATTCAGAATTCCGTTCATAACGTTTTCAGCCGATCAGGCTTTCTTCAATTGATAAGAAGTGTTGCATAATTGTAGCATTTATTCCCTCCCCTGTTAGCTTAGTCGCCTGCCCAACAACCATGGAATTAAATTGTCCAGTCTGTCTTGAAAACTGCATTCAAAATTATTGGCAACGACCTTAGCTGCAAAACATCTGACATATTGAATTTACTAAATACTACTTACAGCTCCCCCTACCGTCATCGGAAATGTTTACAAACACTTAATCGCAGCTAAGGTTACTAGCAATGAGTTAATTAAACCCTTTGATAATAAAGAGCCAATGTTTGAATAAAGTTTAGAAGGAAACACGCTAGGAATTTACATTTTACTTTTGCACAACCAATGAACAATTACTAAAACCCATAATACGATTTGAGTTAAATTTGGAAGACGAAACTTCGAAAGTCGTTAGTGGTTGTGCTAACACAATGTCACAAGTCGTCGTTCAATAGGATTTGTTCAGCTGTTGAATACACCATATTACGCGCTCTATCCCAAGAACTACGACTAAGGTCTGCTCGGCATAGTTGCAGGGTACACCATAGGTGCTGAAGAAACGTATTTACCTGATCAGGTGTCTGCAATAGGGATTAGCTACCGTAGCAGATGGGTGTACTAAGAAACGAACAACCAGCCATTATTTTTTTTTTTTAAGCGTATCACCCCAAGCAAGGCTGGAGGCCACTATCACGCAAGGGGTTATAGAAGGGTTGGAGGAAGAGCAGATAGGAGTGGTAAAGGAGAGGATGTGGAGAAAGAGAAAGACAGTGGGTCGATCAAGGCAAGGGGGTTACAGAAGATTTGGAGCGAGAGTAGATAGGAATGAAAAATGAAAGGATATGAAGAAGGGAATTGGATAGATCAAGGCAACTGGAGATGACGATTGACGCTACACTTAAACCGTTGGAGATTGTATTTGTCAGGGAAACAGTAATAGGGAAGGGAGTTCCACAGGCGAGATGTGCGAGACATGAAGCTATTGGAGTAGAAGAGACGTCTACATCTAACAGTTTCAACGGTGAAGGGGTGGGAACGGGATGCCAGCCTCGTAGGACGTTTAAATTCACGAGGCCTAGGGACAAGCGAAAAATAGCTCCTCGGAGCAATTACCGTGAAAGTATTTGTAAAAAAGACAGATCGAGGCAACATCGCGTCTGTGAGAGAGCGACTGCAGACGACATAGCAAAGTGACAAATTTTATATTTGTCTTAATCCTATATGAATAAAAAGAGGCAAGAGGAAACACTATTCTTTGCCGACACGTTTCGTCCTCTGAGAGACCCTATCAAGGCAATGTAGGATTTCTTTTCTTGCACGTGTTTATATATATATATATATATATATATATATATATATATATATATATATATATATAAAAGTGAGGATATCATTGGTTTATCAAAGCTTTTAAATTTGAGAACGCTCATGAATTTTTCATGATTGAAAGGCCAGCCAAAGCATGTGGAGGACACAATTCGTCATCTTCAAATAATCAAGTAATATACATAAAATCTTTTTTTTTAGATAAATATTGTCTACATTTTGATTAGACTGTTATTATATCAGATGGACATATGTACTGTACATCTTCGAAAACATGAGGTGATAAATTTAACCGTTTTCTTTTGATCCTATATATATATATATATATATATATATATATATATATATATATATATATATGCGTGTGTGTGCTCGCGCGTGTGTGGGTGTATAGAGGGAGAGAATGTCCGACCGATGCAAATCGGTGTACTAAGAAAGCTATTTTATCAGCTATTTTATTAGCCATTATCGAGGATGTTTTTTTTTTAATATATGTGCATCTATAATGATGGGAATACTTTTTTTTGTTTTACAAACACGATCAGCACGTTGTGGCCGTGTTCATAGTTGATACTATTGAGTGTCAACTTTTTCTTTTTGTTGCTTCCATTATTTTCAGACTTTTTTTTTACATGTGGATGATATATATATATATATATATATATATATATATATTGATGCATGTTTCATTAAATAATATAGACAAATTTTGTCTATTTATTTTATGTAAATATTATGTATATTATTTAATGAAACATGCATCAGTTAAAAAATACTGCCTAAATACACGAACAATATATATATATATATATATATATATATATATATATATATATATATATATATATATATTACATGTTATATCTATCTGACAACAGCTCTATTAGAACCTATTTAAACACACACACACACAAACTTACCAGACTCCATCCGAAACATACTAGTAGAAAATACAAATATTATAAGCACATCCACATGCAAAAAAAAAGATTTAAAATAATGGAAGCCTTAATAATAAAAAAGAAAAGGCCAACACTTAATAATATTAACTACGAACGCGGCCACAATGTAGTGTGTTCGGAAAATAAAACAGCCATATAACTATAAAAACATACACACAACTCAACCACCCAATTAAAAAGCAAAAACAAAATCATCCTTGATAATGGCTAAAAGTATAGCCGAAAGCGCTCGGAATTAAAGGACACTTGGACAGTTTCTACACACTCTGTGTCCAGAAAAGAAAACACGTGTTCGAACACAAGACAAATTAAATAAAAAGCTTAATCGTAGTACCTTGTCTGTCGTGTTTAATGAAACATATATATATATATATATATATATATATATATATATATATGTCACTTGAAATATTATTTTTGTGGATACTCATATTTTGAGTAAACGCTGCATTTATTTATTGTTGAACAGTATGTTTATTTATATTCGTCTACCGTCCTGAATATTCGAGAAAAATATGCGTTCTCCGGCAGGATCCGAGGCAGAGGGAAGGCGTGGTTCGATCCAACGTGCTTTAGCCGACTCGGCCACGGCACAGCCTTGATGGTCAAGCAATGTTTGAACAGAGCCTTTAAGCAAAACCCCACTCGAAATTCACAGGAATGCAAGTTCGTATACTGCCGGAACGGGCATATTTTTCTTTAATATGTTTTCTCAAATATTCAGACCGGTAGACGAATAAATGTAAATATTCTGTTTAATAAGTAAATGTAGAGTCTACTCATGAAAAAGTATTCGTTTAAAGTGCTAAGAATATATACATATTAGGTCGTCCTTAAGTACTTAAATAAATGTAAATATTCTGTTTAATAAGTAAATGTAGAGTCTACTCATGAAAAGGTATTCGTTTAAAGTGCTAAGAATATATACATATTAGGTCGTCCTTAAGTACTTAAATAAATGTAAATATTCTGTTTAATAAGTAAATGTAGAGTCTACTCATGAAAAAGTATTCGTTTAAAGTGCTAAGAATATATACATATTAGGTCGTCCTTAAGTACTTAAATAAATGTAAATATTCTGTTTAATAAGTAAATGTAGAGTCTACTCATGAAAAGGTATTCGTTTAAAGTGCTAAGAATATATACATATTAGGTCGTCCTTAAGTACTTAAATAAATGTAAATATTCTGTTTAATAAGTAAATGTAGAGTCTACTCATGAAAAAGTATTCGTTTAAAGTGCTAAGAATATATACATATTAGGTCGTCCTTAAGTACTTAAATAAATGTAAATATTCTGTTTAATAAGTAAATGTAGAGTCTACTCATGAAAAAGTATTCGTTTAAAGTGCTAAGAATATATACATATTAGGTCGTCCTTAAGTACTTAAATAAATGTAAATATTCTGTTTAATAAGTAAATGTAGAGTCTACTCATGAAAAGGTATTCGTTTAAAGTGCTAAGAATATATACATATTAGGTCTTCCTTAAGTACTTAAATAAATGTAAATATTCTGTTTAATAAGTAAATGTAGAGTCTACTCATGAAAAAGTATTCGTTTAAAGTGCTAAGAATATATACATATTAGGTCGTCCTTAAGTACTTAAATAAATGTAAATATTCTGTTTAATAAGTAAATGTAGAGTCTACTCATGAAAAAGTATTCGTTTAAAGTGCTAAGAATATATACATATTAGGTCGTCCTTAAGTACTTAAATAAATGTAAATATTCTGTTTAATAAGTAAATGTAGAGTCTACTCATGAAAAAGTATTCGTTTAAAGTGCTAAGAATATATACATATTAGGTCTTCCTTAAGTACTTAAATAAATGTAAATATTCTGTTTAATAAGTAAATGTAGAGTCTACTCATGAAAAAGTATTCGTTTAAAGTGCTAAGAATATATACATATTAGGTCGTCCTTAAGTACTTAAATAAATGTAAATATTCTGTTTAATAAGTAAATGTAGAGTCTACTCATGAAAAAGTATTCGTTTAAAGTGCTAAGAATATATACATATTAGGTCGTCCTTAAGTACTTAAATAAATGTAAATATTCTGTTTAATAAGTAAATGGAGCGTCTACTCATGAAAAATTATTCGTTTAAAGTGCTAAGAATATATACATATTAGGTCTTCCTTAAGTACTTAAATAAATGTAAATATTCTGTTTAATAAGTAAGTGGAGCGTCTACTCATGAAAAAGTATTCGTTTAAAGTGCTAAGAATATATACATATTAGGTCTTCCTTAAGTACTTAAATAAATGTAAATATTCTGTTTAATAAGTAAATGGAGCGTCTACTCATGAAAAAGTATTCGTTTAAAGTGCTAAGAATATATACATATTAGGTCTTCCTTAAGTACTTACATATTCAAGTACTTTCGACGGGTTCTCCGGTCATCATCATGCATGGAAACTATTTTCTCTTGGGTAGAATTTAGGTAGCATCCGAGACGAAAAAATATAATGGAAATCGAAATATGTTTTTTTGTAGTGTGTTATTGATAACAGTTACAAACTTGTGGAGCATGGAGTCGCAACGCTAAGGTTGAATTTTTGAAAATTTAAGTGAGGTCCACTTTTTACTAATATGGCAATTTAAGACTATTTTGTTGTAAGTGTTTATCAGTCAACGTGGCATGAACTAAATAGTTTAATAAGTAGAGCAATGTCTCAGTTGTTTTCCAGAAAATTTGCATGTCGGATCAGTTCTTTTAGATCAAATATGTGGTGCAGTTTAATTTATATTACAACGAATCATTAAGTTCATGCCACGTTGCTTTTGATCATTAGACAAGACACAACGTGCTCGTAGCGACCGTTATAAATGACTTCAAAGGCAAGCAGTTGTGTTTCATGTCAGAAGTAGCATTGTGCTGCAAGCATGGTTGGAATTAATTTTGTTTATTTTGGATCTTGACCAGATCCAACTCGATACCTGTTGACTGTAGTCTGGAGACGATGTGAAGCACTCTTCAGGCACCGGCCAGTGATGCCCACCTTCAAAACGAAGGAAACAATTGACCGTCCAAGGAATCCACAGCACATGACCTAAATAGGTAGCACATGGCATGTTTACCTGTATATTATAGATCTCTCTCTCTCTCTCTCTATATATATATATATATATATATATATATATATATATATACATATGTCATTCACAGACAGTATTGTTCCGCTGTATCACAGCTCCTCAGTGCGACTAGACTTCCGAATACCTCAAGCCAGGATTGAAAAACAACTAATTTGGTGTCAGCCAGAGCTATCTTCACTCGGTAGAGTTACACAACTAAATCTAGCGTATTGTTTTTACAAATGTAAATGTTCTTCAAAAAAACATGTGAATATTTGGGATTACCGCGAATAACAAGTACATATGTTCAATAATTCGAAAATCTTGCCGTAGTGAGATTTTATTTATCACGGGGCAGTAATCTAACAGACATAAAAAGTAAAAAACTTAAATCTAATATTAACTTCTCATATCTGTAAATTCCCCTATCCTGGTTAGTGTCATCAAAATTTCGGGAGACTTACCTTTGATACTATTGAGTGTCAACTTTTTCTTTTTGTTGCTTCCATTATTTTCAAACTTTTTTTACATGTGGATGATATATATATATATTGATGCATGTTTCATTAAATAATATAGACAAGTTTTGTCTATTTATTTTATGTAAATATTATGTATATTATTTAATGAAACATGCAACAGTTAAAAAATAAATCAACCAAAGTGCTCCATTCATTTTACTGAAGAGCTTTGCATTAGTGCAGGTGGCTGTTGTTTATAGAATTAGCTTATCACTCAACAGTGCATATATATATATATATATATATATATATATATATATATAGAGAGAGAGAGAGAGAGAGAGAGAGAGAGAGAGAGAGAGAGATCCATAATAATTTACAAGTGTAAATTTTACTATGATTGTGTGTGTATATTTATATTTAAATTAAATTTCTACCTCTATACCTCAAGTATGTCATTTGTATGGATGCGTGTGTGTTTTCTTTTTGTGTATGACTATATACTGTATATTAACTAGCTCGAATTAGTTTCTATCTACTTGTATTTATGTCTTGGTTACATAGAGGTTTTTTTCTTTTTTCATGTGAACACTGTATCAAACATGGTGATATGTAATTAGATATTAACTTAGTCTAGTATTTTTCATATGTGGTCATTCATATGAATCTATACCTATCTATCTATATATCTATATTTTTTATCGGTTTCACCCCAAGCAAGGAAGAAAAACCACTAAGACACAAGGGGTTACTAGATGTGGAAGAATTATGAACAGAACCATTAATAATGAGCGGAAAGAGAAAAATAGTAATTAGGAGGACAGTAGATAACAATTGACATTGTATTTAAATTTTTGAAGATTAAAGTTGGCTGGAAAGCATGGAGCCGGAAGGGACTTCCACAAGCGAGAAGTGCGAGAAAAGAAACTGTTAGCATAGAATTTATGATTCCATCTAGCCATCTCACCTGTAAATTGATGAGATCTCGATGCCAGTACTGCGCTTAAATTCAAAAAACTAGGTACCATAGCGAAAAGCATATCCGAACAATTACCATGAAAGTATTTATAGAAAAGACACAGAAGCAACCTTGAGGCGATGGGAAAGTGACTGAAAGCAAGCCGCCAAATCAATACTAATTATACTGCTAATTCTTCTTTGGATTTTATCAAGGAGCTCAAGGTAAATAGCAGGGGTACCGGATCAATATGTGACAACAATCTTCTAAATATAGACGAATGGTAACGGTCAGTCTCAATTTACTGGTGAGGAAAATTGTATAATTATTAATATATAATTTATAGCTCTGTTATATTACATTGAGCACTATTTTATTAACAACGACACTTAATGGACAATATATATATATATATATATATATATATATATATATATATATATATATATAAATCTCGCATATTTCAGTTTTATCAAAGGTTCGTCAGAAATTGAGAGAAAACAGACAAAAAGACAGAAAACACTGGTATTTTCAATTGTTTGGTTCAGTTCTCATTGGTCAGATACGTGTCACGTGTATATATATATATATATATATATATATATATATATATATATATATATATATATATATATATATATATTGTCACGTAGCCTCGAATTTCATTAACAACATAGGCGTAAGAAAGAGAAATCTCAAATTCTAGATGAAAGTTAGTTAGGTATAAAAAGAGAGAGATAAATAGATAAATCAAAATAGATAAGAATCTACAAATGCCTTCAACTTGCGAGCGAATATGTTCATACCCTCCTCTTCTCTTCACAACTTATTTCCCTCTTTACCTACTCTTCCACCCACACACCATGGGTCCATGACTTTGAAGCGACCCGACGCGAAAACGACCTGGTACCGAAACCCAACAGCTATCCGGCGGTCGACCATGATTGAATTCCAGCCATTCACGTGATCAGGCCATCCTAAGGGCAGATTGAAATTTTGGCCATCACGAAAACGATGCGTGATCACTGCCCCTTCCTCCCGGGTGCCCGGTCAAGGACGAAGAAAAACCCACGTGACTGTCTTTGGGGACAGCAGGAGCCGAAAAAGGTTTTCTCAGTTTCCGTCCGATGAGTCGCAGACGAACATCGTTGGAACGCGATCGTCCCGATTCCAAAGTGGACTGCCCACTGAAATGAGGAAGACAACGAAGTCTGTCGACTAGAAGCGAAAGGGCTGCTATAAACGGTATCGACCAACGAAACGCCTATACGTGATGCCGCAGAACATTGGACATTCCCGAAAGGAAAACATTCTGGAAAATTGTCGGCCGACCAAAACGTTATGTTAAAATACAAACTCTCGCTTCGGCGAATTTGAACTTTGTGCAAAACGTCAACTCAACAGTCAGATAAGTTGATTCTTTTGACTTGATCCCCTTTCTTTTTTTTTGTATGTATATGTATTCGCTCGCGCCTTCATTTCTTATAGGTCCCTTCCCCGTTGTTAAACGTATTTCTTTATTTTTTACCTGTTTGTATATTGGTAAATAAATGTTTTATTTTGAGAACCATCGTCTTGCGTCTGTTCTTCGTTGACTCCCTTGTGTTGCTTTCATTTCTGAGTGGAGACCGAGAAAGGATTCCACGTTTTCTTTTTGAACCCGTGGTTATTTTATTCTATATGCTACAAGTTCGTAACATATAAAATTGGATATGTTACGAACTTGTAGCATATAGAATAAAATAACCACGGGTTCAAAAAGAGAACGTGGGATCCTTTCTCGGTCTTCACTCAGAAATGAAAGCAACACAAGGGAGTCAACGAAGAACAGACGCAAGACGATGGTTCTCAAAATAAAACATTTATTTACCAATATACAAACAGGTAAAAAATAAAGAAATACGTTTAACAACGGGGAAGGGACCTATAAGAAATGAAGGCGCGAGCGAATACATATACATACAAAAAAAAAGAAAGGGGATCAAGTCAAAAGAATCAACTTATCTGACTGTTGAGTTGACGTTTTGCACAAAGTTCAAATTCGCCGAAGCGAGAGTTTGTATTTTAACATAACGTTTTGGTCGGCCGACAATTTTCCAGAATGTTTTCCTTTCGGGAATGTCCAATGTTCTGCGGCATCACGTATAGGCGTTTCGTTGGTCGATACCGTTTATAGCAGCCCTTTCGCTTCTAGTCGACAGACTTCGTTGTCTTCCTCATTTCAGTGGGCAGTCCACTTTGGAATCGGGACGATCGCGTTCCAACGATGTTCGTCTGCGACTCATCGGACGGAAACTGAGAAAACCTTTTTCGGCTCCTGCTGTCCCCAAAGACAGTCACGTGGGTTTTTCTTCGTCCTTGACCGGGCACCCGGGAGGAAGGGGCAGTGATCACGCATCGTTTTCGTGATGGCCAAAATTTCAATCTGCCCTTAGGATGGCCTGATCACGTGAATGGCTGGAATTCAATCATGGTCGACCGCCGGATAGCTGTTGGGTTTCGGTACCAGGTCGTTTTCGCGTCGGGTCGCTTCAAAGTCATGGACCCATGGTGTGTGGGTGGAAGAGTAGGTAAAGAGGGAAATAAGTTGTGAAGAGAAGAGGAGGGTATGAACATATTCGCTCGCAAGTTGAAGGCATTTGTAGATTCTTATCTATTTTGATTTATCTATTTATCTCTCTCTTTTTATACCTAACTAACTTTCATCTAGAATTTGAGATTTCTCTTTCTTACGCCTATGTTGTTAATGAAATTCGAGGCTACGTGACAATATATATATATAATATTTTGCTCTACATTGTATTGAGCACTTTTTTAAAAAATTAAATGCTACGAACTGTAGATTTTTACTCCATCTGTTCTGTCTCTTATATATATATATATATATATATATATATATATATATATATATATATATATATATATATATATTTATATAATGAGGTTAGCGTTTAAAATGTAAGTTTACATTTGTTTAATGAATTCTATCCAGTATTGATATAAACATATCAAAGTTTAAAAAATGAAATAGTAAACGCAATCTGAATGTAGTACTGACTCTTTCTGATACACTTTTTGAGCCCTACATTTTTATTACCTAATGTGCAATTAGAAGATAGCACTCTACTTCGAAGGAGACTATGAAAAATAGGTATTGGAATAAGAATTAGGTTAACAGTCTAAACATTAACATCCTTATATCGCGAACTAAATTCATATATTTTTTATCCATTCACCCCAAGCAAGGCGATAATGCCACTAAGATGCAATGGGCTACTGGAAGTGAAAAAGAAGGAGAAGACTTTGGAAAGAACCGGAAAGCCGATCCTAAACAGAAAACAAGAGACAAGACCAATAAGGAGTGTGAACCGGACGATAAGCGAACCTATTATTAAGAAAAATGAATAAATAGTGACTAAAATTTCCGAGTTTAGGCGGAGACGTTAGACTTAGAGAGTTGAAATAAACCTTAGAAGGCACCAGGAATCCAATCCTAAAGAGGAAACAAGAGATGAACCTCTATTCCTGCTCGAAAGACCGATAAAGAGTGTGAGCCGGACGATAGGCGAACCTATCTACATTTCCTGCTTTTTACAGACTCCCAGAGTGGTGATCAGCCCGATACAGACAGTTCCTGTCACAGTGCCTCCAGATCAACGTCTGATAAATGGGTTTAATCCCTAATCTTTTGTTCTGCGAATTTCGTTGGAAAGTAAAGTTACCTGAAAGCGATCATGTCAGTATCTTCTGTTAGCTTCTGATGACCTCCATAGTGCTGTAGACATCTTTGAGGGGGTTTGAAGCCCCACTCTTCTTGCTGAAAACTGAGAACTAAAAAAAAAAAACTAAATTTGTCTTCTTGGCCTCAATCTGTGACAATGCGATTGGTCTGAGCTTTATCATTTATTTTTACTTTTCAGTATAAATCATAAAAAATTTACAAAATGTCTTCTACTTGGAAAATGTCTCTAGGTCCCATTCCAGAACATAACTTCAAGTGAAAAGCAAAAAAAAAAGGGGCATTAAAAATAATAAAGGTAAGTCTCCCGAAATTTTGATGACACTAACCAGGATAGGGGAATTTACGTATATGAGAAGTTAATATTAGATTTAAGTTTTTTACTTTTTATGTCTGTTAGATTACTGCCCCGTGATAAATAAAATCTCACTACGGCGAGATTTTCGAACTATCGAACATATGTACTTGTTATTCGCGGAAACACCAAATATTCACATGTTTTTCTGAAGAACATATGTACAAATTATTCGCTGAGAACTCCGTCGATTTGCGTATTTTTCAATAGAACATATTTAAAATATTCTTGTATTATTTTCCTGTTATTTAAGTGGCTTAAAACATATAACAGTCCATTTTTATGGTAAAAATTGGCAGAATTGTACATCTTCATTGTAAAAATCAAATGCAAATATTCTTGTATTATTTTCCTGTTATTTAAGTGACTTAAAACATATAACAATTCAGTTTTATGGTAAAAATTGGCAGAATTGTACATCTTCATTGTAAAAATCAAATGCAAATATTCTTGTATTATTTTCCTGTTATTTAAGTGACTTAAAACATAACAATTCAGTTTTATGGTAAAAATTGGCAGAATTGTACATCTTCATTGTAAAAATCAAATGCAAATATTCTTGTATTATTTTCCTGTTATTTAAGTGACTTAAAACATATAACAATTCAGTTTTATGGTAAAAATTGGCAGAATTGTACATCTTCATTGTAAAAATCAAATGCAAATATTCTTGTATTATTTTCCTGTTATTTAAGTGACGTAAAACATATAACAATTCAGTTTTATGGTAAAAATTGGCAGAATTGTACATCTTCATTGTAAAAATCAAATGCAAATATTCTTGTATTATTTTCCTGTTATTTAAGTGACTTAAAACATATAACAATTCATTTTTATAAAAAAAATGGCAGAATTGTACGTCTTCATTGTAAAAATCAAATGCAAATATTCTTGTATTATTTTCCTGTTATTTAAGTGACGTAAAACATATAACAATTCAGTTTTATGGTAAAAATTGGCAGAATTGTACATCTTCATTGTAAAAATCAAATGCAAATATTCTTGTATTATTTTCCTGTTATTTAAGTGACTTAAAACATATAACAATTCATTTTTATGGTAAAAATTGGCAGAATTGTACGTCTTCATTGTAAAAATCAAATGCAAATATTCTTGTATTATTTTCCTGTTATTTAAGTGACTTAAAACATATAACAATTCATTTTTACGGTAAAAATTGGCAGAATTGTACATCTTCATTGTAAAAATCAAATGCAAATATTCTTGTATTATTTTCCAGTTATTTAAGTGACTTAAAACATATAACAATTCATTTTTACGGTAAAAATTGGCAGAATTGTACATCTTCATTGTAAAAATCAAATGCAAATATACTTGTATTATTTTCCTGTTATTTAAGTGACTTAAAACATATAACAATTCATTTTTACGGTAAAAATTGGCAGAATTGTACATCTTCATTGTAAAAATCAAATGCAAATATTCTTGTATTATTTTCCTGTTATTTAAGTGACTTAAAACATATAACAATTCATTTTTACGGTAAAAATTGGCAGAATTGTACATCTTCATTGTAAAAATCAAATGCAAATATTCTTGTATTATTTTCCTGTTATTTAAGTGACTTAAAACATATAACAATTCATTTTTACGGTAAAAATTGGCAGAATTGTACATCTTCATTGTAAAAATCAAATGCAAATATTCTTGTATTATTTTCCAGTTATTTAAGTGACTTAAAACATATAACAATTCAGTTTTATGGTAAAAATTGGCAGAATTGTACATCTTCATTGTAAAAATCAAATGCAAATATACTTGTATTATTTTCCTGTTATTTAAGTGACTTAAAACATATAACAATTCATTTTTACGGTAAAAATTGGCAGAATTGTACATCTTCATTGTAAAAATCAAATGCAAATATTCTTGTATTATTTTCCTGTTATTTAAGTGACTTAAAACATATAACAATTCAGTTTTATGGTAAAAATTGGCAGAATTGTACATCTTCATTGTAAAAATCAAATGCAAATATTCTTGTATTATTTTCCTGTTATTTAAGTGACTTAAAACATATAACAATTCATTTTTACGGTAAAAATTGGCAGAATTGTACATCTTCATTGTAAAAATCAAATGCAAATATTCTTGTATTATTTTCCAGTTATTTAAGTGACTTAAAACATATAACAATTCAGTTTTATGGTAAAAATTGGCAGAATTGTACATCTTATTTGTAAAAATCAAATGCAAATATTCTTGTATTATTTTCCAGTTATTTAAGTGACTTAAAACATATAACAATTCAGTTTTATGGTAAAAATTGGCAGAATTGTACATCTTATTTGTAAAAATCAAATGCAAATATTCTTGTATTATTTTCCAGTTATTTAAGTGACTTAAAACATATAACAATTCAGTTTTATGGTAAAAATTGGCAGAATTGTACATCTTATTTGTAAAAATCAAATGCAAATATTCTTGTATTATTTTCCAGTTATTTAAGTGACTTAAAACATATAACAATTCAGTTTTATGGTAAAAATTGGCAGAATTGTACATCTTATTTGTAAAAATCAAATGCAAATATTCTTGTATTATTTTCCAGTTATTTAAGTGACTTAAAACATATAACAATTCATTTTTATGGTAAAAATTGGCAGAATTGTACATCTTATTTGTAAAAATCAAATGCAAATATTCTTGTATTATTTTCCTGTTATTTAAGTGACTTAAAACATATAACAATTCATTTTTATGGTAAAAATTGGCAGAATTGTACATCTTATTTGTAAAAATCAAATGCAAATATTCTTGTATTATTTTCCTGTTATTTAAGTGACTTAAAACATATAACAATTCATTTTTATGGTAAAAATTGGCGGAATTGTACATCTTCATTGTAAAAATCAAATGCAAATATTCTTGTATTATTTTCCTGTTATTTAAGTGACTTAAAACATATAACAATTCATTTTTATGGTAAAAATTGGCAGAATTGTACATCTTATTTGTAAAAATCAAATGCAAATATTCTTGTATTATTTTCCAGTTATTTAAGTGACTTAAAACATATAACAATTCAGTTTTATGGTAAAAATTGGCAGAATTGTACATCTTCATTGTAAAAATCAAATGCAAATATTCTTGTATTATTTTCCTGTTATTTAAGTGACTTAAAACATATAACAATTCATTTTTATGGTAAAAATTGGCAGAATTGTACATCTTCATTGTAAAAATCAAATGCAAATATTCTTGTATTATTTTCCTGTTATTTAAGTGACTTAAAACATATAACAATTCATTTTTATGGTAAAAATTGGCAGAATTGTACATCTTCATTGTAAAAATGAAATGCAAATATTCTTGTATTATTTTCCTGTTATTTAAGTGACTTAAAACATAACAATTCAGTTTTATGGTAAAAATTGGCAGAATTGTACATCTTCATTGTAAAAATCAAATGCAAATATTCTTGTATTAATTTCCTGTTATTTAAGTGACTTAAAACATATAACAATTCATTTTTATGGTAAAAATTGGCAGCATTGTACATCTTCATTGTAAAAATCAAATGCAAATATACTTGTATTATTTTCCTGTTATTTAAGTGACTTAAAACATATAACAATTCATTTTTACGGTAAAAATTGGCAGAATTGTACATCTTCATTGTAAAAATCAAATGCAAATATTCTTGTATTATTTTCCTGTTATTTAAGTGACTTAAAACATATAACAATTCATTTTTACAGTAAAAATTGGCAGAATTGTACATCTTCATTGTAAAAATCAAATGCAAATATTCTTGTATTATTTTCCTGTTATTTAAGTGACTTAAAACATATAACAATTCATTTTTACGGTAAAAATTGGCAGAATTGTACATCTTCATTGTAAAAATCAAATGCAAATATTCTTGTATTATTTTCCAGTTATTTAAGTGACTTAAAACATATAACAATTCAGTTTTATGGTAAAAATTGGCAGAATTGTACATCTTATTTGTAAAAATCAAATGCAAATATTCTTGTATTATTTTCCAGTTATTTAAGTGACTTAAAACATATAACAATTCAGTTTTATGGTAAAAATTGGCAGAATTGTACATCTTATTTGTAAAAATCAAATGCAAATATTCTTGTATTATTTTCCAGTTATTTAAGTGACTTAAAACATATAACAATTCATTTTTATGGTAAAAATTGGCAGAATTGTACATCTTATTTGTAAAAATCAAATGCAAATATTCTTGTATTATTTTCCTGTTATTTAAGTGACTTAAAACATATAACAATTCATTTTTATGGTAAAAATTGGCAGAATTGTACATCTTATTTGTAAAAATCAAATGCAAATATTCTTGTATTATTTTCCTGTTATTTAAGTGACTTAAAACATATAACAATTCATTTTTATGGTAAAAATTGGCGGAATTGTACATCTTCATTGTAAAAATCAAATGCAAATATTCTTGTATTATTTTCCTGTTATTTAAGTGACTTAAAACATATAACAATTCATTTTGATGGTAAAAATTGGCAGAATTGTACATCTTATTTGTAAAAATCAAATGCAAATATTCTTGTATTATTTTCCAGTTATTTAAGTGACTTAAAACATATAACAATTCAGTTTTATGGTAAAAATTGGCAGAATTGTACATCTTCATTGTAAAAATCAAATGCAAATATTCTTGTATTATTTTCCTGTTATTTAAGTGACTTAAAACATATAACAATTCATTTTTATGGTAAAAATTGGCAGAATTGTACATCTTCATTGTAAAAATCAAATGCAAATATTCTTGTATTATTTTCCTGTTATTTAAGTGACTTAAAACATATAACAATTCATTTTTATGGTAAAAATTGGCAGAATTGTACATCTTCATTGTAAAAATCAAATGCAAATATTCTTGTATTATTTTCCTGTTATTTAAGTGACTTAAAACATATAACAATTCATTTTTATGGTAAAAATTGGGAGAATTGTACATCTTCATTGTAAAAATCAAATGCAAATATTCTTGTATTATTTTCCTGTTATTTAAGTGACTTAAAACATATAACAATTCATTTTTATGGTAAAAATTGGCAGAATTGTACATCTTCATTGTAAAAATGAAATGCAAATATTCTTGTATTATTTTCCTGTTATTTAAGTGACTTAAAACATAACAATTCAGTTTTATGGTAAAAATTGGCAGAATTGTACATCTTCATTGTAAAAATCAAATGCAAATATTCTTGTATTAATTTCCTGTTATTTAAGTGACTTAAAACATATAACAATTCATTTTTATGGTAAAAATTGGCAGCATTGTACATCTTCATTGTAAAAATCAAATGCAAATATTCTTGTATTATTTTCCTGTTATTTAAGTGACTTAAAACATATAACAATTCATTTTTACGGTAAAAATTGGCAGAAATGTACATCTTCATTGTAAAAATCAAATGCAAATATTCTTGTATTATTTTCCTGTTATTTAAGTGACTTAAAACATATAACAATTCATTTTTACGGTAAAAATTGGCAGAATTGTACATCTTCATTGTAAAAATCAAATGCAAATATACTTGTATTATTTTCCTGTTATTTAAGTGACTTAAAACATATAACAATTCATTTTTACGGTAAAAATTGGCAGAATTGTACATCTTCATTGTAAAAATCAAATGCAAATATTCTTGTATTATTTTCCTGTTATTTAAGTGACTTAAAACATATAACAATTCATTTTTACGGTAAAAATTGGCAGAATTGTACATCTTCATTGTAAAAATCAAATGCAAATATTCTTGTATTATTTTCCTGTTATTTAAGTGACTTAAAACATATAACAATTCAGTTTTATGGTAAAAATTGGCAGAATTGTACATCTTCATTGTAAAAATCAAATGCAAATATTCTTGTATTAATTTCCTGTTATTTAAGTGACTTAAAACATATAACAATTCATTTTTATGGTAAAAATTGGCAGCATTGTACATCTTCATTGTAAAAATCAAATGCAAATATTCTTGTATTATTTTCCTGTTATTTAAGTGACTTAAAACATATAACAATTCATTTTTACGGTAAAAATTGGCAGAAATGTACATCTTCATTGTAAAAATCAAATGCAAATATTCTTGTATTATTTTCCTGTTATTTAAGTGACTTAAAACATATAACAATTCATTTTTACGGTAAAAATTGGCAGAATTGTACATCTTCATTGTAAAAATCAAATGCAAATATACTTGTATTATTTTCCTGTTATTTAAGTGACTTAAAACATATAACAATTCATTTTTACGGTAAAAATTGGCAGAATTGTACGTCTTCATTGTAAAAATCAAATGCAAATATTCTTGTATTATTTTCCTGTTATTTAAGTGACTTAAAACATATAACAATTCATTTTTACGGTAAAAATTGGCAGAATTGTACATCTTCATTGTAAAAATCAAATGCAAATATTCTTGTATTATTTTCCTGTTATTTAAGTGACTTAAAACATATAACAATTCATTTTTACGGTAAAAATTGGCAGAATTGTACATCTTCATTGTAAAAATCAAATGCAAATATACTTGTATTATTTTCCTGTTATTTAAGTGACTTAAAACATATAACAATTCATTTTTACGGTAAAAATTGGCAGAATTGTACGTCTTCATTGTAAAAATCAAATGCAAATATTCTTGTATTATTTTCCTGTTATTTAAGTGACTTAAAACATATAACAATTCATTTTTACGGTAAAAATTGGCAGAATTGTACATCTTCATTGTAAAAATCAAATGCAAATATTCTTGTATTATTTTCCTGTTATTTAAGTGACTTAAAACATATAACAATTCATTTTTACGGTAAAAATTGGCAGAATTGTACAGCTTCATTGTAAAAATCAAATGCAAATATTCTTGTATTATTTTCCTGTTATTTAAGTGACTTAAAACATATAACAATTCATTTTTATGGTAAAAATTGGCAGAATTGTACGTCTTCATTGTAAAAATCAAATGCAAATATTCTTGTATTATTTTCCTGTTATTTAAGTGACTTAAAACATATAACAATTCAGTTTTATGGTAAAAATTGGCAGAATTGTACATCTTCATTGTAAAAATCAAATGCAAATATTCTTGTATTATTTTCCTGTTATTTAAGTGACTTAAAACATATAACAATTCATTTTTATGGTAAAAATTGGCAGAATTGTACATCTTCATTGTAAAAATCAAATGCAAATATTCTTGTATTATTTTCCAGTTATTTAAGTGACTTAAAACATATAACAATTCAGTTTTATGGTAAAAATTGGGAGAATTGTACATCTTATTTGTAAAAATCAAATGCAAATATTCTTGTATTATTTTCCAGTTATTTAAGTGACTTAAAACATATAACAATTCAGTTTTATGGTAAAAATTGGCAGAATTGTACATCTTATTTGTAAAAATCAAATGCAAATATTCTTGTATTATTTTCCAGTTATTTAAGTGACTTAAAACATATAACAATTCAGTTTTATGGTAAAAATTGGCAGAATTGTACATCTTATTTGTAAAAATCAAATGCAAATATTCTTGTATTATTTTCCAGTTATTTAAGTGACTTAAAACATATAACAATTCATTTTTACGGTAAAAATTGGCAGAATTGTACATCTTCATTGTAAAAATCAAATGCAAATATTCTTGTATTATTTTCCAGTTATTTAAGTGACTTAAAACATATAACAATTCAGTTTTATGGTAAAAATTGGGAGAATTGTACATCTTATTTGTAAAAATCAAATGCAAATATTCTTGTATTATTTTCCAGTTATTTAAGTGACTTAAAACATATAACAATTCAGTTTTATGGTAAAAATTGGCAGAATTGTACATCTTATTTGTAAAAATCAAATGCAAATATTCTTGTATTATTTTCCAGTTATTTAAGTGACTTAAAACATATAACAATTCAGTTTTATGGTAAAAATTGGCAGAATTGTACATCTTATTTGTAAAAATCAAATGCAAATATTCTTGTATTATTTTCCAGTTATTTAAGTGACTTAAAACATATAACAATTCAGTTTTATGGTAAAAATTGGCAGAATTGTACATCTTCATTGTAAAAATCAAATGCAAATATTCTTGTATTATTTTCCAGTTATTTAAGTGACGTAAAACATATAACAGTTCATTTTTATGGTAAAAATTGGCAGAATTGTACATCTTATTTGTAAAAATCAAATGCAAATATTCTTGTATTATTTTCCTGTTATTTAAGTGACGTAAAACATATAACAGTTCATTTTTATGGTAAAAATTGGCAGAATTGTACATCTTATTTGTAAAAATCAAATGCAAATATTCTTGTATTATTTTCCAGTTATTTAAGTGACTTAAAACATATAACAATTCAGTTTTATGGTAAAAATTGGCAGAATTGTACATCTTATTTGTAAAAATCAAATGCAAATATTCTTGTATTATTTTCCAGTTATTTAAGTGACTTAAAACATATAACAATTCATTTTTACGGTAAAAATTGGCAGAATTGTACATCTTCATTGTAAAAATCAAATGCAAATATTCTTGTATTATTTTCCAGTTATTTAAGTGACTTAAAACATATAACAATTCAGTTTTATGGTAAAAATTGGGAGAATTGTACATCTTATTTGTAAAAATCAAATGCAAATATTCTTGTATTATTTTCCAGTTATTTAAGTGACTTAAAACATATAACAATTCAGTTTTATGGTAAAAATTGGCAGAATTGTACATCTTATTTGTAAAAATCAAATGCAAATATTCTTGTATTATTTTCCAGTTATTTAAGTGACTTAAAACATATAACAATTCAGTTTTATGGTAAAAATTGGCAGAATTGTACATCTTATTTGTAAAAATCAAATGCAAATATTCTTGTATTATTTTCCAGTTATTTAAGTGACTTAAAACATATAACAATTCAGTTTTATGGTAAAAATTGGCAGAATTGTACATCTTCATTGTAAAAATCAAATGCAAATATTCTTGTATTATTTTCCTGTTATTTAAGTGACTTAAAACATATAACAATTCATTTTTATGGTAAAAATTGGCAGAATTGTACATCTTCATTGTAAAAATCAAATGCAAATATTCTTGTATTATTTTCCTGTTATTTAAGTGACTTAAAACATATAACAATTCATTTTTATGGTAAAAATTGGCAGAATTGTACATCTTCATTGTAAAAATCAAATGCAAATATTCTTGTATTATTTTCCTGTTATTTAAGTGACTTAAAACATATAACAATTCATTTTTATGGTAAAAATTGGCAGAATTGTACATCTTCATTGTAAAAATCAAATGCAAATATTCTTGTATTATTTTTCTGTTATTTAAGTGACTTAAAACATATAACAATTCATTTTTATGGTAAAAATTGGCAGAATTGTACATCTTCATTGTAAAAATCAAATGCAAATATTCTTGTATTATTTTCCTGTTATTTAAGTGACTTAAAACATAACAATTCAGTTTTATGGTAAAAATTGGCAGAATTGTACATCTTCATTGTAAAAATCAAATGCAAATATTCTTGTATTAATTTCCTGTTATTTAAGTGACTTAAAACATATAACCATTCATTTTTATGGTAAAAATTGGCAGCATTGTACATCTTCATTGTAAAAATCAAATGCAAATATTCTTGTATTATTTTCCTGTTATTTAAGTGACTTAAAACATATAACAATTCAGTTTTATGGTAAAAATTGGCAGAATTGTACATCTTCATTGTAAAAATCAAATGCAAATATTCTTGTATTATTTTCCTGTTATTTAAGTGACTTAAAACATATAACAATTCAGTTTTATGGTAAAAATTGGCAGAATTGTACATCTTCATTGTAAAAATCAAATGCAAATATTCTTGTATTATTTTCCAGTTATTTAAGTGACTTAAAACATATAACAATTCAGTTTTATGGTAAAAATTGGCAGAATTGTACGTCTTCATTGTAAAAAAAACAAACGCATAAACATGCTTAGTGTTTGGGCTTTGTTCTTTGTTAGGGGCTGGGGTCTTAAAAGTGGCTTCTGCTAAGTCTGGGGGCACCATCACAGTTCTGTTTTTAGAAAATGTTTTAAACTTTATATTTTATGTCTTGTTACACATATTTTATACAATATTTTCAATAGTCGGATCGATCTATGCGTAATTAAAATGTTTATTGTACGTATGAAAGAAAATTTACAAAAGTGTATGGTCACCAATACTATTTTTCAAAAATGTTTTTTAAAAGGGTCTGAAATGTTTCTAAAGTGTTTAGGATGAATGTTTAAGGCATATGGGGTTTTTAACAATCAAAATAAGTACTTATAAGCATTTTTAGGTGGGGTTACAAGTATTCGCGGATTCTAACTATTCGTGCCCGGTTCTGGTCCATAACCCCCGCGAATAGGGCGAACTCACTGTATTCATTTCGCTCCTGCAAAATGTGAGTAATCAACTACAGACACTTAAAATTGCTTTGAACTTTTCACATTTCATTTCATTTCTCATCTTCTCTTTTGTAAAATGTCCTGACAATATATTTGTTAATATTTCTTTATTCAAATTCTATGTTTTATTATTTCTTTAGCTTTATACGAGTCCAACAAAAATTGTTAGCAAATCAAATATATCGGGAACTTATAATTCTTATCAAAAGAACATATACCCGCTCCTAAGTGGTGACGCCATTAAATGTTTTTTAAGGAGTTTTTATATCTTGTTGTGAGAGTCCAAACAATTTTTGGAATGATAATATTTTTTTTAAATTATGGACGGTATTGTATTTAAATAGAAGTATAAAATAAATAGCATAATTTAAGATTTACTGATTTTATTTTTCAAAATGTAATTCATGTATTTTTGTTCTTCAGGAAAAATGGCTGAAACAAGAAGTACGAAGCAGGATAACACCAACAAATCTCAGGGTACAAAAGACGCCCCGTTCTCCTCAAAAGACCTCAGTTATCTCAACAAACTCCCCAGTATTGCACCAAACTATGGCCGAAAACATTACAGCGTCTGTTACATCTTAAAGTCCAAAATTTCACGAGTTTTGCTTTACGACAACATCACACAACAGCGAATGCTCGATCGGAAACTGAATCTCCTTGGAGGAGAGCAGCGGAGAGTTATGCAGTTACTCGACTACCACCGGAAGTCGTTCGAAAATCAAAAAAACCTTAAGCATAAGCGTTTGGCATTCCATGCTCGATCGCCTGTTACACAATTCGAAGAAACTAAACGAGTTCAGCCCGATGTAATGACAGAGGGTTACCAACAACAGCGGCTTCCTAAGATTTTATCCGGCTGCTCCAGTTTCTCTTGTGCCTTAAATCCGTCGGTAAGCTCCCAGGGCACTGCCAAGTATTCGCCTCTTCCACATGATAAAGAGTTCCGGGCATGTTCGCAAGCATATTGCGACCAAATGACGAAATCAGATGGCAGTCTGACACGGAACGTAGAAAACAGCAATGGCGATAATAATAATAATTTTGCTGATAGTGCTCCTGTTCTCAGCTCTTGTAAATCCCAAGCTAAAGAGATAAAGATGAAGTTTTCGAATTACGATTCTGACATTCGTTTCGTTTCATTAGAAAAACTCTTGTCTCCAATGGATAAAAACACATCAAGCCACATAAAATGTCAAGTAACATTTCCAATGAAAACTAAAGGCTCTTAAAATTCCTTATTATAATCTAGAGTCTAATGGTCAGTTTTCTGTTTTGACCCAAAGTACTTACACGCTTTGACGGAAACATCGGTAAAGGTTTTCTACTATTTTCCGATGAAATAGACTCTAAGGCAATGAACAAATAGACAATGATATAAACTTCCCAATGCGGTTTTAGTTCAACATTCCTGAGTATTTTAGCACATACATCAGTGTTCTGTTTATATGTTTTTTAATCATTACACTTCAAGCAAGACAACAAAGCCACTAAGACGCAAAGAGACACAGTGTGTGAGAGAATATGAGAAAACATTATTAAGGAGAGAGAACAATAAAAGAACAGAAATTAAGAAACAGAAGATAACGGTTGACATTGCATTTAAATTTTTGAAGCTCTTAACTAACAGGAAAGCAAGAAGTCGGAAGAGAGTTCCATAGGTGAGAAGAGCGAGAGAGGAAACTGTTAGCATAGAACCTACGGTTACATCTCGCAATTTCAACTGCAGAATTCATAAAGCCTAGGTACCATAGAGGAAAGCTTAGCAGAACAATTACCATGAAAATATTTATAGAAAAGACACAAAGAAGCTACGTTACGGCGGCGGGAAAGTGACTGATGCTGAGTTTGCTAAGTCATGACTGATAGCATTATAGATTCTTCTTTGGATTTTGTCAAGAATCGTTACATGCATAACAGAAACACCAGACAGGATGTGACAGCAATATATCAATGCATGGACGAATAGTTGAGTTATAAATATGTCAGATAGATTCTGGTGACAGGTAGATACTGCACGACACAGTGAACCAACTTTCCGAGTAACATAACTGATTCAATATAATCTTTCCACTTCATGTCAGCACTAGAAAGCGCAACGAGTCAAGCTCCTGGAGGTTAGCTTCAGCCATACTGACGGAAGGCAAAAAGACATATAAAAGAGAGCAGTTTTGTTTTGGAGGCGTTAAAATTAACAAGCCATTTCTTGCCCCAGTTAACAACAGATTGAAGGTCATTATTAGATCAGTTGCCAAACATATTGTGATAATAACAACAAAGACAAAGACAATAGTAGGCATGTAATTAATGTAAATTAAATTATTTACATGCGGACTAGTGTCCTCATTTTTGTTGTTGTTGTTATTATTATCACAACGTTTCGACCGTTTTATCCTCCGACCATCATCAGGCGCTTGTCGATCCGTGTAACATTTCGAACTAAATCCTTTATTTAATCCACGGTGGGGATTGTTCTCGTTCCGCTGATTATGTCTAGGACAGGGGCGTCAAACTCATTTTGATTTGCGGGCCACATGAGCTCAATTTGACATCAAGTGGGCCGGAGATGTATTGAAAATATCAAGATGAAGGAAAATTGTATTGTTTTTATTCAATAAAAATTGTTACATGTTATAATGCAATACAATACTTTGAAATGAACCAAATTAGCTTACACCGAATTCTTTACAAAACATTCTTACATTCAGAAAGCTATGACTAGGTTAAGCTTTAATTTCGACTTTCTGACAATATTAGCCATTTAATAAACTTAGTGTGATCCAGATACTTGACACCTTTTAGCCTTGACAAGTGCGTCAATATTAGGACAGATTTCCTGTGAAGCAGCTAGTTTCAGGATGCCATTTAAGTCTTCTTTTTTTTTTGTTAACCTTGAACGGGGCTTGTTTTTGTAGATACTCATTGCAGAGAAAACTTGCTCACATAGGTAAGCAGTTCCGAACATGCACAAAATTTTGGCAGCTGGGTCTCTAAGTTTGGGATAGCCAGGAAAAAGATACTTGATAACAGAGCAGTACTAAAAATAAGAACTAAACGAGATATCCCTAGACTCTAGGGATATCTCGTCCAGTTCTTATTTTTAGTACTGCTCTGTTATTGCTCGCCTCGTTTCCGTTCAGTCGAAACTTTGTTGTTGTTAAGATGGGGACAGTAGATTGCGTGTAAATTATCTAAATAAAGAGAATGTAGGACTTCAGGGCTTGTACGTGCAGGATGGATTGATAAAAGCTCAAATTCTTGCTCAATGAGAATAAACCCATTTCATCAGCGTTTGGTCTGTGTATCGAAAGTATTTTCATTCAACATACATTCACACGTTTTGCCCTGTTTGCAATGCTTCGTATACACTATCTGAATCCCCTGAAGTAGATTAAGATACTATTCTGAAAAAAGGGGTAAATACTTCTGGGTAGGTTCAGGTATAAACCTGGCTGGCATCTACCTTTCATAATCGACAATGGTCCTTCAAAATAATGCTTTGTTTCAAAAAGATGTCGCTACCCTTAAAAAGGTTAAACCAGTTTGGAGCAATATGGTCAGTTTTTGCTTAATTTACTTCCACTTTCCAAATTACACGAGCAGTATCAGCGCCTTTGAGAGCCTGTTTAAAATAACGTCTCAGAATTGCCAAAATCTCAAGACTTCTATCCACCATTATAATAAAAGATGAAATAAGTAATGTTAATGGTTATATTAGCTGTTTACCTACAATGAAACGTTTGAGCGTCCTAGGTAAGACGATAAACTACGTCCGGCAGTAAGGCCTCTGATCAGGAGGTTTTGAGGAGCGTGGAACCATCACTTAATTACTGCTGTTCCCAGGTCCATCCTGGCTCGGGCTGGTAGCGCCTGTTAGGATCCAAGCTATGGGCAAATAGTTAACCCCCAAACTGGAGTCAAAACACTATGAAAGTGTTTTAATACCAGAAATAGTTTTTTGTAAAAAATTATTAACAGCAATACATTATTACCAGCAATACATTTTTTTTTAAATATTACCAGCAATACATTTTTTGAAGAAAAAAATTACCGGCAATACATTTTTGGAAAAAAAATATTACCAGCAATAAAAATTTTGTCGGCATTAAATAACCCATTGAGGTTGATATACCGTAAAACAAACCAAACCGAAACGTTTGACATTCATTAACCGAGCAGCCAATACTGTTTTCGGTTGAAATTTATCGAATCTTTCTCTTTACTACTTCCCATTACTTATTCCCATTACGGTAGTGAAATGTGAAAAAGTCATGAACTCGTGGGAATAGATGTGATAAAAGATGACACAACAAAATTAATAAAGTGTGAAGTCGGAAAGAATGTTAAAAGTGTACAAAGCAAGCATCGAATTAAAGGAAAATAGTCACTTCTCTTACTTGTAATCTTGAAAACTGCTCATTCACGTTCTGCCTTTAGTAGTTGCTAAACTAAAAACAATGGTGGAGCAAGGAATTTAGAGCATGTTCTCCCTGGTGGTACTAATTGGGCTTTACCCATTGTCGTTTTATGAAAACCGGATGGAGTTTTAAGGACATGTTGGTATTAAAAAATAGGTGTAAACCACAAAATATGCTCCGATTTGTTCCCTATTCGTGACATTGAAACCGCTATTCACGAGTTGCCTGGAATAAAGCACTTTACCAAAATTGACCTCAAATCTACCGATGACTAGATACAAATTGATAAAAAAAAAAGGTTCAAGAAATTACAACTGGAAGATAACACAACACTCTTAAAACAATTTTTTAGGAAAATAAGTTTCTCAAGTTCAGTAACTGTTATTGCTCGTTCCGGTATTAATGGGGGTTCCTGTCTAACCTTTTATTTGAATTAGTACGAGGAAACACACACCTATTCTTACTGAAATCATAGCAAGTGAACATGTCAGACAACGAACAGGAGATGAATCAAGCATCCACAGAGGTCAGTGAAACGACACAAACAGTATCGATTAAACCACTAATTTTCATTGAATCGAATGTGATTGCCTCGTTCTCAGTTATGGAGATGCAGATCAATATTATGAGGATAAGGACACCCATACAGCAATTTCATCACGTGCTGGCTGCATTACCACCGGAGATAGTATGCAAACTATTACCTACCATTTTACAGTCAGGAGACTACGTCAAACTTACAGAAGGATGCTGAGAATACCATGAAACGAACACGTGAGAAACGAATAAAAGTTTAGAGAAAATGGGAACAAAAAGGACACTTATACGTAACATCAGAAGGTGAGAATTAAAAGGGTAAATATAATGAGGAAAGATGGCTTGTAAAATTTGATACTCACAGGCTAGATTGATGGTAAGAAGGACAGAGGAAAGCAGAGCATAACCTTCCTAGAGAACCTAAGTAAATAAATGGCGGTTTAGGGGAGATACCAAAAAGACAAAATTTATTAAGAACTAGAATGGACAGGAAACTGTGGAGAGACATGATCGTCTACATCCTGAACGGACACGGCACAAAGCAGAAGAAAAATAATCCTAGAGTAATTATAACTGCAGACATTTCTGGTCTAACTGGCTTTGTGTTGTCACGCCAAATTCGCGTTTGTGTAAACGAAAACTTACATATTACATTAATCCATTATATATATATATATATATATATATATATATATATATATATATATATATATAGCGTGATCGGCTGATCTCCTAATTTTTCTAAATTCAAAAACTGCATTTTTATTTTATTTTCTTTATATGTGTATTGAGCACTTTTTAATACTACCGTTTCCTGGTCTAATTCAACTCTAAACAATAACTTTTCACACGCACACACACACATATACAGTGGGGGGGGGGGAATAAATATTCGTACACATTGTGTTTTAAAAAATTGTATTTTTATAAATGTAAAAGCTTTAACTAAAACAAATTTTCATACATTTTATGTGTAAAGATACATTTTATTAAAAAATAGTAATAAACTTAATTAGTTCTTATTCTAACAGAAATTAATGCATTTTTTTTTCATTTTAACATATGAAAAAAATATTCGTACAAAACAAAAAAAGCATATTAACTTAATTTAATACTTTGTGGAATATCCTTTATTGAGTTCAACAGCTACCAGTCTATTCCTGTACGTCTCAACTAATGATTTGCACACATTGAGTGGTATTTTGTCCCATTCTTCTTGCCATATTGTCTTCAAATTCTTGATATTTGTTGGTGCTCTTTTCCCAATTTGAATTTTCAAATATCGCCATAAATTCTCGATTGGGTTCAAGTCTGGGGACTGACTTGGCCATTGCAAGACATCAACGTTACTTTCAGCTAACCATTTCGTTGTAGATCTAGCGGTATGCTTAGGATCATTATCCAGTTGGAAAACCCAATCAGGAGGTAGCCGAAGTCTCTCAACAGAACGCATTAAATTGTCTTGCAGGATTTTCTGGTAGCTTTCGGCATTCATCTTGCCATCTATTATTGATATTCTGCCAACACCTTTTGCAGAAAAACAGTCCCAGATCATGATACTGCCACCACCAAACTTTACAGTTGGCAACGTGTTCTTTGGTAAGTAGGCTTCACCGTCCTTCCTCCACACATGATTTCGATAATTATGACCAAACAACTCTATTTTAGTTTCATCTGTCCATAGTACTTTTTCCCAAAACGAATATTCTTTATCCTTATGCTCTCTAACGAATTTTAGCCTAGCATCTCTGTGTCGTTTCAAGAGGAGTGGAGTCTTCCTTGGGATGCGTGATTTCAGACTGTTTTTGTGCAGTTCATTACTTATTGTACGCTTGGTTACTTTAATCCCTAATGCACGCAGATGTTCCTGCAGCTCTTCTCGGGTAACCTATGGATTTTGTTGGATCTGGCGTCCTAATATCCTTGCTGATCTTAGAGAAATCTTCCTCGGAGCACCTGTTCGTCTTTGGTTTTCGACACTGTTACGAGTTTTAAACCTTGCAATGAACGAAGAAATTGTAGTAAAAGGACTATTCAGGTTGTTAGAAATCGTTCTGTAACTGTTCTCATCTTTCCAAAGAGACAAAATGCGTTGTTTTTGTGAAATAGTCAATTCTTTACCTTTAGGCATTATTAGAACCTTCTCGTAAGACTAGAAATTGCAGAATGCTCTGATAATGGCTAATAGCGTTAATTATAATTACTGATAACATTACTGGAACATTCTAGAATATACGTTTTTCATAATTAATTGATTATTTTATTCTAATAATTGATTTGTACGAATACTTTTTTCACCAGTTAGAATTTCAAAAATGCATTAATTTCTGTTAGAATAAAAATTAATTAAGTTTATTATTATTTTTTAATAGTATGTGTCTTTATACATAAAATGTGTCGAGATTCGTTTTATTTAAGGCTTTTACAGTTATAAAAATACAATTTTTCAAGTGTACGAATATTTATTTCCCTCCACTGTATACATATATATATATATATATATATATATAAAACTAGACAAAAATAGATACATACTAACCACCAAAATCCATAACATCCACTATCCAAAACAATTTTATCTCATCTAAGCAACATAAGAATAGTCACAATATGATGAGAACCAAAAACACACATAACAATAATAATTCAGAAGTAGGCAAATATAAAATAAATTGACAAAACTGTTTCTCACAATACATTTGGGAAACGTATCTATGAACACAAAAGGGACCTTATATATAACAATTTATCAAATGCACTAGTCATACAGAGAAATAAATTGAACCACAAAAATACCAAACTTATCAAAAGAGGAAGTCATTTACTCAGAAGGAAAATTCTCGAGAGTGCCGCTATCGAATCTTATCAAAATATAAATCTACGCCCCGGTTTCTTTCCAATCTCACCTTTCCTGAAAGAATTACTACTTTCCAAAGTCAACATACACAAGCACAAATATGTTAAAAAATCTAAAGAAAAACAGTTAGATCGATTATCTGATGCCTTTGAAGATACACAGCACACACGTTAATTCCGAACCGTAACAATTTGATCACAATTTAAATAATATTCATTTACTACTAAAAAAATATATTTCTTGAATATTACTCCTTACATTGAAATAATGCACTTTGTGTCCTCAACCTGTTTTAACTGACCTTTCAAGCACCTGATGAATATTCATGAACCTTCACAAATTTAAAACTCTTGATAGACCAACGAAATCCTTCTCTTGTATATAAACACATGCAACAAAATAAATCCCCACATTTGCTGAGGGCGTAACGCGTCGGCTAAGAATAGTTTTTACTCTTGTCTTTATATATATATATATATATATATATATATATATATATATATATATATATATGTAAAAAATACATATGGTCTGTTAAAATAAAAAACATCGAGTTCTCTGTGGATCAGTTTTAATAATTATTATTACTAGGATCCACCCGGATTATATACCAACGGATCGATTACCTGTACTATATATATATATATATATATATATATATATATATATATATATATATATATATATATATATATATATATATATATTACAGCAAAAAAAATCTGAACAGACTATTTCAAACCTTCCTTTAAAGGCTTTCGTCAGCCACTAAATACTTGTCTTCGGGGCGCTTATTTATGTAGATTTCAAAGCCAGTCTCTGGTAGGCGCCTTGTTAATGAGAGTGGATTTGTGTTAGCGATTGGTGAGAGCGTAAGGTATCTTATCTGGGGAGAAGCGGTTTGGGTTCGGAGTTTATTTATCGCTAGGATTTTTGTTAGTTTAATATTAGTTCTTACTATATGGTTTTTCATAGAAAGGCCCCGGCGTATGTTTTTCTGGGATTCACAGTAAATAGTTTTTGTACTGTACAGCGATGCGGGATTTGAACTTAAGTCCGTTAGGGTTAATGTAAATTAGTTGAGTTTATAGATTTATGGATTGTGGGTAATACCAGAGCACCCAATGGAATAACTCGTGCTGTCTAATACATAAATATATGTGTGCATTTACCTGATCATACATATATGAAACTGTATGTACGCATACACCCCCCCCACATATGCACCTGTATTCTTATGTAATTTGGAATTTATTCGTGTGTCTACATTTCGTGATTAGTTCTCTCCGTTGATTTAATAGTTTGCATTGATCTTTATATTTTATTATCCTGAATTTTTCTTCTAAACATAGATTGCATCTACACCTAAAACTATTGGCGGTGTTCGCGAAACCTAGAATTTTCCATTTTATTTGAGGATTCTGACCCTTTCCCTCAAATTCCCAATTTTTTTTCGAACGGGTTGTTTGGTGTTTTAATTTTTTTGATTGGTGAATGATTGTCTATGTGTAGTGATTCTCTTTTTAAATTCGCCTGCAGAGATGCCGATATAAATATTATGATTTGTCGTATTTTCTTTAGGGGTATTGGTTGCCTGGTATACTAACCTAGTGGATCTGCACTTGCCCACTACTGGACAGTTTTACTTAATTCAACAATTTCAAATCCCGCATCGCTTTACAGTACAAAAACTATTTACTGTGAATCCCAGAAAAACACACGCCGGGACCTTTATATGAAAAACCATATAGTAAGAACTAATATTAAACTAACAAAAAACCTAGCCATAAATAAACTCCGAACCCAAACCACTTCCCCCCAGATAAGATACCTTACGCCCCCAGCAATCGCTAACACAAACCCACTCTCATTAACAAGGCGCCTACCAGAGACTAGCTTTGAAAAATACATAGATAAGCGCTCCGAAGACAAGTATTTAGTGTCTGACGAAAGCCGTTAAGGGAATCTTTTAAATAGTCTATTCCGATGTTGAGGTAATTTTTGTTTTTTTGCTGTAATATATATATATATATATATATATATATATATATATATATATATATATATATATATATATGAAGAAATATATTTTTAAGGTATGCTATATTTATGGGATAAAGTGCTCAATATCAAAGATAGAGCTTGTGGAAATATAAAAGTGAACATTGGAGTCAATACTCAGAGGACTGTTTCATGCTGAACGCACTCATCAGACCATATTTGTTTTGGTCAGAGAACGTAATTATAGCTATTTTTACTCCAAGCAGTTTTGCCGTTTTTGGATTGATTGTTGTAGGCTAATGTTCTTTTCATTATTTTCCATGATATTTTTGGTGTGATTTGAGTTTTGTTTTTAGTTTCCAGATATACTCGCAAAGTATTGTGCTGTTCAAAACAAACTACTAAATAAACGATCAGAACTCATCTCAGAATGCAGACACGAAAACAAATTTTTACTACGTTACTTAAAAATCGAATGCTGAAAAGAATAAATAAAAAATAAAAATAAATAAGTAAAAACAAGTAAAATAAAGTAATCCAAATAAATAAAGTAAATAATAAATAAACATACCATCCCCGCCAAAATAACCGTTAGAATAGACTACCCTGGATGCAGCACTGACCCGTATATATAAACAGTCGAGAAAAAAAACAACGTATGTGGCCTGAGGATTGCGTTCAGCATGAAACTGTTTGTCGTCTCTGAGTGTTAAATCTTATATATATATATACATATATATATATATATATATAGATAGATAGATAGATAGATAGATAGATAATATTAGTGGTCAATATATATATATATATATATATATATATATATATATAAATCCCCAAGAGGATAGATTCCAGGTAGAACTTAATGTCCAGGACATAGTAAGAATTTTAATCCCCACCTTCACATTTAGGCCTTCCTGTTCTTCTTTCTTCTGTTACACCTCTCTCTAAAGCTTTCATACATCTCCCTCTTACACTTGTTTCCCACTCCCACACATACACTCTCACTAAAATTTTGTTTTTTTATACCCGGAGTTATATTTTCCGATTTCTTTTTCAATTTGTAGGTCTGATGAATTGGATCGTGATTACGATTCCAATGTAATAAATTATATAACCATGGAATATTAGTGTTTGAGCTTTTTATTATTATTATTATTATTATTATTATTATTATTATTATATATATATATATATATATATATATATATATATATATATATATATATATATATATTAACGGTCAGTATCATCATCTTTTTCGGCTAATGTGATCTTGACATCTAATGATGTCATTATTATGCATGATATACTTTCATAGTCGTATTTCCAACACTGAAACACTGTCTGTTTTTTTGTTTCCATTTCTTTGCATCACTTCTTTTTCTTTTTGTTTTTTCTTCTTCTTTTTTTAATTTTTATAATTTTTTTCTTTTAGCTTTTTTTTCATTTTTTTTACCAACCCCAACTGCCTTATCGCATTACGTCCAAACCCCAGAAATAATGTAAAAAATATCTGGAAGGTATAATTTCAAACAACAGCATTTATCCTAGTTGTGCTGTTTTCTGCATTTAATACTGCTTTGTTCGCTTCAGTAAGCAACTTTTCAAAGGCATTCGCCATTACGTCCGTCCGAGTTTTCCATTCAGCGCATCTTGGTTTTTAAAAAAAATGGCGAATACAAATAATTATGTCATAATCTTTAAAACTATTTTTTTAAGTATTTCTTTTTTTTTTACCAGTGTGGTGTAGTGGGTAACGGCTGGACATAAATCGAAAAACCAAGTTGAGTTCATTACTCACAAATACCCTTGAGAAAGGTATGTTCCATACAAACTTATGGGTTGTATAGAAGGACAAACTAGGTCCTATACCCTTTTCTGTATTTACTAAACCCCCACGAGGTTAGGTTGTGACACAAGGTCGGTTTAATGTGTGGAGCCCGAGTGCGTACACCCGGGCTAGGAACAAAAATTTTCCAAGCCCACGCAACCATCGGTTGTGCTGGCCTCGGTGCGAGCACCGATCCCTCTCTCTGGTGCAATAGGAGGGAGCGGCCTCGGGAAGCTGTTCCACAGGGCTGTGCACCTTTCAGTATAATTTTCTTCAGTTGCGACTCTGTCCTTTGACGGAGCCGCCCCTGCGCGCACTCTGCCCAAAGACAGAGACGCAACTGAGAGATGATAAATAATCGTGTTACAAACTACCCGAGAGTAATTTACAGACTAGGTCCTATAGCCTTTGTTGGCAACCATTTGCCGCAAAACGGAACAGCAGCCTATCGCGGGAAAAATCTCCTGCCTAATCAATCATAAATCGAAGAAACGGGATCGCCCAAGCGTGTATCACTTGATTGATTTTGTTTAGCGGCATATCACCCTCTATGGGTTATTTAATGCCGAAATCTAAATATTTTGAACGCAATTATATGCCTTCAACTACAGATAAAATATATCGTTGGTCATTTTACTATAAATATGTATTGTTGGTTGCTTGATTTTGTTTAGTGGCATATCAACTTCTATGGGTTATTTAATGCCAAAATCTAAATATTTTGAACACAATTTTGTGGCTTCAACTAAATACATGCTATATACTATTTGCCCATAGCTAGGATCCTCACAGGTGCTACCATTCCGGGTTTAGGTGCACTAGGGAACCACAGCAATTAAGAGGTGGTTCTACACCCCTCAAAACCTACAACCTCACGATCAGAGGGTTGCTGCTGGACGTAACTTATCGTCATACTCTGCACTCGTATGGTATTTAACTGTCAAGAAATAAGCTTCGAAATAAAGATTAGAAGAAGAAAAAACGAAAATACATTTGATACGTCCTAATATATAATAATATAATGGGGCCGTAGGTATCTTTTGATGTGTACGGGCAATAAGTTCTAGGGTGCAGGTTTATTAACAAGGAAAACAATTTGTTACACAATAGAGACGAATATGCAATATGATAGGTCCTGATCTGGCATCTAGTCTACAGTCGCTTTCTGACGGACGTGCCGTGGCTTCCCTCCGTCTCTTCTACAAGTATTTTCACGGCAAGTGTTCCGACGAGCTACTTTCGCTGGTTCCCAGACTGCATGAATTTAAGCGACCTACTAGGCTGGCATCTCGGTCCCACTCTTTCGCTGTCAAAACGATTAGATGTAACCGTCTCTTCTACTCACACAGGTTCTTCTCTCGCACTTCCCGTCTGTGGAACTCCCTTCCTCTTGCTTGCTTCACCGATGACTATAATCTTCAAATATTCAAGTGTAATGTCAATCGACATCTTCTGACACCTTGATCTTGTTTCCCGTCCTTATCTGTATCCCTTCCTCAAACACGCCTCTTTAATCTTGTTCTCAATCCTCTGTAACCCCTTGCATACTAGTGGCACTCCCGCCTTTCTTGTGGTGATATGCTTAAAAAAAAAAATTGTGAATGGCAAAATATCATTCTCATAGTTGCTTATCACGTCTTGCATAGATTTCTCTCCATACAATGACCACAATTACATTTTTCTGACTGAATGACATCTCATCCGTTTGCATCTAAGATGAAAAAAATTGTCAGTTGAATGCGTGATTGATTTACAATGAAAAGAAAAGGTTTAACAGATATTTACATTATAACTTAAACACTGCGGGGCGCAAAGTGAGGGTTCAGTTTTAAATTATACATACATTATAAATCGATCACCCACTTTAGAGTTAATTTGATTGTTTCGCCTATTTTCGACATATTAGTTTTTTTTTTATAGCACCCGAGAGGGCAGCGGCACAGACTTTCGGAACCTATATCATTCCAAATCAAAACCTTTTGACTCCACTTTCTTTCGTTGTAAGTTTAGGGCATTATCCCCGAAACAACGTAATTAAAAATGTGAAGTGAATTGGATTGACTAGTGTATATACCATCGAAATATATGCCATGTCAATGTAGCATTACTATACCATTACAATACAATATTACTATACCATCACAATACAACATTACTATACTCATGTACGTGGTTGAATAAAAACAAGAACATTTGTATAACACTTTAGATCAGCGTTTCTCAACCTTTTTACCTTTGCATAACCCTTAAAATAAATTACATGTCACAAGGAACCCCTGCACAAAAACAAAATTATATACCATATCTTTCTCATTTTATTTTTCATCGTAGTCCACATCGTGAATATCATAATATATATTTCTGAATAACTGGTTTAAGGAAATACTTCTTTGTCAATTTTTTCGGTCATGCTAAATAAAATTCATACTGTTCGTTTATAATACTTTCATCGGGGAGTTTTCATTCACACAAAAAAACACAAACATCGTTAATAATATATTAGGTTAGATAAGACGATGTCTGTATTACAATATTACAATAACTAAGAATATATTGTATGTGTGTTTAGTAATATTACGTATATGAAATTAAATAAAAAGTCAAAGGTACATTAGCTTATCTCACCTGTTCTCGCGGAACGCTTGGGGCCCTTTTGCGGAACCTTAGGGTTCCGGGGACTCCAGTTGAGAAACGCTGCTTTAGATACATATTTACAGAAACTAGGATTATGCAATAGTTTGTTCTTACTGTAAACTGAATGCATATTAGAATATCATATCTAATTCTAATATGAGAATACGTATGCTTATCTAAAAAAACGGCATTCCCAAATCAGTATACGAAAAACCACCAAATATAATGTCTAGTAGACATAATAATAATAGCTGGCCACTCATATTCGAGGCTAGCCAATCCCTATTGTAGACTCTCTCTCAGGAACATTTGTGTCTGTTCAACACCCACAGAGCCAACCTGTGGTTTATAGTGCAACTATGCTAAGCAGTTTCTGGGCGAGAGCGTGTTACCGAGAATGATCAACAATCTGAACAACACCAACACATTCAATCCCTCGGACTTCTTGCTAGCATCGATACGCTAGTAGTCTGTCTACCCAATTTCACTCACAATGCTTAGGGTCAACCCGTGGTATGGTTTTCAGGCACTTTCCAAAGGTGCCTCACGCTGGGATCTTTCCTCCCCAGACCGATAACATTAGGAAGTCCTGACAAATCAACCATGGTCTCATGGTTAGAAAGCGAACGTTCTTACGAATATACATTATCATCTGAATCCCACATTGACATACGACAATTATTATACACTTACATAAAATAGCAATATTTACGGTTTTTCAGTCGGGCTTGGAATCCGTTAATTTCTTGGAGCGACGAAGGAGCGTGTCATCTCTCAGAACACTATAAATTATCCTACGGTTTGTTTAACAAGTCGAATGCACGTGAAACCTGATTAACCAATTAAAATCGGTTCTTCTTTTTCTCCATATCTCATTCTCTGATGAAGCTTTAATATAAGGGAAATATGTTAGATTGATGAACGTTTCCTATTTGTTCTTTACCATTCTGTCTGATTCCGATCTATATTTGATCTGTATTTCATCCCAGTATTTACGTATGTATGAAGTTCCCACGAACGACTGTGAAACAGTTACATTTGAGATAAGTTCTTTTTTCTGTTGCTTTTGTAGTATTATTAGATATGCACGCGTGTGTCAAGTAAGCTTAACACGTTGTATGCTGTGTACTATTCTGAGTTATGTTCAATGCGACATGAAGTTCGCTGGGGACCGAAAGGTCCCACGAAAGGAAAGAGAACAAGTCTTATCTGTAACTGATTTGTTTTCTACGGCTTATCAACACTTTACAGGTCATTCAAAGCACATTCAAGCATCTGGTATTCCCAAGCGGTCACCCACCTAGGTACTGATCAGGCTTGACGCTGATTAACTTCGAGGATCGTACGGGAACTAGTGCTTCAACGTGGCCATAAGCCTCTTAGCTCTAAGGCACGGTGTAAGTAAAGAGAATGAAACTTTCATGCTCTTTTTATATACTGTTTTGGTCAGGCTATTTAGCAGCCGTTAGCAGATGTTCTTTGGCAGACAAGTGGGCAATCCAATATAGGAAAGGTACACGAATAAGTGTAACCAATCTTTTCATAAGAATCTTCTTTTTCCCCTTTCCTTGTATCTGAATGAATTAAACTCCATTTCACAATGTATTTTTGATCTGAATGATTGGGCGGTAACCCATGAAATAAATTATTACCACATAATAGATTTTTAAAGATTCCTTATTCATTCTTATAATATTGCTCTGTTTTTACATTGAGCTCTCTTTGGATTCATGGAATTATCCCTATCAAACATTATTGGATGGATATATATATATATATATATATATATATATATATATATATATATATATATATATATATAATGGATTTGTATTAATCCGACAGATTTGTATCACTTTAAACGTAATTTTTCGTGGATATTCGTATCTGAGTAGACGCTCCGTTTATTTATTAAATAGTATATTTTTTCACCTACCGGCCTGAATATTCGAGAAATCTTATTAAAGAATGCGCGCCATTTGGCAGTGTAACGAGAGGTTTTAGAAGAATAATTTATTGTCCCATTTACATTTCTCCCACTATGGGCATTATTATGTCCGTGACATAACAACACCGTAGTTCACGGACGGGATGGAACGGAATGTCTGAAAGGAAAAAGAAGGACAAATAAGCTTTGTTCTCAGAGAGACTTTTATATATTATGATATTCACAAAACTATATATATATAATATATATACAAGTGTACCAATCAGAGAACAATATATCAAAAAATATTTACACAGCAAAGCAAAGTATTAGAAGAAGCAAAAAGGAAAGGTCAATACATATGATTTGGAGATACTCCTGACCTAGAGAAGCCATTACATTCACTTACGTGTTAATATACCATTGGGGAAGGTATGAATCCTCTTCTTTTCCCCCTGTGTAAACAGCAAGACAGACCGGATTCTATAGCCTGATCTACCGCAGAAAGAAATGGCATGATCGCCTAATCGTGTATCACGTATTGCACATAACTGACTGACTGAAAGTTATCTTCATTCCACTTGCAACGCTAAGTAGAAGTGTCGTTGCTTGAATATACGAAGCTAACATATCCGTGGGCTGGAAAGAACGACTACATGAAAAGGCAGATTACAACAATAATAATATAAAGTTGTTGTTTTTTTATAGTATGGTGCAATTGATAACGATTCGGCATGAGAAATTATAGAGCCGAGTTCGAATTCGAGTCGGGTTCGTTACATTCACTTATGCGCAAATACCTTTAGGAAAGGCATGAACCCATCTTTTCTCCCACCAGCTATGGATTGAATAACAGGACAGACTGGGTCCTATAGCCTTGCTTGGCAACCAGTCTACTGTAGAAAGAAAACGTTAAAAGTAATAATGAAGAGTGTATCGGTCCAGAATACTGGGATAAAAGGCTACAATAATAAGACGGAGAAAGACTCGTAATGAATTAACTGTAATAACGAAGAGTGTATCAATTCATAGTGTTGAAAAGGCACAATAGTAAAACGGGGAAAGATGAATGTAACGAGAGAAGAACGAGGGAAGAAAGATTTATTCTCCTTTGTACATTTCTTCCGTTATGGGCATTAATATATCCGTGATATAATAACACTGTAATTCACGAATCGGACGGAACGGAATGGGTGAAAGAAAAAAGGACAAATAAGCTTTGTTCTCAGAGAGACGTTTATGATACTCTTCTCTTCTTGGCTTGGCTTAGCTTCGCGAACGAAGATTTATGTAGTGGACTGTCCACGTCGACTGCAGGCACGCTGACGGCCGACTAGGCCGATACGAAACAGGCAAGTCCGGCCGCAGCGACTACAAAAAAAGGTCTGGTCTGGTATAGCTGTTGTGGCTTCCCGGTCCTTTCTCCCGCGATGTTTCTCCTTCGGGTTGGCTCTGCGAGAGTCCTCAAAGGTGGAGTCGGCCTGGTGGACGGTGGGGCGCCAGGCTTGACGGTCAGCAGCAAGTGTCAACCATTGGCGATGGTCAATGTGGCAGGTACCGCGGAACTTCTTGGGGGAGTCCTTATAACGCTTCCTTGGTGCCTCCCTGTCACGGTGGCCAGTAAGCTATACAGGGCTATCTTGGACAGGTGATGGTACCCCATTCTGGAGACGTGCCCTGCTCAGCGTAGCTGTGAGTTCAGCAACATAGCTTCAATGCGGGTGATTTTCGTCCGTTCGAAGACCTCAACTTTGGTGACGTAGTCACTCCAGTGAATGTTGTGGATAGTACGGAGACAGCGCTGATACTAAGACATAACACTAAGAAAAAATATATACACATATATACACGTGGCCCACGCAAAGAACAATGTACCACAAATATCTACAGAACAAAGCACAATGCAAGAAGTAGCAAAAAGAAAATGGCTTACATATAATTTGGAGATACTCCTGACCTGGAGACGCCATTTTTAGGACTCCAGATTTAAACGAACCAGATTCATCTATGTCCCAAATGGAAATGGCACCATGTGCTTGTAAGCTTCTGGGGGAGACATGTTTAGCTGAGGGCTAGAAGAGAGCAAACTTCATGTTTGTTTGCTGTCCAAGAATTGAAAAATGACTGCCGCTTTGGTCATCTTACAGCAGGGATCAAACTTGCAGAGGGAGCCACAGTTTTATCCAGATGTGCCTTACCGCTTGGCCGCGAAGGAACAGGCGGTTAAGCAATGTCAATTTCAGGCTTTTCAAGCGAAATTTCTCCCGTCATAGACTCTCTTGAAGTTTTTCATATTTGCACATAGCTTCGTATCCAAACGTAAACAGACAGAAGAATGTTTAGAATGAATTTTTATTAATCCGATAGATTTGCATCATTTTAAATATTATTTTTCGTGGATAGTCGTATTCTATTTATTAAACAGTATATTTTCACCTAGCGACCTGAATATTCGAAAAATCTTATTAAAGAAAAAAGGGATGCAGGAGTTATTCTTGCTGAGAGGGCGCAAATATGCATATCCACTAAAAATAACGTTTAAAGTAATCATATATATATATATATATATATATATATATATATATATATATATATGCAAGTTTCATTAAAAACGACAGACAAGGTACTACGGTTAAGTTTTTTATTTAATTTTTCTTGTGTACGAACAAGAGCTTTCTTTGCTGGACAAAGGGTGTGTAAGAACTGTCTAAATGTTTTATTTGGACAGTTCTTACACACCCTTTGTCCAGCAAAGAAAGCTCTTGTTCGTACACAAGAAAAATTAAATAAAAAACTTAACCGTAGTACCTTGTCTGTCGTTTTTAATGAAACTTGCATAAAAGAAGGATTGCTGCCTAATATATATATATATATATATATATATATATATATATATATATATATATATATATATATATAATGCTCAAACACTAGTATTCCATGGTTATAATTTATTACATTGGAAACGTATTCACGATCCAGTTCATCAGACCTACAAATTCAAAAAGAAAACAGAAAATATAACACCACGTATAAAAAACAAAATTTCAATGAGAGTGTATGTGTGGGAGTGAGAAACAAGGGTGAGAGGGAAATGTACGAAAGCTCTAGAGAGGTGTGTAACGGAAGAAAGAAAAACAGGAAAGGCCTTAAGGTGAGGATGGGGAATAAAATTTAAAAGAGAGGAGTTAAATAACGGTTTAAATGAGTGAGGTACAGATTAATATGAGTTATTATCAGATGCATAAATCACTACCGATTCATTGACCTAAAATTTAAAAAACAGATACCGGAAAAGTGTGGATACATTTGTGGTGACATTAGACACGATAAATGATTATACATTCCAAATTTAAAATCGAGCTAATTTACACTGCCGATGTGTGTTTGGGGCAGCAATCCCTCTTTTATACAAGTTTCATGAAAGACGGCTGACTGTAGAGGACCGTGTGTGTTTGCGTGTTTTTGTATTAGAAAAACGTGTGTAATTCTTGGTAGAATATGAAAAGGTCCAACTACAAGAAAATGGCCGGAATTGAAATAAGTCCAACTGAAGATAAAGAAAACAAACAAAACTGATATATATATATATATATATATATATATATATATATATATATATATATATATATATATATATATAAACAAATATATGTATTAAACAAAACAATTTAAGAGAGCTTACATTGTTGTTGCTGAACATTGTAGTTGCTGAAATGAAGAAATGAAAAAGGTTATTTACCTCACCTCCCCGCGAGGTAGGATGTGGCACAAGGCTGTTTTTTAATGCGGGGAAAAACCGAGCCCGTAGGCTCGGGCAAAAATTCCCCGTAGATCCCGTAAAAAACGAGGTAGGGTAGCTGTCTACCACCCCAGACGAGACTCTGCCCTTCAGCATAGCCTCGTCTGGGTTTCTCTCCGCGCGAAGGCAGAGAGTTCGACCAGCTCAACTGGAAACGAATCTCCAACTAATTGCCGAAGCATGAAAAAGAAATGAAAAAGAGAACGAGGCGAGAAGTCGCCGAGTATTTATAATATAGTCATTTCTAGACAAAGTGTATAAAAACTGTCCAAATGTTTTATATGTCCGAGCGCTTTCGGCTATTCTATTAGACATTTCAAAAGGTCTTTTTTGTATTTTAATTTTAACTGAATGTGTAGATTTTTCTATCTTGAGTGATAAGAATGTTCTTTTATTATTATTATTTTCCAAACACGGTCAGTACATTGTAGCCATGTTCATAGTTGATGTTACTGAAAAAAATGATAAAGCCAACACTCGATATGACAACATAACATCAACTATGAACAACAATTCCCATGTATCCATTTGTTGCAATTTTCAAGCTAACGTCGTTACATCCGGACGTGATTTGAATATGCAGCCGTTACATTCCTGTGTGGAATCTTCCACATTTGCCTGTCACCCCTGACGGGAAGATGCATTCTTCCCTAAATAAAGATTTAACCAATCACCACTTCACTTTTCTAAATTCGTTCCCCTATTGGTTAAAAGAACACTAAAATGTAGCAAAGTTGAGACAAATCTTTTTCCCGCGCAGCTTCCTGGAGCCGATTTGAAAACTCGAAAGTCTATAAAAGGAACCGCTTGACTCAATTCAAGTCAGTCAGACATTGAGTCTCGAGAGATACCAACAGACTCCACGCGTGCCAACACACTGACTCAAAAATCATTTCCAACCTCTCAACAACTCAACACAACACTCACACAACTATTGCCGCGTGAAAAAAACTAACTTACAATTAACTAAAAAAGTGAACGTTTTCATTACAAAACAGTAATTGTACATTCAATCAACTTTAGCCTATCAGTTAAAGGCGAACAACTCTTCACGACTTAAATTCTAACTAACAATTGTCACATGCATACACACTATTTGTGTGTGTGTAAACATTGGTGTCTGTTCTTAGGTGAATGTTCGTACGTACGTGTGTGTGTATAATGTTCATGGCGTAGAACGTATGTGTGTATAATGTTCATGGCGTTTTCAAAAAACGTACACAATTGACAATTTTCCTTGCAGAAGTCAAACTATTTTAATTCTACAAACAAATCAAAACCATTAACCTTTATTCACTAAATATCTGCATGAACATTCTTTGTAACCTTATCTCACTTGCCACATTCAATAAGCATCTTATTATAATTGCATGTATTGTAAATTCGATATAAATTCTTGTTATTGTTGAAATTCTCTAATTATGTTGTTATTGGTAGTTTCTTGAAGTTGATTTGTTCTTGTATTTTTGTTTGATTTGTTGTGGGATAAATGCATCATCATCACGCACATTCTTGGCCTTCACAAAGATTTTACCTCCTGATGCATCTCACTCGGCATAGATTCCGCAGCACCGGACATTTACAAATCGGAAATTATTGCACAGTAACGACAATTTCGACCAAAAATGACTCGAAAGAAATGTAACATAAGAAGACCGTATTCAAAGAGCAAAAATCACGTGTGCATGAAGTTAGTAATATAAAAATTCTTCAGTTTTCCTCGGGACCTCGTCCTCATTACACTTGAAACACTTCAGGTATCAGAGATCGATCCTTAAATGAAATTGGAGAAGTAACACTGAGCATCATACACTTATTAGAAATGGGAAGGAATTTCGATCAAAGATCAAAATATGAACGCAGCATTTTATTTGTCTAAGGGGGACAACTGCTAACTAAAACATTTTCTATACACGTACGTCGTAGAGAGACATATTTTTTCGCTGTTATTTTTGTCATTAAGATATTTACTGTTAACTTCGGCAATTTACTTTAATATTATAAAAGTTAAATAATTTCTTTAACAATTGTTTGAGTGCAAATGTTTCTTATGAAATTGTTTAAAAAGACCTCTTAACAAAAAAGGAAAAAAATAATGTATCTTAATTAAGCGCATTACAGTTATGTCCCTTGATTAAAATTTTCTGATTCAAGAATTTAGCAACAATGATTTTTAAATCTGCAGTGTAACCCGGATATAAGAGAGTTGTCGGGACCGGAGAAGAAGTATCTTATATCCGGGTTTCTCTTATATCCGGGTTTGGTCTATTTTATATACATTAACACAGGCTCTAATTTGGGACCAGAGCAAATCTCGCTTATATCCGGGTTTATCTGATATCCGGGTCTCTTATATCCGGGTTACACTGTATTTTTTAGGCACCGCTAAAATTAACGATATTTAATGCTTAACATGCTTTTTAAAAATGAGAAATTTTTCTTGAAGCTTTTATATTAGTTTTAATTTCAAGCTAATAGATTAAATCTAATATTTCAAATAAGCAAAATACTTTGCTGTCTTTCAAAGCGAATTTAAATTGATTGAAATAATATTTTTTAAATCACTAAAATCTCCCATACTGACAAATTTGTCAACATAATTCTCATTATTACAAAATCTCTCAAAAGAAATATACTTTTCTGAAATTTTATTTGAGGAAGATTAAATTATTTTAAAGTTTAATTAATCTGAATTGAAACAAATATTATTTACGTTTAGTTTAAAATATCACAGAGAAAGCATTTTTTTTTATATGGAGGTGGGTGTTTTTATGAGGTGTTGACAGATTTATTGATAGCTTAATGTTTGGCATTTTTAAGTAAAGGGCCCAGAGTTGTAAAAATTACATGATGAATACATGAACACCTTTTTTATATAATTGTCTAACAACCCAATAATCTTTAAAAATTAGAAAAATATTCTAAGTAATCTAATATTTTATTCAATTTTATGTACTTTGGCTTTATAGTCTTACTTATAAAGATGATTGTTGAGGAAATGTTAGAAAATTATGAAAATTTACTATCACAATCCTGATAAATGTCATGATTGGACATTCATATTTAGAAAAACCAACACGTTTATACATGCACAAAAACATTCAAAATTCTTAAGAATTTGTTGCTGAATTGTCTTAAGCTTTTGCATTTATGGTTAGTAAATATATTTTTTACTTAATAACAATATCACTTAACCAGTACAATTTAATACAGAATTTTAAGTCTTAAAACTTTATAAATTATTATAATTAATTTTTTTTTTAAATGAAAATAATACTTCTAAAATTTCATTATTCATCGAAAAAAGAATTTCTTAAGACAATAGTATTCATGATATATCTTGAAATATTTTAAGCATCCCTCCTTTCGTTCCTTAGTTAGCAAGTACATTACACCCTGCCATTAGCTTTCATAAAAGCAATTAAAATATTTTCTAATTAAATAATATTTTAGTTTTATTGCATCTTCTAATTTATGAAATGTTGCAAATATACTTGATTTCTTATGTTCTTTTTTAAACTGCAGGTCCTATAAATTGGTTTCCCATTTCACTGGTGACTTAAATCTACAATATAAAATCTAAATATAGATACCACCAAAGATTCACTGAAAAATGAGCAAACAAGCTGAAATAAATGCCTCAAACTTAATAAAAATCTGAATAATAAAGAGGAAATACCAAATGATTTCTTGATTATTAAATTATATTTTTTAATCCTTTTTAGAACCTTCAAAATTTGGGTTAAGAATTTTGTTTTTCTTGCATCAATGGAGGACTATAAACTAGTATGGGAAATTTGAGTATCTTTTTGTGATGAAAAAAAACATTGATTTGGAAATTCTTGCAAAAATCAAATAATTGTTGGATTTTAGTGAAACTTTCAGGAATTATTCACAAATTAATTAAATTATTTTTCAAATGTTTCTTTTTTAAAATTTTAGTAAAAATGATTTTTTTTACATCTGTTTCCCCTTACTTATTTAATTTTATGAAATTTCATGAAACTCTTTTTTTGTAGCACTTAATGTTTATATTAGTTATAAGGACAAGTCCTTGGAGAATTTAAATCATCAAATTTTTTTTGTTACACAGAACACCCAGTTACAATAAATCTGCTCTAAACTTTGCTCATTTTTTACTGAATCTTTGGTGATACCTACATTTAATCTTTATATAGTAGATTTAAGTCACCAATGAAATCTATGAAAGAAGAAAGAGTAATGCTTCATTGATTTATTTTCTTCAGTGTTGAGAATCAAAAGGCCATTTCATTTGTTTTTCAAATGAATCAGTGCAGTACTTCTCCCTCAAATATTCTGGATATTTGCTTTGAATGTAGTCCTTCTGTGAAGCCTTCCATCCAATCATTCCAGATGATGTTTTAGGCACCGGTCCGAGTTGTGCATCTTGTGTCATTGCACTGATTTCTGATGGGGAAATATTCCTCAGAACATCAATTTGTTTTTGAATTTCATTCTTCGATTTTGTTCCGGCTTTCATATCATCAGAAAGCTGAAAATAAAATATTTTTACAAATAAACAATGTATAGATTCTTCTTGACAAAAATCATAGTGTCATCATCATTATAAAACTTGCAATCCTTCTCAGTCTAGGCAGACCACTGATTGTCTGGTAACTGGTGGTCCAGCTGTACCTCTTTTAATCTGGACAAAATTTACAATAACATCTAATGGAAAAGTATGAAATTCTTCTTATTCTGGACAAGTTAACCTAGAGCAGAACTCATAGGTTTACCACAGTTAAGATTATAGAGTTATTGTGAAGGTGTGTGATTTTGTTAATGATTGCATGGTATTTGCTACTCCAGGACAACATACCATTTTCAATTCAGAATTGCACTTATTGTACTTATTGTACATAGACTGGTTTCCAGCCACAGCTAGAGATCCCACTCTGCCTTGCTATTTAACCCATAGCTGGGAGGAGAAGAAATGGATAGATACCTTTCCCAAAGATATGTGCACAAAAGAGGAAATAACATACTATATATATAATAAAAATATAGTTTTATGGTATGCTATATTTATGAGTAAAAATGTACCATATCAGAGATAGAGTATATATGAATATAAAATTGGACCTCGAGGCCTAGAGATTGCTTTTAAGCAAGAAACAGCCTGTCACCACATGCTGTTGACTTCAGTGTCCACGTGTGTGTGTGTGTGTGTGTGTGTGCGTGCGTGTGCGCACGTGTGTAGATATATATAGTTAAAAACACTAAAGTTCTGTATAAATTAAATTACTAAAAACATCTTGCTATAAGGGAGGCTCTGTACATCAAACATCTCTTTCCTACTATCAACTTCACCTTGTTTAACAATGGGAGTGGCATGCTGAAATTTTTTTTTAAAATAGAAAGTCACTCTCAAATTCCAGCCATGCCCAAAACACAAAGGCTCAGAATAAACTTTCCTACTAGTATTCAAAAAGCACACAAATAATACATCTCACACAGCCAAAACATGGAAAGAAACTAACAACAGCAAAACAAAACCCCCTAAGGAATTGGCCAAGAGTGCTTGGGACAATGGATGACGTGGACAGGTTTTGTACTCCCTCACTCCCACCAAAAAAACTGTTAGAATGCTGGAAAAACTAAAATAAAAAATGAATAAAATTTTCCTTGTCCTCATATTTAACAAAAGATATATATCGATAGAAGAGGAAGAGTGCTTAAGATCAGAAATAGAACATTTATAGATATACGTAGTGGACATAGAAATCAACACTGTATGGCAAGTCTCAGTTTTCCACCTCAAGTAATCTTCAGACCGCTTCTCATTTCTATATAGGTCACTGGGTTTAAAGGAAGGAAAAGGGGAAGGAGAAAACTGGACCTAACCAGTTTTTTTTTTTGTTGTTTTTTTTTTAGGGTTAATGCTGCTGAGGTTTTAAGGTCAGATCCTTAATTTTAGTTATATTTTTATTATTAATTTATATATTTAATTTATTTATTCTGTATATTTTTCCTTATATTTTCCTTTGGTTCTTGGCTTTGGCATTCAAAATAAATAAAAAGTTTAATAAAGTTTATTACATTTACGTTACAGAATTTTATTTAATCTTTTTACTCATTGTAGGTAGCATAGTAGGAATTTGTTTTTATATCTACCTATAGATCTGTTGTTTAGGGCTTTATCTTTTATCGGAAAGGTAATTGTTGTTATTTTCTCCTCTAAGCAAAGGTTACATTTTTTGGAGACATTTTAAGCTGGTACTGATTTTTTAATATTCTGTGTTATTTTTGTTGTTTTGGGTTTGTGTTTTTGACTTCTTCCATATGCTTTTCTGGTGGTAAATGATGTTTCTGTATTAGTAACTTCACTGCTCCCAGTGACCATCTGTCTGTTATATATACATATATATATATATATATATATATATATATATATATATATATATATATATATATATACAGTGTAACCCGGATATAAGAGAGTTGTCGGGGACCGGAGAAGAAGTATCTTATATCCGGGTTTCTCTTATATCCGGGTTTGGTCTATTTTGTTTTATTAACACAGGCTCTAATTTGGGACAAGATAAAAATATATCTTATATCCGGGTCTCTTATATCCGGGTCTCTTATATCCGGGTCTCTTATATCCGGGTTACACTGTATATATATATATATGACAAAGTTGAAAAAGTTTTCTTGTTGTGCATTTCATGCTTTAAGACTTCATCAGAATAAATTTGTTATGTTGGTACGACTACACATGCACATGAACTAGTGTGGGGTATCTACTAACAAAAGTGATGGAAAGAAAAAGAATCTAAATGAAATCGGTTAGATAATAAAATATAAAATTAAAATTAAATTTTAAATTTTAAATTCCCAGCATCCCTGGTTCATGTAGTTGCACCAACATAACAAATTAATCCAATAAAGTCCTAAAGGACGAAACCCATCACAAGAAAACCTTTCCCACTTTGTCATACATTTTTCAAAAATATCGTTCTTGATATATGAAAATATATATTGTTATCTCATTGTTGTAGCATAGCTATGGACGATAATGGGTATGTCCCCATCCACATAAATGCAGTAGTAAATACTGTATGTTGGTCTGCAGTTAAAGATTCATTGTGGAATTCACTTGACTCACTTCTAGCAGTTGACTACTACTTCTATGCACCACTGGGGAATCTTATATGTGTTATTCTTGTCCTAAGTTCATTACTAACCTACATTTGATTATTCTATTCAGTAACCTTCCCTAGGTTACAACACACACACACACACACACACACACACACACACACATAGACTCTTCAGTAAATCGAATTGAGTTCTCTCAGTCACTGTGTGTTTATCTAAAAATAAATACGCTTAAATTCACCTTCTTCTCTGCCGTGAGCCAACGGCTTCAGGGTAGAATTTCCGACTGACGCGAATTCGGCCGGTTTTCGATTCTAGCCAGAAGCAACCGGACGTCTAGCCACACTGATGAGCTGTGATACAGCGAAACAGTCTGTCTGTGGATGACAATATATATATATATATATATATATATATATATATATATATATATATATATATATATATATAATCTTATAAATATAAGTAATTATACTGGTTCAGAAAAACCTTAGGTGCTTTGGCTTGTAAATGAACAAACCAATACCCAAGGAAAAATAAGGAATAAGAAAAGAAAGAACTAAGAACATGTAATTCAGGCAAAAACAATCGTCCAGAATCCAAGCTCAGAGTCCAAAGAAAAAAAAATTCAAAACAAGTAAAATAAAATAACTAAGCAAAGTGCTCAATACACTAAGTAGAGCAAATCTAAGTATGAACCTAAAGAGCCAGACAAACCTACCTAGGTTTCACCTATGCAGATCGTCAGGGTACTCTGGCTAAAGAGGTAACATTAGAACAGAATATAAATAGCCTACAAGATAAAAACATGATCATGTGACCAAACAAAAAAAAAATTACACAACAATAGGAGGGGTTAATACATATTTATTTAAAAAAAAACACAAAAAAATAAACCAAACCAATTCTAGCAACCAGCGTTTTTTATGTCTACACTTGCTTAAGATCTCCATTTTTAAATTCAGCAAATTATTAAGTTCCTTAAATAAAGCGATGGCTAACTTTTCCTCTCTACATAGAGGACAAACTTTATTACCTGTTTTATATTTATGGCATTTCTCTAATATTTCCTATTTCAAAATGGCGTCTTTTTTATAGTCATGTTTAATTTTCCATATATAAATAGATAACGTGGTGTTATGTTTGCATCTTTCGTTATTAAAGCTACTAAGATGGTTATAATATCAGGTTTTAAAACTATTTTGGGTAGCTCCTATATATACTTTAGGATTTTCATCATTATTGCTAAGTCTATCCTTGTATATTTTTACTTGGTATACCATGCACTCTTGCTGGCACTTTTCCTGGAGGGGGCAGGCTTTCAACACCATCACTTGATACAATACTAGAAGTGTTGAAACAAAATGGTTAATTTTGTAGTGATTTTATAACATATTTATGTTATAATTTTAAAATAAATGATATATATATATATATATATGATAATAATATACTTTTATGGTATGTTATGCTCATAGGTAAGAGTGCTCAATATCAGAGATAGAGCTTATGTAAATATAAAAGTGGGTATTGAGGTCAACATCAAGCAGTAACTTTATGTTTCATGCTTCAATATAATCTTCAGGCTATGAAAATCACATTGTCACTTTTTGGTGTCCACTTAATATATATATATATATATATATATATATATATATATATATATATATATATATATATATATATATTTTTAAATAAAAACAGACCACTTTAAGGTTCCATGTAATAAATTATTTCACCACAGCTCTTTTAAAGGACTGCGGATCATCAGACTTTACTTCCAAAGGTCGAAACGAAAAATGAAAAGAAATTTACACACTTTTGATGGGCAGTATTAAGCATATGTAAATTAACGAAGTGAGGAAGTGATGGGGGGAGAGACATTGATTGAGTTAGATGTAATTTAATATTTCTATTCTTTCATACTTAATATTACTCGAGGAGGTCTAGACATTGACACATTTAATCGGTTAACTTAACGGAAGTTATATATTGATACAGAAGGTGGAGAAGAGAAAAAATAAAAAATAAAAACCTAAAAAGAAAAAGAGAGAAAGAAGTCATGAGAGGAGGTGTCACTGACTTTCTTTGGAATGAACGAAATAGACGTCGTTGTTTTGCTTTACTTTGAAAGTTTTATTTTGGGGGTTTATAAATATATAATGTTTGATATAAGTTTGAATGTTTAAACAGTCTAATAATATAAACACTCCAGAAATTCCTAGATGAACCTTTGTATAATCATTTGTTTCACTCATCAGGAGATATCAGCAATTGTCTGCTGATTTTCTCATTTTCGCTATTTTTATATAAAGTTAAAAGATTCATTTATACACTTTCTATTGATGTTAGATTGATTTTTTCTCTGTGTGTGTGTGTGTGTTTGTACTTGTGTGTGTGTGTGTGTGTGTGTGTTTGTGTTTGTGCGTGTGTGTGTGTTTGTGTGTGTGTGTTTGTGCTTGTGTGTGTGTGTGTGTTTGTGCTTGTGTATGTGTGTTTGTGCTTGTGTGTGTGTGTGTGTTTGTGCTCTGTGTGTGTGTGTTTGTTCTTGTGTGTGTGTTTGTGCTTGTGTGTGTGTGTGTGTTTGTGCTTGTGTGTTTGTGCTTGTGTGTGTGTGTGTGTGTGTGTGTGCGCGTGCACGCACACACCTGTACATTTGTCTATGTGCACATGTGTCAAATGTCATGGTTATTTATTGTTAATTTTCTTGTCTTATATTCTCTCATTATTACTTTTTCTTTTTACCAATTTTTCATTTGGATCTGAACTACAGAACGAAATATGAATACCAATGAAAAGTCACTACCTACAAAACACCTAGTATATGAAATTATGGTAAGATCCAAAGGAAACTCTGAAAAATGGTTTTCAAAGTGTCCTTAAGGAAAAAAAATTATAAAAAGAGAAGATCAATGGCTGTTAATGCCATTGATTTCAATTTTGTTTTTGGTTATGCGACAAGAATGAAATTGTAGAAATACTCACCATTTTATATTCATCAATAAGAAAACCCCATTTGTAAGGCCATTCGGTCAGCTGTGATTTCTCCAATTTGTTTATGTAATGAAGTCTGGAAAATTGACCAGAATTATTCAAATAAAAAAAAAATTAACAGTAACTGGGAATGATTTGAAACATATTTCTTTAAATATCCCATTACAATTGTGCTTGTCTCTCTCCCTTCATTAGTTTGCACGACCATTATGTCCTGCCAATAGCTCACAGATAATGGACTATTCTATTCTGATCACATGAAAAGAGAGGTAAAAATACTACTTGATTTCAGTGAGTTTTGTGACCTCATTAGGGCCAGAAATAAAGACACAAAGAGAGGAATTGAGTTAAACAAATATATTAACAGAAACAGTAATACAAACATATACAAACGAGAGTGTTACAGCAAGAATGTTCGGTCTGACCATCAGAGTTGACTGCTGGAAACTTTCCTCTTCAAGAGGCAGTACCTGCTCCTATTTATAGCTGGGAGAGTTCATGCATGTGTGGGCAAATTACCATAACAGTGGGAAAATGAAAGAAGCAAAGCAAGAAAGATTAAAGTATCTGTCTATATTTCTGAGATGAGGTATTATTTACATTATTTACATTATTCAGACTATTGTCCTCATCTTTGTTGCTATATTTATTACAACATTTTGGCCGTTGTACACTCCGGCCTTCTTCAGGTGGTTGGAATGTCGAACTGAACCCTTTATTTCACTCACTGGGGTAGACTGTTCTAGTTCCACGTGCCATGTTTTTAATGGATGCCAGTTATCAATTATCTCCTGTTAATTTCCCTCTAAAAGTTCTGCACTGCCTTAACCGGGTATTGAACTCACACTCTTTGGGTCCTGTCACTGGATCTAACTAATGCCTTTATCTACTGCGCCATGTGTCCAACCACATGAAGAAGGCCGGAGCGTACAACGACTGAAACATTGTAATAAATATGGCAACAAAGATGAGGACAATAGTCCGAATAATGTAAAAATTTTCAGTTAAATGAAAAAATTTGTCAATTTCAAATTTTTTCATTTGTGCCCACTTCTTAAAATTAAAATTTCTACGGATAGTTTGTTGTCGCAGAGCTTATTCAATCATTAATTTAAGAATTAAGATTCATCAGAATATTAAAATAGGAAAACCGTGAAATTTTCAGAGGTCTTTCTAGTAGTAATAAATGTTATCAGCTGACCGAAAAATGTCTGCGGAGTTTTACATGTCTACAATGGCTTTGGCTGATTAAAGTGTGTAAATCTCAGTAAGAATAATCCTCCTTTGAACCTCATGGGCTGGTGTTACAGAATCACAAACAAAAAACTACAATTAAGGGTATGAATGTATATACATTCTTGGCCTTCATCTTTCGACAAAATACTGCGTTTATTCAAAGGAAAACAAAAACCTTCACCGACAGAACAGAATGTCACTTCAAAACCAGAACTCATCTCTTTAAACTTTTGGTCCCTAATTTAAAAAGATGAGTGCTGATTCCAAAGTCAGATCTTCTTCCCTCAAACCAGTCAAAATTAGGGACAAAAATTTTTAAAAAATTCTACCAGATAAGAGAAATCTCATCGCTTGAGAACTTTCAACTAAAATGGATAGCATATGTAACATGAAGAGAGAATAATGACATAATCAAGATGCTGACATTCCACACCATCCAAAACAAAAGGCAAGGAAGGAAACCCCCATCGATACTAGAAAAAAATCAATTACAACTACAGGACTTGAGAAACCAATTTTCCTGAAGAATTATTTTAATAGAAAGATTTTTACAAATTTCAACTGACAGTAGCACTGACTGCTCAGTCAATGAATGTCGGTGTTTCCTTACAAGGAATCGGCTAATATTTCCATTTGATATGACGAGAACATATACTACACTTTGATCCCATCCTGGTGACTCAGAGATGGAAGAAAAGCATCTTGAGTAGCACTTCACAGTCAATGAATGCTGAATGTTTCCTTATTAGGAAATGGCTAATATTACCATTATTATTTCAGCCTTTTAAGCAAAGACAACAGTTTTTAGCAATATAAAGACTATACACATCAGATTTCTACCAGATCACTTTCAAAAGAGCTTAGATTAGTAACAAATAAAATTAAAATGGCTGCACAAATGTTACTTTTGTTTACTGCCCTGATTCAAACTTGAAACAAAAGAAGCAGAAGCAGACCATACAGCAAACAGTGATTGTAAAGTTAATGACCCTACAGCTCAAAAGGGGTTTTCAAATTACTTGTAAACCTTCAATGAAGCCTTCACTCAGCTCCACTATGGGTTAATTAGTAAGACTGGTATCACTAAACCATTATTATCTCAAAAAAAGAATTCTTGTTTTCTGGTTTTTAATAACCTGCAAAGGATTGATAATCCATAAAAAATCAATCAATCAATCAATCACACAATCATTGACAGTTGTATTGTATCACTGACTTTTAATGCATTTCTATATTAAACTTATTATCAATGTATTTATATTGTACATGTAAACCTGTAGGGATACAAAAGGCAGTCATCTCCCTTTAACAAAAAGTATTTACTTATGTCTAAATAGGCCTTTAAGGATCATGTTGAGGTCAGTATCCAGTTGCTGTTTAGTTTTCTACTTGTGATAACATACATCAGATCTGTTCCAGAAAAGAATTGAAAAGATATCACAGAGCTGTACTGTGTCACACTTGGTACATTACAAATAAGACCTTTTATTTGTCTTTTTCACATAATGATTGCCTTCTTACACATGTCTAAATTACTCTGTGAAAACAATTTATCATTATACATTGTTGACTTATATATATATATATATATATATATATATATATATATATATATATATATATATATATATATATATATGCACTCCAATCACCCCTTCCAGCAACTGAAACTAAGGCAAATCCTCAACATCTCTTGGGAGAGCTACACTACCAACACAGAAGTGATGAACAGAGCCTCAGTGAGCAGCGGCGAGGCCACCATCATCCATCACCGCCTCCGCTGGGCAGGACACGTCCACAGGATGGATCCTTCAAGGCTCCCCAAGAAAATCCTATGGCGAGCTGGCCATCAGGATTAGACCACGAGGAGCACCCGAAATGCGCTACAAAGACCAACTAAAGCGCATCCTGACACTTACCAACATTAGCTTGTCCTCGTGGGAAGGAACTGCCAGGGACCGAATAACGTGGAGGAGATCAATACGCGATGGCATCGCGGACTTCGAGGAAAAGGAGGGAGAATGAAGATGCAAGACGACGAAGGAGGAGAGTGCGATGTGAACGACACCGTCCTCCCCCTACCCTCCCCTGTGAGCATTGTCCATGACTATTCCACCACCGACTGGGTCTCACAAGCCATGTCAAACATAAACATCAACCGCGAAGATAGGACTCATGACAGAACCCGATACTCGGACACGACTGGGAGCCGACGACAATGATGATATATATATATATATATATGATAGAAATTGTTAGGAGGATTTGATAATTATAATTAAGTAATTCATTGAGTCTAAAAGAAACCTCAACAGAATGCAGAAAGCACTGGACGGCCGTTTCGTCTTATATTTGGGACTCACCAGCAGTGCACATCCATTACCGAGAATTGAAACCGTGACAGTTAGGTTATCAAGCAAACGTCATACCAACTGTCTGATTTGCTACCTCTTCATCACTAGGCCCATTGGAACAGTTGGTATGATGTTTGCTTGATAACCTAACTGTCACGGTTTCAATTCTCGGTAGTGGATGCGCACAACTGATGAGTTCCAAATATAGGACGAAACGGCCATCCAGTGCTTTCTACATTCTGTTGAGGTTTCTTTCAGACCCAATGAATTACTTAATTATATATATATATATATATAATGGGTGTTCCAATAACTTGGACAGATTTTAAATGTGAATTAAGTTTAAGCATCAAATGATTTTTTCTTTTTCTTTCAGATTTAACAACTTAAGTCTTTGGCAATTTCAACCATGTAAAGATTAACAATCAAACAACATGCTAAAGTTATTGAAGCCTATTACATCCCAGAAATTCAGACAGATATTATTATTTGTTTATTAAAAGCTGGTCTATTAATTTCAAATAATTCACTATTTTAGTGAAGGTCTGAATAGTAGCAATGAAAATCAACTAAAATAGGATAAGAGAAGTTGATGAAGAGATGAGTTGAGCAGAACATGTGAGCATCGTGGACGTTTTAAGGAAAATGGAAACAAAAAGGACACATATACTTAGCATCAGCAAGAGACAGTTGAAATTTCTGGGAGTGACAAAATGAGTAAAGAGGGCTTGGGGAATTTGACACTCACAAGACACTGAAAGCAAGAGGTAACGGAGCTAGCAGTGAGTAACATCCCTAATGAACTAATAGAAAGCAGGACAGGAACAGAGAAGCTCACAGACGCATAACATTGAAACACCCGTACAATCACCAAAGTTAAGCAATGTCAAGTCTTGTCAGTACCTAGATGGGTGACTGCTTGGGAATACCAGGTGCTGTGAGCTTGGATGTGTGGGTGCTATGACTTACAGCCATATCTCATTGAAACACCGGTTCCCATACGATCACTGAAGTTAAGCAACATCAAGCCTGGTCAGTACCTAGATAGGCGACCACTTGGGAATACCAGGTGCTGTAAGTGTGGCTGGGGTAATGGATAATGGCACAGAATTCTTAATCAGAGAGCCAAGTTCCAATTCCAGTCAGGTTCGTTATATTCATTTGCACACAAATACTCTTGGGAAAGGTATGAATCCACCTCTTCTCCCCCAAGCTATGGGTTGATTAGTAAGATTTGTATCACTAAATCATTGTTATCTTTAAAAATAATTCTACCAATCTAAATATATTTTCTGGCATTAAATAACCTGCAAAGGGTTGATAGAAAACATATCAATCCAATCAAAACAAAGGAACAGAGAGGGATAGTAAGAGGGCAAATACTACTTGTGCTATGAAAGGATAGGAAATTGTGGAGAGCCATGATCAGGCAAGTTCTGAAGAGGCCATGCATATAGTGATTTTCTAAGCGTGGCTTTGATGTGGCACAAGGCCACAAGTATGGTGCCAATTATGGAGCACCCAGTGAGATTCAAACTCACTACTCAATTGTAATTGTTCTAGCAAGACAAGCTTGCTAACCATTACACCACTCCGAGGTGCTTAATAATTTTCCTAGCATAGCTTAGATGTGGTATAAGGCCGAAAGTAGAGAACACCCAGTGAGGATCTAACTCACTACTCAGTCATAATAGGGGCCATGCATATAAAAATAGTTAGAATATAACTTCTGTGGTTATAATGGTTGACACGGATTCCTCTAATAAAAAATTCAACATGACTTGTTTTACTAACAGTTGTTGAATGAAGCACTGAGAACTAATTAAAAGCAACTAAAATTAAGATGAAAGAAATAATATTTAAAAATAAGAGTTAAAAAATAATAATGGTCAACAATCAATATTATTTGTTTACTAATGACTTAGCAAAAAAGACTTCTGTAGCTACTGTAGTTACTAAGTAACTAATATTAAGATAAATCACCCACCAGTCAGAAATTAATAATGACTAGTACGCCCAATGTAAATTACACAAACTTACTAATATATTTTTGATACTGCATTTTGTACTTTTCAACCTATGATCCTTCTCAGCTAGTTATAAAAGCTATAAAAGTACCAGGTGCTGTGAGCTTGGATGTGTGGGTGGTATGACTTACAGCCATATCTCATTGAAACACCGGTTCCCATATGATCATTGAAGTTAAGCAACATCAAGCCTGGTCAGTACCTAGATAGGCGACCACTTGGGAATACCAGGCGCTGTAAGTGTGGCTGGTGTAATGGATAATGGCACAGAATTCTTAATCAGAGAGCCAAGTTCCAATTCCAGTCAGGTTCGTTATATTCACTTGCACACAAAAAAATACTGAAATGTCTTCAACAGATCTTTAGGTTACAAAACAATATTTAACCCCAAACTACAAACAACTGCCTTTATCTAAGATGTCCTCTACCTCCAGTGTGTGTGTGTGTGTGTGTGTGTGTGTGTGTGTGTGTGTGTGTGTGTGTGTGTGTGTGTGTGTGTGTCCCACAATCTGGGTTTAATAGGATTCTTGATTAGAAGAACATCATCTATTTTTATCCTATTACAAAATGATTATAATTATTAAAGTGAGATTTTCATTTCAAAAGGTCACCTGCAGTTCAGGAGCAAATTTTTCCTCAACAGGTCATTAGGTCACAATGCATGATTTAACCCCCTCTTCAGCCCTTCAGTCCCTCTCTGTGTTGCACTCTCTTTCTGCTTTACTCTCTACGTCCTTCTCTCTTTCTTTTCCCCTCTCAGGCATTCAGCACATTCTGGGTTTTTAATAAGATTTTTCATTAGAAGAACATCATCTACTTTCATCCTATTACAAAATGATTATAATTATTAAAGAAAGATTTTTTTTTTAAATCATTTCACCCCAAGCAAGGCAATAAAACCATTATGATGCAATGGGTTACCGAATGTTAGAGAATATGAGGGAAAAAAACACTATTAAGAAGAGCAGAACAATAAAAGAAAAGGAATTAAGATAACGATTGACATTGCATTTAAATTTTTGAAGATCAATGTTGGCTCGGAAGCAAGAAACCAGAAGAGAGTTCCACAAGCAAGAAGCGCATTGGAAGAAATTATTAGCATAGAACTTTTGGTTAGCCATTTCAGCTGTAAAATGATGAGATCTTGCCGCCAATCTAGTCAGTCCATTATGTGCCATGTGTGATACATGCTTAGGCGATCATGTATCTTTTGATACAGGACTGATGAGGCAGAATTTTTCCCGCAGTAGGTTGCCATTTCTTTCTGCGGTAGACCAGTTGCCATCCAAGGCTATAGAATCCAGTCTCTCCTGCTATTTACCCATATCTGGGGGGAGAAGAAGAGGATTCATACCTTTCCCAATGGTATTAGCATGTAAGTGAATGTAATGGATGCAACTAGAATTTGAACTCGGCTCTCCAATTCCTCAATCCAAGCTACTATCCATTAGTCTACCGTGCCTCTAGTACTACACTTAAATTCATAAAGTCTAGGTTCCAAAGAGGAAAGTTCATCAGAACAAATAGCATGAAAGTATTTATAGAAAAGGCACAGGGAAGCTATGTTACAACAGTGGGAAAATGACTGTAGCTGAGATGCCAGGTCAGGACCAATTAATCTCTAAATATATAGCAGGATCACCAGACAAGATATGGCAGCAGTTTTCAAAGCAAGAATAAATGGTAGACTTATGAATATGTAAGATAGATTCTTCTTTGGATTTTATCAAGAATCTCTAAATATATAGCAGAATCACCAGACAAGATATGGCAGCAGTATTCAAAGCAAGGATAAATGGTAGACTTATGAATATGTAAGATGGATTCTGATAAGAAAAATTGTCTAGCATGACACAATGAACCAACTTTCATAGCAGCAGATTTAGCAACTGATTCAGTATAACCTTTCCACTTCATTTCAAAAGGTTAGTTGATGTTAAGGGGCAAATTTGTCCTGAACAGATCATTAGGTCACAAAACATAATTTTGCCCCTCACTTCAAACAACTGCCTACCCTCTAATCACTCTCTGGTTCACACTCGTTTGTTTTTACCTAATTCCCTCCCTCATTTACTCGGTTTCTGTTTTTCTCTCTATCTCCCACTCTCATTCTGTTTCTGTCTCTATCTCTGATATTAAGCATGACACACACTGTACATAAGTATATTATAATGGGACTTGTTTGACTCCTGTTTTTCATTAGTAAAATTTACATATATCTATCTAAAAACAAAGTGAGATATTTATACATATATAGGATTTATTATCAGAAGGATTTGGTTGTTTGGTAGATATATGAAAGTTCTTTGTTTCTTTTTGTGTTTGTCTTGGTGAATGAATGAATTATTTTGAAAGTGATAAGTCTATCATCAAAAGGTCATATTCAACATGAGAAAGTTATATCTGAGTAAAATTTATCTTTGGTCTTCAAATCCAGAGCCACCCAAATCAACATGCTCTCATGGTGTTGAAAAAGAGGAAAATTCTAAATTTTACACCAGTAGGGCGGTTTCCTTTTCACTAGGGAATTGTGGGAAATCAGAGGATTTTTTATTTCTTATAATCATAAGACCACGACACAATTTTTATTTCTCATGATGTTAATAAATAGACAAACAATTTTTCTTTGAATAAAATTTCAAGATATTATTTTAAAATTTCAAGATATTATTATATGAATTTGAGTTTAAATAAAAAAGATTCATGATGAATTGAAGCCTTCATAAAATTGAAAAACATGAATAATATTAATAGCTGTTTTTCTTACCTTAAAAGCTCATCATTTGTTGTCCACATATTTGTTGGAAACTTTGATTTATAGACGACATTTTCTTTGTAATCTTTTGTATTGGGTGCCTCTTGTGGCTGTTTATTCTCCCACCTCGGGCTTGATACTGCATGGATAACATCTGCCGCAAAAGTTTCATCTTGTTGATTCCTGTCCCCTGTTAAAGGTTGACTTGAATGAGTAGACCTTGCACTTTTAGTCTCACTAGTAGACATTTCGCAGGACTTTTCTTACGTATTATTTACTCTTTGTTAAAGTTTTTAATTTATATATATATATATTCATATATTTCTTATTACTATTTATTACTCTATAAACACTATTTTTAGTGGGTACACTAAATTGAGAACTTTTAAGGGGTTTCTCTGATGGAATAAAGAGGATGTTGGTTCAATTCCTGTCAGAGGCACAATCTTTCTTTGGTAGGACTTCTCGCGTTAAACTAGTTGTTATTAATTTTAGTGTTTAATAAAATTAAAAAGGGACATCAACTCAAACACATGTAGCCACTAACAAAAAACCTTTATAGTAATAAGAAATAATGTTGGATAAAAAATCCTTTCAAAAATTAATATATATATATATATATATATATATATATATATATATATATATATATATATATATATATCTTCAATCTATTTTTGCATTTAATCCAATTTATATATATATATATATATATATATATATATATATATATATATATATATATATATATATATTAAAATAAAAGGACTGCTCTACTATCCTAACAATAGATTATAAATATTAATATTTAAATTTTACAATGCTCAATTTTCAATCCATGCCTGAAATTCAGTCATACCAATTGGTGAGGAACAAAAAGGTTTTTATGATTAGTATAAATTTTAGCTCTGTTATTTTATATCAAGCACTGTTTTATTACCACCAGCACTCAATGTTTGCTATTTTATATTTTTAAAAAATTAAAAGGATTTAGAATTAAGGATATGACAATTATATAGATACTATTCTTGAGAATTTAAATTACATGAATCAAAATAATTATCGCAGGAGTAGAAGCCCAACTTGTTGAAAAATATTAGTTTGTGTCTCTTAATAAAGTTTTAGGCATAAAATAATGCTGTACACTGACTTTTTGTACCTCAAAAAGTATCTTTGTCTGATTGGAGCCTCTGTTTCTTTATATGCAATCCTGGGACAATTCTTGAGTAAAGCCAACAAGTAATTTAAGAGAAATCAAGGATTACTTTTTTGTCAAAATTAAGGAGCTTGGCTTTTTACAAGGGATCAACATTTGTTTGAATATGTGAGTTGAATTATTCAACATTTCTTTTCTTCATTTCTCATTTGCGTCAAATGTGTAACGAATCCAGTTACTTAAGCATTTGTGGTTCCTGTAAGTAAGAGAGCTGGAAATAATTTCTGCTTCTTTGTTGAGAAACAGCAACTACACTAATTTTTGTGTCTTTCTCAGCCTCTTTTCTCTCTATGGATTTATACCTCTCTGTTTATAACTCTCTTATGGATCCTTACTTTCTCTTTCTTTTTCTCACTATCTCTCTTTATTCGTTCTTTTCTTTTTCTCATTAGTTCCCCCCTCTCTATACAATTTCTTAACATCTCTTTTATCATTATTTTCTCTCTTTCAAAATCACTTTCTTTCTGTCTGTCTGACCATCTCTCTCTCTTTCTTTCTCCCACTCTCTCTAACTTCTTTTGGTTTTTCATTTGTTAGTCTATCTCGCTTTTCTCAAACTCTAAGTCCCTTTTTAATCTTCTTCCTTTCCTTTTCCAATCATTCCTACTCCTACTCTCATTTCCCTTTGTCTCCTTCTCATTTACATATCGTTTCTTCATCCGGTCCATTTATCTCCCTCCTCTTTGGTCGTCCCATCCTTCATCTTCCATAATACATGAGGAGTTTGTGAGCCGTTTTGACAACTCTGTAGCAACCAGCTGCCTAACACAATCCTGACACATTAATTATTAACAACTTCATTAAATAAGAAAGATTTCCCCAGAACTTGTCCTCTTTTTCATCATCAACGTCTACTCTTGCTTCATTGCCTCTCTTGGATCTCCTTTTCTTAATTGCCTTTTTTTCAACAGATTCATATCAGGTGCCACAACACCCATCATCTTGCAATCTGATACTCCAATCACAGTTGGAAGAAAAAAAGAGAAAAAATAGCAGGACACAATCATAATCATATATATATATATATATATATATATATATATATATATATATATATATATATATATTTCTTCCTCTAAAGTCAGATGAAAAGCCTTGAGAGGACAAAACGCATTACATATTATTGTTCAATTTTGTTATTTATCTCTCTCTTATTTCGATATCTCTTTCTCTCTCTTTCGATATATAAATATATATATATATATATTATTAAGGCATAATATATATATATATATATATTATTAATATATATATATATTATTAAGGCATAATATATATATATATTATTAAGGCATGTCTTATTGAACACTACGAAACTTTTCCGTTTAATAATCTTTCTTTCGATTTTTTCTTGCTTTCTCGCAAGTTTTTTGGGGCCTAAGTTGTTGAAAAATGACCCCAGTCCTGTTTTTTTTGTTGAGCGCATTCGGTTTTCGTCAACTGTCATTATGACTGTATGCATTTGGTTTGAGGTTGCTTGCTTTTTATTTTTATAGATAATAGTGTTAAGTATTCAGGTCATATTGTTGGATTACTTCATTAGCATTTGGAGGGGCGTGGTATCTATTAAAGATTACTAAACGGGAATCTTCCGCAGCTTTCAATACCACATAACTCAATAATGACATGCTGCCAAAATACATACACACACATATTATATATATATATATATATATATATATATATATATATATATATATATATATTTATATATTTCATTAAAAACGACAGACAAGGTGCTTTTATTTAGTTTTTTATATAATTTCTCGCGCGATCTAATAATTTTTTTCTTTCCAGATGATAAATTATATAAAAATTGTCCAAATGTTCTTTTTATCCGAGCGCTTTCGGCTATACATTTAGCCATTTTCAAGGATTATATTTTAACTGTTAAAATTAGAAATAGTTTGTTGTATGTATGTTTTATAAAGTGTTTCAAATTGTTTAACACGCAGACTAACTCTACACCTTTGTGACAATAGCTCAATTAGATCTCATTTAAATATTCATGGAGACCTACCGGACACTATTCGGAATATACTTGTCGACAACACTAATATAATAGCATCATCCACATGCAAAAAAAGGTTAAAAATAATGGAAGCCTTACTAATAAAAACAAACAAACCAACACTTAATAATATTAACTTTGAACATGGACATAATATCTTGACCGTGTTTTGAAACAAAAAATGAAACAATTTATAAAACATATATACAACAAACTATTTCTAATTTTAACAGTTAAAATATAATCCTTGAAAATGGCTAAATGTATAGCCAAAAGCACTTGGATAAAAAGAACATTTGGACAGTTTTTATATAATTTATCATCTGGAAAGAAAAAAATTATTAGATGGCATGAGAAATTATATAAAAAACTAAATAAAAGCACCTTGTCAGTCGTTTTTAATGAAATGGGCATGAAAGAAGGATTACTGCCTAAATACACAAATTTTATATATATATATATATATATATATATATATATATATATATATATATATAAGATGTAAGATTTAAGAAACAGCAGATATTTTGATATATACACTCATTATTAAAAATATTAAAATAATATTAAAAATAGAGCATTAATAATATTATATAAAAGATTACTTTTAAAATAAAACTGGATAAAATTGATATTTAAAAGTTAGGTAATCTTTTCATATAATATTTTATATATATATATATATATATATATATATGTATGTATGTATGTATGTATGTATGTATAAGATTTAAGATTTAAGAAACAGCAGATATTTTGATATATATTGCTCAATATTGAAATATTAAAATAATATTAAAAATAGAGTGTTAATAATGAAAAGATTACTTAACTTTTAAATGTCAATGGGTGATTTTAAAAGGTATTTCCAATTTTATTCCTTTTTTTTCTGTTTTTCTTGAAATACCATTTAAAACCACAACCCCAGAAGACTAGAAATTTTACCAAGAAACATCGATGTCGGGATAAAATTGATATTTAAAAGTTGAGTAATGTTTTCATATAATGTATGGGATAAAATTGATATATAAAAGTTAAATAATGTTTTCATATCATATATATATATATATATATATATATATATATATATATATATATATATATATATATATATATATATATTATTGCTATAAACGTTATTTTACTGGGAATACGAGTTTGAGTTTCTATTCTTTTTTATGTTCTTAAACTGAAATTAATAAAAAAAACGGCCTGAATTGAGAAGTCATAGTAATGAAAGATTATGCCTCCGACAGGGACCGAACCTGTATTCTTTTTCCCATCAGTCAAACCGCTTTTTAACCAAAATGTGCCGCAACAAGTTTGCCCAGAGAAAAAGGTTAGAATTGCCTCTGTAGATGTATTGCCTGTAGAGAAAATAAACACCACTTCACCTATATATATATATATATATATATATATATATATATATATATATTATAGTAAAAAAAGGAAAGAACAGTAAGATATATAATCCAGTGTTCTTATTGATATTTTTTTTTTACAAAACAGTGCTCAATCTAAATTTACAGAGCATAAATATTATAAATTAACTGATTTAAAAATATGGTTCCTTCGCTACACAGGAATTACCATGTTTCAAAAACAGAAACTAACAACTTCAAATTCAATTAATTAAATTAAAAGCACTAGTTTTGTTTCATTTTCAAGCGAATTTTGGAATAACTTATTTTGAAATTTACTGAGTTTTAAAAGCAAATACATTCATAATATTTGTTTTCAAGGATACAGAGAAATCCAATCATTTAAACAGGGGTGTTAATTAATGTAAGATATTATGATTATTTCTTAATATACACAGTGGGGAGAAACAAATATTTGTACACATACAAATTTTTAACTTACTGTATTTCCAACTAATGAATAAACATACTTTTCATATAATTAACTGTATAATGTATTAAATGCATAACTAAATATGCATTGAAAACTGAAAAAAATTAATTTAATAGAAATAAATCCCTTTTATCCATTTTAATGAGTGAAAAAGATATTCATACAATACAAAAAAGAATACATAATCTTCATTTAATACTTTGTAGAATAGCCATTATTCACTTCTACAGCAACCAATCTCTTCTTGTAGTTCTCAATTAATGATTTGCAAATTTTAGTTGGTATTTTGTTCCATTCTACTTCGCATATGGTTTTCAGATCCAGAGAGTTTGTTGGACCTCTTAATTGGATTTGAATTTTCAAATAACACCACAGATTCTCGATTGGGTTTAAATCTGATGACTGACTTGGCCATTTCAGGATATTTACATTATTTTCAGCAAGCCATTTTGTCGTAGATTTTGCAGTGTGCTTAGGATCATTATCTTGTTGGAAGATCCAGTCAGG
>OZ038512.1:30727859-30730359 GCA_964036315.1 Acanthosepion esculentum
AACAGACTGAGATAGATAGTGAACAGATTGAGATAGATAGATAGATAGATAGATAGTGAACAGACTGAGATAGATAGATAGATAGTGAACAGACTGAGATAGATAGATAGATAGATAGATAGATAGATAGATAGATAGATAGATAGATATGAGCCTTGGAATATTCTAACTGATAAATTTGGATATGTGTGTACCTGTGCATTTATATATATTCACTGAATTTTTATCAAAAAATAATGAAGAAGAGTTTAATTCAGTTTATTTTTTAAAAAATGTCACTTCCAACATGAAATTTCTAAAATCATATATTAGTATAGTAGTATTATGACTTTCTGGAGCCTTCTACAACTAGTTTTTGTTGTAGCCTCTGTCAGTCTGTTTGTTTGTTATCAAACTCCTAGGCTTTTGGAGATAAACCTCCATAAACATATATATTCTGAAACTACATTAGCCAGAGTACTTGGATAAGTATATTTGATTTTGATCAAAGGGAGTTCCCAGAGGGCACAAACCCTTCATTGAATTTTTTTTTCCTCCATTGATATAAATTAAATTTAAATTTGAACAATGGAATGACTCCTATCCAAAATATAGAAGGTGATAGCTAGAAGATGGAGGTCACATTGGCAAAATCATTGAGTAATTTTGAAATGCATCATTTTTCTCCACAAATTATAAAAATGATTTAAAATCAATCATCATTTTCTTACAAAAATAACTCCTTTGGAGTATATTATAATGACATACCAAAACAAAATACTCAATACCAAAATAGCAGAGCCTTATATTTTATATTAAAAAAAAGTCAGGTGCTAATCAGACCAGCAAAAGCTATCGTTTTGTTATGCACTGTTGCTTGCAGCTATCAACCAGCAACCTGATGATTGTGTGCAACAGAGCATATGAAATTGGCATTTATGGCTGGTCAGATGAGCACCTGACTTTATTATATATATATATATACATATATATATGCAGAAATATAGTCTTAAAGTGTGCTATATTTATGGGATAAAGTGCTCAATATCAGAGATAGAGCATGTGTAAATATAAAAGTGGACATGGAAGTCAGCACTTAGAGGCGACAGTCTGTTTCATGCTAGTGCAATCGTCAGGCGACTAGTGCTGTTATTTTTCTCGGCTATTTATATAAGGGTCAGTGGTGCATTATGGGTAGTCTATTTTGGCGGTTACTTTTACCGGAAGTCGCTTATTTGTTTATTTATTTATGTCAAATTATTTTGCTTGTTTTTTGTGCTGACTTCCATGTCCACTTTTATATTTATACATATATATACATATATATATATACATATATATATATACATATATATATACATATATATATATACATATATATATACATATATATATATACATATATATATATACATATATATACATATATATATACATATATATATATACATATATATACATATATACATATATATATATATATATATACATATATATATATATATATATATATATATACATATATATATATATATATATACATATATACATATATACATATATATATACATATATATATATATATATATATATATATATATATATATATATATATATATATATACACAGCAAATTCTGTCTGTCGGTCCGTGTGTGTGAAACCCCTCTAACTTGGGTCACACTTGCTCTTCATAGACATATTATATTTTTTAGGAATCAAGATGATCCCAGGATTGAAAATCTGCCCTTCATCTGGTGCTCGAACATCCAGCACTGGAAGTTGTGTCAGGATGAAGAGGGAATTAGTTAAAAGTCCAAATTTTAAAATCACTGAAAAAAATGAGCCATTTTAAAAGTTTTTAATTAATATTGAGTTTAAAGTAGCACAAAAAGTTTGTGAATTTAAAAGTTTTTGTTTTAAATTCACTTTAAAATATCTCCAAAACTTTGGGAATTGTGGAAATCAATTTTATTTCTTCAAAATGCCAAGGAATCAATGTTAAAGTGAGAGGTTTTCTGACATGAGGTTTTGAAGTTCTGCAGAATTTGTGATTTGAAGAACTCAATTTCTGGCCTGAATTGGTATTTCAGCCAAAATCAGAGTTCAAATTGGACTTTTGGTCCAAATTGTTTTTGTTGGCCAGAATTGGACTTATTGCCCGAATCAGAGTTTGAGTGAGGTTTTAAGGTTCCATGGAGTGAAATGAGGAATTCAAAGTTATTTCTTCAAAATTATCATTGCTGTTTTCTAGACCAGAGGCCCCTTTAGTTTTGGGCCTGAGGCCTAATTGGCTCTCTGCAGTAGCTAGCATAAAAGTCTGTATGGAGTGTGGCTTTTAAGCGAGTAGATATATATATATATATACATGTGCGAGTGATATTTGAGGACATATTGTTTTAAGTTCACTACACACTCAAATCATTTATAATATTATTATTTTTTTATTTCAGATAACCCAGTCAGAGGAAGATGTTAACCCAAGAAATGAAAAGACATGCAGTCATTGTTGCTTTAGCTGCA